>JASVER010000029.1:8539311-8818343 GCA_030449065.1 Oceanodroma leucorhoa | reverse complement strand
GGCGCAGGGCGGCGTCCCGCTCCCGCCCGGGCCGGGGCCGCCGGGGGCGGCTGGGTCGCCCGGTCCGGGTGCCGGCCAGGGACAGCCCCGCAGGGGCGGCGGCGGTGCCGGGCGGCGTGTGGGCGGCGTGGGCGCGGAGGGGACGCCCGCCCTGCGCCGGCCGAGCGGAGCTTTGCCGGCTGGCCGGGCCCCGGCCAGGCGGGATGTCCGGGTATCGTGCGCGTCCCCCCGGCTCCCGGCGCAGCGACCCCGGCCCCCGCGGCGGCCGTTCGCCCCGGGCACCCTTCGAGCGGCGTCACACGCTCTCGGGGAAGGGGACGGGGAGAAGTTACAGCAGGGGACGTGTGGCCCAGGTGCTCTGGGAGGAGAGGAGAGGAGAGGAGAGGAGAGGAGAGGAGAGGAGAGGAGAGGAGAGGTGAAGTAGCTGCTAAGGGCACTCCTGGGGACGTGAGGTGCGATGTCCGACCGTGTCCCGGGTGTTCTGCGTGACCGTGGGTAAGTCACGGGTAATCTCTCTGTGCCTCCCTGTCCTAGATGCTTCCGTACGATCGACCGACCAGGTTTAATGTTTGTTAACGTTAGGCATTAAGCTTTAGGAAGTGCTCAGGGAAATTGT
This sequence comes from Oceanodroma leucorhoa, assembly GCA_030449065.1. Lineage (NCBI taxonomy): Eukaryota > Metazoa > Chordata > Aves > Procellariiformes > Oceanodroma > Oceanodroma leucorhoa. Next base: position 8,817,727 of record JASVER010000029.1, on the reverse strand, counting down.
TAATAGGTGCCATAAATAGACTGCCTCTCATCAGGAAGAAAACTAAAATGACTTTTTCTCCAGCAGAAAAGCAATCAGAAGTGCTCCAGGTGCAATTTTTATCCACAACTCCTTTCTGAAATTGTGTTTGCGTGGTCAGATTAATCAGTGGTAAGAACATGAAGAGTAGAGAGCAAAAATATCAGCTGTATTTACATCATGACACTGCTTAGTTATATTAAAATACGTTTCTGAAAAATAACCTTTGTCCATGAAGTCCATAATTAAAGTTGCATGGACAAGGTCATGAACAACATGCAGTTTGTTGAGGCAAAAGATGTTCCTAGAAAATGAGTTAAAATACATCATTGACTTTCATCTGTCCGTGATTGCAAGGAGTGTCCTTGTACTTTGATCACTCACAAGGCAGGAATTTTTCTTTCTGATTGCAACAAAATGTTGGCAGTAAGAGAATTTTCTCTTAATTCAGTTATGATGGATTCTCCTCTGCATTTGTTAAAAGTTGTGGACTCTGAAGAGCAGGCACGCGCTTTTAGTGAAGGAAGAAGTAAAAAGAGTATTCAAAATATTCCTGAAGCGATAGACAAAATGATCTACAGCATACTGTTCGGTTGGCACAGATACACCCAATTCTTAAAGGTTTGAATTTTGAAAAATAATGAGACTTTGGTTGTTCCAAGACAATCCTAGCCGTCTCTGGCAGCACTGTGGTTAGGATTGATGAATGTGAAAATATATAYAGCGTGTTGACTTACCCAGTATAACTTCGTCACCTTTTGTAGCTAGCAAAAACCAGTTCGGATGAAACATTTGGTCAGAACAGAGACCTTGAAGGAAAGACCATGACTTTGTTTACTTTTCCTCACTGAAGAAATTTTTTGTTTGCTTCAATTGTTAATATTCCCTTTGAAATGCTGAACTTAAATGTTTGTGTTATGATGTTCGTGAAATGTTACAGTGTGGTTGATAAAACTATTTATATGGAAGTAATATAAATTGAAACTTTACTATAAATATTCAAATAACTTACAAAAGCAATCACTTTACTGTACCATTAGAGTGAAGGTTTAGTTCTATAGATTGATTTTGAAATACACCCTGTGGGAATAGAGACCAGTCTACTTTATTTTGTCTTAGACATGTCATGACAGTAACAAATTTAGGCAAAACAGCATAACTTGCATGAGTATGCTATAAAAATATACATGAGCTTCAAAATCATGACAAATTTAAAAAATGTTGATACAAATCATGAAATGCAGAGAGAGGGAAACTCAGTCAAGTCATGTTGTTAATCTGTCTGGAAGTGCAAAATTGTTCCCTTGTGTCCATTTATCTGTCCTGTTAAAATAATATTTTCTGTTAGCATAACGATGAGTGTTTTTAATGAAGCATTCAGAATGTACCTGCTTCCTTTGATTTCTAAAACCTGGGATGAAAATCTGTGAGGAATCACATGTGTAGTTTTCTCCATCAGCTAAAGATCACCCTAGTGGGAGACTGTACATTCCCTGAACTCCTTCTGGGCTTTCTGCTGGACTTCATTGATTTCTCTTTCTGGTGAAGACACTCCAGGACCTTGCTCACTTCTCTGGGCATGGCTCCCTCTTGACTGGCTTTGGGGGAAGAGTGAGGGAAATTTCTGTGCTCTCTCCATATCCTGATGGCCAAAGAGCCTTCATTCACTGCAGTGTCTCCCTAGCGTTCTCTCAAACAGTCTTGCAAGCAGTGAAACGATGCAGGGTTTAGGATTGATGGTTTGATTTGTTCCACTCTGTGGCATCCGGGCTGGCCACTCAGACCCATGGGATTGCCACCAGCACTGAAAGGGGAGAATTACAAAAATAAATCCAAGCGATCTTGTCTGGTAGAAGTATTTGGACAGTCAAATATCTGTGTTAGAATGGATTAAGATTCTGGCATTTACATTTTTACAAGGGGATCATCCAGATTTTCATTGCAGCCTAAGAGTATGGCTTAGCAGAAATCCTAGAAAGTCGGGAAGGGTGATCTGTTTGTGAAAAGTTCCAAAATCTGGCTTTCCTCACGTGAAATAATGTCTTTTGTACTTGACTTAATAATTCTAGTTTTAGAAGTTTTTCCCATTTGAGATTTCTGTTTGTTATTTCTTCCCCTCTGTCCTGACTGTATTCTTTTCAACCTGGTTTCCTAAGGAGGTGAAGCTAAAATAATAATAATGCCGTCTGACTGATAGCTCCCCTCATTGCCCCAGAGTAATTTTTTACCCCTGGGGATCAGTTTCAACCAACATAAATGGAAGAGTAGAGATTTCAAAGTGATGAAATTCTTACTAACCTCAAGACTGCTGGTGACCACAGAGATGAGAGAGGTGAGGTTGATGCCCCCACTGAGGGGAGAGCTGTAGCAAGCATTCAGCTTATTAAACATCAGAAAATTCGTGTGGATGCTCCATAGGATACTGAGCTTCATAGCTTCTGCTACTCACAAGGTTAGTGATTATATTTTTCAATTTCTCTGCTCCTTGGCAGTGCACAGTCTTGGAATTTCTGATTATGCCTTTTCTCCTCCGTAGTCAGCTCAAAATAAGCTCTATTTGTCTGAGATGTTTCTGGTAATGACATATATATAAATGCTGTTGTTCCTCAACTTCATAAACTGACCTGTTGCTTTCCTAGCCCATAATTCAATACTTCTAGATACAGGGTTGATAGACGATGGTGCAGTAATTTTCTTTTGTTATCTTGACTCAGTGCAAAACACTTGATTACTGTGGTCACAATACAACCTACTTTCTTCCACAGTCAGTTTCTCTGAATTGCTTACGAGTTTTTGATTAGACTTTCATTTGCTTCCTACTGCCACTGCTGTTTCTTCTGGTTACGGCTGCATCTGAATGTCGTCTTCTGCGTTCTCTGCATAGTGGGATGCTGTAGCACTCTCCCCGTGTCATGACAGAAAAGGATAATGGAGGAGAAATATGGAAATGTATAGTGAGTTTATCTAGCAAGACCTTTATAAATACATGACGCTTTTATTGACTTTTAAGTGGTGGTTATTGTTCTGATTATTTGTTCTGTTACATAACTAAAGTTAAGAGCTGTATTTATGGGTAATTGCCCATTTTCTCCTTCCTTGTCTTTCCAACATTAATACCATCACAATACTTCCTTTCTTCTCTCTTTCATTACCTCCCTAAAAAATTGCTTTGGGTGGTTTTTTTTGTTTTGTTTTGTTCTTTAGAAAGCTTTGGTAGTATAGTAAGTTGATTTGCTATTTTTTTTCCTATTGTAGAAAACAGATCAACTGGACTTGCTGTCTGGGCATGAACGTACATATATAAATGAAACCAATTTAGTGAAGTGCTTAGTGAATGATGTTAATTTCTTTTTAAATATTCATCTGCATTCAAGTTGCACTAAGCTCTCCTTTACATCTTTAGAAATCGTTTATATATTATTAAAGYCTTCATTCTGCGCTGAAGAGAGAGCACCGTGCTTGTATAGCGACTACATTTGACTTTATCCTTCCGGTTTATATTAGCAAGAGGAGGAACAAGGCGCACAAGAACGTCTTTTTCTCTGGGAACAAGCACATGTGCTGCTGTAACATCWTGCCCTGCCTCTTCTTCTTGCACTTTGATGGATCCAGACATCCTTCCTTCCCTGCCGCAAGGACCTGGCCCCTCCTGGCAGCCCCCCAGGTCTCTCTCCCCGTGCCCCGGGGAGCTGCCAGCAGGCATGCCGGGCTGGGTGCCTCCCAGCTGGTTTCAGAGGCAACTCCCACAGCGGTTTCTCACCCCCCACCCCTCACCAGCAGTTGCATCGCTCCCAGAAATGTGGGATGTAGCAGCTTACGTAGGTGCTACCCAGTCTGTTTCGGTTAAGATGCATCCAAGGGATCTTAAAACCCTGCCGGCAGAAGTGTTTCACTTGAACCGCTGTGACAGATTGGGGAGGGTGTGCAAACCCCTGCCCTTACAAGGGCAGTGACATCCTGCAGAGAGGGGAGCGGGGCTGACAGCAGGAGCCCTTGACGTGGTTCAGCTGCAGCGGAGGCAGGGCGTCTGTCTACAGCCTAGAAAAACAGTGTCAGTGAAGGGAGATGACAGTTTTACCAGTTGGGTCAGGTTTGCACTGCACAAGGGAAGACGTGTACCCTGAGCAGCCTTTGAGCGTGGAGCTGTGTCAGGTGTACCCAGGCTGAGGCGTGTGGACAGGGGGTGTTCCGCCAGCTTGCCAGAGCACGGTAAGCACTGGATATAGGCCGCAGAAGCTTTTCTGCATGTGCTTGCTTTGGTAGGTAGCCCACATCTTTCCCCCAGAGGTGGGGGCAGTTCTGTGCTAGGTTGTGCTGCAAGGACGCAGCTCTTAATTAAAAACCTTCCATTTTGCTGTGGTGYCCTTAGGAAGATCCCAGAGAAGCAACTGCAGATCAGGGAGCGCTTCTTGCTTTTTTCTTCTTTAATCCCGATTAAGCAGTATTTATTTCATATGTAATGATAGCAATGCATTATTTTCCTCTCTGTTGGCTTTCCCCACCCTGTCCACATATTCCATCTGACAAAGGAAGGTGAAGTGGGTTTGTAGTACACAGTACTGTTTATGTTTGCAGATCTAAACACCTGCTGATGCAGAACAGGGCAATAATTTATGCTGCTTTCCAGCCTTCATGGACAAATGGGCAGCCTTTTATTTTAGGCTTTTTCAGTTACTTTTGACAAAATTCTKTGGGGAACCCACAAGTCTGTCCATAGGTTCCTGAGTAACCTGTAACTGTGTTTAGTAATGAAGCTGCAGAGTTGTTGAAATGTCCTTGGAAGATGTGCTACATTCAACACCTCTTGGGTAGGGACAGCTTCCTCCTCTGCAGTGAAAATCCCTCCTTCGGAGTTGGCCTTGGATCAGATYGACATCCTGCAACTCTCTTTGCCTAAAGAGAAGCCAGCAGGTCAATAAAAACAAGTATTAAAGTGAACATCACTGGAGTATGTAAGCCGTTTTTACAAGACAAACCCAAATGCCKTCAGATTTCTGGGTTTGGTCTTTGTGGTTATTATTCGTGGCTGACTTGTTGAAGGGTAATGTCACTAGGATACTCTTCACAGGATTTTGAGTTAGTTGCGAATACAAAATGGTTAGCAGTACCTGTGTGACAGGCCTTAAAAGAAAAGGAACCAACAAAAGTGAAACCGAGGAGAATCAGGGAGGAAAGAAGTTTCAGTTTGTGTRCCCAGAGCTTTTAATAGTGCTACTTCTTCATACTTTCAGGACAATATTGCATTAAAGCATGTACTTTTTCCACATGACATAATATATTCTGATTAGGAAACATCTTGGAGTTATCCTGTATCCTAGGGAGTGTTTACGTTGAAGCTCCGTGGCTGTGTGTATATTCATGTACACTACAGAAAACACCTGGAAGTGTGGTATTTCATGATCTCTGTACGATGTCTAGTGACTGAGGCTGAGATACCAGACAGGCATTGATAAAATTCACGCARCTATGTATTCTGTCTGGATAAAGTATTCCCTTTTGCTTAGGATTGACACCTCCTTTTGTTTTGTTTTGCCTAGGTTTGAAACCTATGTCATTTGTATCCTCTAGCTGAGCACCTCACCTGTCAATAATTTCTTCATTACAAGGTATCTTGCTTTTGCTTAGACAGAAGCAGAAGTGTTGGCAGCTGCTATATATTTCATACTAACTAATGAAAGCGCTCTGTGACATATCACTTTAGATTATCATTAAGGTGAGTCTACGCCCTCCCTCTGCCTCATCAAAAATAGCTTTAATTCTTGGGCTTTGTTCATAAGCTTTGTGATATGCTTTGTTCATAAGCAATTTGTATCTACAAAGGTGGATTTTACAATCYTTAGTTAAGCGAGTTTCTATTCAGCAGTGTTGGTAAGATTTGTCCTGTAAGTATTTATATGGAGATGTTGGAAGGTCTCTTCTGTCTGTTGTGGACGGGGTTTGGTTAGGTAGGAGGACTAAAGGAAGCAGAAGACAGGAAGATGATGTCTAGAAATTCTGTCTCTGAGTGGACAAGCAGTTCTGCAAAAAAGGAAAGCCACCCTGGAACTGCGGAGCGGAGCAGAGCTCTGCATTTCTRTTGCCACTTCTTCCAGAGCGTGAATGGGATGCCCTTACAGAGACAACTTGTAATTGAAAGACGAGACACTGGTTTAGCCATAATCCTGCCTGTAGCAGAGCTRGGCCTGGACACAGGAACGTGGCTCCACCCCTAATGCAGGTAGTCAGATGATGCTGTGGAGTTGACAAGAGCTGTCAGTGCGATTCACCTTATATGTGTTCAGAAATGAAATGCGGATCCTATTGCTTTCTTGGAAGGAGGCATCATGTGCAATGGCATGATTTTGACGTTTTAAAGAAAGGTCCCTCGGTGGGGATGGCATTCTTCTAATGTCTCACTTGTTTTTCTTCTTGGGAAGCTCAGGTATTATAAATTCTATACTACCCTTCTTATATTTTCTCTAAATGTCTTCTCAGAAGATATGGAGTGCAGTGACACATCATGATAATGAAGTCTCCAGAGAAGTCAGCCACTCACTAATCTGTTATTAAGACTGCGGGTTGCTTCTGTTTAACAAAAAAATGTAAAAAAAACGTAGAATAAAAGCAATTGCTTCTAAAATAGATAAGAGTCTCACTTAAACAAACATCAAGCAAAAAGCTCCTCTCCGTGTTGTCAAAGCTGTTTCATAAGCAGTGATTGAACATGCATTCCCTGAGTGGTATAAAAGTTTGCATTAAGAAGCCAGTGGTGCTTTCAGCCACCTCCTCGTTCTTCCCCATCATTACTCAGAAACTGTCACTAAAAGTACTTGCTGTTTACCTCGGAGAGCTTAAAAAGCTTAAGAAGATGAACATGTGAGGCTTGGAGGAATATTTGTTTTCTTTCCCCTTGAATTGCATTTGTTTGCTGGAAAAGCTAGAATTGTGGAAGGATTTGAACTGAATAAAACTAAATCTCAGCTGATTCCTAATGGAAACATCCTGTTATTGATGTGGTTGGAAGCTCTCCACTTGAACGTGGAAGGCGTATAGCATAGAGCCAGAGCACAGTGCCTTTAGGAAGAAGGCTTACTGAAAAGGCAATGCTAACTTTTTCTGTTCTGAATTTGTAGTTTTATTACTTATAGTTTGAAGAGATTGTACACACTGTCCACGCAGTTCCTTTTATTAATGGGCTAACTCACTTCTATGTTCCTCTCTCCTTCCAGATTCTCATTTCYTACAGGTAGGTGGAAGTAGCACTTCAAAGTAAAACAGAAAAAATGGGACGATGTGTTTCTCAAATTTCCCAACAGAGTCAGTGTATTGCTTCTGTTCTAGCAAGTTTTGAAAGTAAAAGAAATAAACATTACTTCACTAATTCATTTACCTTTACTGATTAACATAATTCCAAATGGAAATCTACTTGCTATAATCACATTTGAGGAGAGACAATTTCTTGTTTTGAGTGAACAGTAACAATTCATGCATCTTACCATGGAAATTGAATGTTATTACAGAAACTTAGCTATCTTGAACCGATATAATAAGACATTCAACTGTATATTCACTGTGTTAATTAAGTGACTGGTTAACAAGCCAGCTTTTGTAGAGAGTTAAATTATGTCATATAAAGAGAGAACAAACAAATCTGGAGGCTTCTTTTGAAAGAAGTAGTAATTCGTGAAGCGTCTAAAGAGCATAGAAGCTGAACAAATTTACCCAGCTGACCTATTTTGCAAGTCCACGTGGAGTGATATCTGCCTCTTGATTCTGACTACCAAAAAAAATCAATTAAAACCTCACACCATAATGATCTTAAAAGTTGCTTGTTCTTAAAATTTCTATCAAACCTAGAACCTGAAGCTCTGTTGCTTAAAATTAAATGAAAATTTATACTCTGGAAGAACTGGAAGATGATATTCAGAGACATAGGTTTTTTTAAAAAGGAAACTTTTAAAGTATATTTAATTGCTTGATCAGCTCTCACTATAAATATTTTAACTATATAAGTTTTCTAAGCGTACATTTTTGAAAGGAAATGGTAATTTATTTGTTTAAATTTGTATCTTGGCCTCATTTCTGTACCTTTTCAGAACTTAGGRAAAAGTATGTAAGATTAGAGGTGAATCAAAGCAGATTAAAAAAAGGTCAATTTAAATTTTGGACAGCACAGCCCCTCCCCCCCACCACTCCCCCCATCCCGATGCTGTGCCTTGTTTCCATTTGATTAAAGCCACCAAAAAGCTGGGATTTCCAGTCYAGACCTTTCTGCAGAGCTACCATTCAGGGTAGGAATGAATGCATGTGTTCCTGCACTATTTCTGACTGAGAGCTGGGGAGCAGAGATACCAGCCAGCACTGCCGTCTCTGGAGCGAAGGAGATTTCCCATAATCTCAGTTTCTTTGTTAAGACTTTCCAATGTCGTCAGTACTTCATAGAGGAAGAAAAGCAAGGCTGACAGCCCAAGCTGCCATCTGATGGGGGTCACATTTGATGTATAAATGGCAGCGGATCAGTTAGTTGTGTCTGTAAGTAGCGAGGCAGTCCARCAGTTTAGGCTTAGAAAAGCAGGAGCCCATCGAAGGTGGGACATAATTACCATTTGAAATTAAATTTCTCCCAAAATGGGGATATCTGTTCAAATGTCTTACCAGGAGCTGGCAGGGGGATCTGGCTCCACTCTTCCCGTGCCAGTCTGAACTGCTCYGTCGGACAGCAGTCTAGACAGCTGAACAAAATATGTGCAGGATAAGACTTAGTTCTGATTTTCTAGTGTCCGTGTTGACCTCTCCGATGTTTTGGTGCAAAGACCTTGATAGGAGCACACACAGAGACATGCTCTTTTGATGGAGACCTTTTTAAGGCCCGATCTCATAAGAGAGAGTGTAGGGTTCAAAAGCATGAGGATAGATGGCTCATCACTAAATGGGATGTGGTGAGGGGGAAGATGCTCAGCCTCAGGCAGCATGGGAGCTAAAAACAGCTCGGTGGTGTTGGAGCTGCGCTTGCACAGTGCCAGCACAGCCAGTACTTAACTTGGGAGCAGCTGGAGCTGCTCTGGGTTTGTTCAGAGGAGCGAATCCTCAGGGGGAAAAAAACCTGAAGCTGAGGAAGGAATATTACGACATGGTCATGTCTGGTACCGGTATGGGAGTTTCAAAAATTGTTCAGAAAATAAGCATATGGACTATATAAAAGGCACATAGGGTTATTTTGAGTGAGGAACATAGCAGACACTCTGTTCTCCATTTTACATCTCTTCAGAAAGTGTCTTCACACGTTTTCCTGTAGATTTGTGACTCTGAATTTAGGGTGGGAGGGTGAGGAGGAAGGGAAGCTGAGGAGAGGGCGATGCTGGGATCTGGCAGAGATTAGCACCAGTTTGTTTGCAAATGGAAGCTGCAGTGATGTGTTATATTGTTAATTATGTTTCAGTAGAAAAGCTGCCGCTCAGGAGAAAAAGGCRTTTCCAGTAACAGCTCTGGAGTTGTAGATCCTAGGTGAAATGCCACCCTGCACGAACGTGGTGCTCAGCATTCATTGGTGAACTGTGACATCTGAAATGATACTTCTCTAGATAAAAATAGAGCTTAACTGTGCTAGACATTCAACAAACACTTATTGAGACTCCAATTTGAATGTTTAAACTGTGAACAAAATACCAGGAAAAAAACCACCACTAATTCTGTGGCATCTGCTTTCTGGAGGAAATTGCACCCTCATTTTCTAAATTAGAGGAACAAAAATAACAGTTGATTATTTTATTTTTTTTTTCGCAGATCGTGCTGATTATTTGGCAATAAATCGCCGGAAAATAGCTCATGAACTGTCTGTACTTCTCATCTGGGGTGCTGAGTTTGCGGGATGTTCACTTGAACGCTTTGGGAAAGGCAGCCGCCTGTGGGAGGGGGCAGAGCTGGGGTGACAGGGCAGAGCTGGGGTGACGGGGCAGAGCTGGGGTGACGGGGCAGTGGGCCGCTTGGGGAACAAGGTCTGCGGCGTGTGGAAAGGGCTTGAGGACCCCTTGCTGCGTGCCGTTTGGCCTTGAGGCTGTGCACCATGGCTTTGACAAAAAGCGTCAATGATACTGGGCAGAGGAGTGAGATAAAAGGTCAGGATGGTTTGGTTTTATAACCAAAAYGGGCAGGATGAATCTAATGAGACCTTGCGAATACTTTCCTAGTCTATTGAGGAGAACGGTGGCTAAATGAATGTGCCTTGGTGACAGCAGTTGTACCCAGTTGTCATCTTGTGTTTCGGGAGCTGTTGCAGGTGTCCCATTGCAGGTTACTTTCCTTCTTCAAGGTAAAGGACACTTTGAATAGCCTTTGAAATCTATGATCACCCCCTCCTCCATTAAAAAATGAATGGATGCTATAAAAATACCAAGGTTAGAACATTTCCTCTGGTCATAAATCTCCCACRGAAATTCTTATTCTCATCTCCACAGTTCAGGAAGAATTCTGATGTTACAGTGTACCGGTGGATCTGTATAACCAGAAAAGATACTGGTAATCAAACATGGAAATCACAGAATCATATAATCATTAAGGTTGGAAAAGACCTCTAAGATCAAGTCCAACCGTCAACCCAACACCACCACGCCCACTAAACCATGTTCCAAACTGCCACATCTAAATGTTTTTTGAATGCCTCCAGTGATGGTGACTCCACCACTTCCCTGGGCAGCCTGTTCCAATGATTGACAACCCTTTCAGTGAAGAAATTTTTCCTAATGTCCCATCTAAAACTCCCCTGGTGCAACTTGAAGCCATTTCCTCTAGTCCTATCGCTTGTTACTTGGGAGAAGAGACCAACACCCACCTCGCCACAGCCTCCTTTCAGGTAGTTGTAGAGAGCAATAAGGTCTCCCCTCAGCCTCCTCTTCTCCAGGCTAAACAACCCCAGTTCCCTCAGCCGCTCCTCATAAGACCTGTTCTCCAGACCCTTCACCAGCTTTGCTGCCCTTTTCTGGACACGCTCCAGCACCTCAATGTCCTTCTTGTAGTGAGGRGCCCAAAACTGAACACAGTATTCGAGGTGTGGCCTCACCAGTGCCAAGTACAGGGGCACGATCACCTTCTTACTGCTGCTGGCCACATTATTCCTGATACAGGCCAGGATGCCGTTGGCCKYCTTGGCCACSTGGGCACACTGCCGGCTCATGTTCAGCCGGCTGTCGACCAGCACCCCCAGGTCCTTTTCCGCCGGGCAGCTTTCCAGCCACTCTTCCCCAAGCCTATAGCGTTGCATGGGGTTGTTGTGACCGAAGTGCAGGACCCGGCACTTGGCTTTGTTGAACCTCATGCAGTTGGCCTCGGCCCATCGATCCAGCCTGTCCAGATCCCTCTGCAGAGCCTTCCTACCCTCAGGCAGACCAACACTCCCGCCCAACTGGTGTCATCTGCAAACTTACTGAGGGTGCACTCGATCCCCTCATCTAGATCATTGATAAAGACRTTAAACAAGACCGGCCCCAAAACTGAGCCCTGGGGAACACCGCTCGTGACCGGCCRCCAACTGGATTTGACTCCGTTCACCACAACTCTCTGGGCTCAGCCATCCAGCCAGTTTTTTACCCCGCAAAGAGGACACCCATCCAAGCCATGAGCCGCCAACTTCTCCAGGAGAATGCTGTGGGAGACAGTGTCAAAGGCTTTACTAAAGTCCAGGTAAAACACATCCACAGCCTTCCCCTCATCCACTAAGCAGGTCACCTGGTCATAGAAGGAGATCAGGTTGGTCAAGCAGGACCTGCCCTTCATGAACCCATGCTGGCTGGGCCCAATCMCCTGGTTGTCCYGCACCTGCCTTGTGAGCGCCCCCAAGATGAACCACTCCATGATCTTCCCCAGTACCGAGGTCAGGCTGACAGACCTGTAGTTCCCCGGATCCTCCCTCCGGCCCTTCTTGGGCGTAGATGGGCGTCACATTGGCAAGCCTCCAGTCATCCGGGACTTCCCCCGTTAACCAGGACYGCTGATAAATGATGGAGAGCGGCTTGGCAAGCTCCTCCGCCAGCTCCCTCAGTACTCTTGGGTGGATCCCATCCGGCCCCATAGACTTGTGAGCGTCCAGGTGGCATAGCAGGTCGTTAACCTCTTCGTCTTCGATTATGGGGGGTTTATTCTGCTTTCCGTCTCTGTCTTGCAGCTTAGGGGGCTGAATGCCCTGAGGAAAACCGGTCTGACTACTAAAGACTGAGGCAAAGAAGGCATTAAGTACCTTAGCCTTTTCCTCATCCTTGGTGGCAATGTTCCCCGCCCCCCCCCGGCATCCAATAAAGGAGGGAGATTCTCCTTGGCCCTCTTTTTGTCATTAACATATTTGTAAAAACATTTTTTTTTTGTCTCTTATGACAATGGCCAGATCTAGTTCTAGCTGGACTTTTGCTGTTCTAATTTTCTCTTTGCACGACCTAACGAGATYCCTGTACTCTTCCTGAGTTGCCTGCCCCTTCTTCCAACAGCGGTAGACTCTYCTATTTTTCCCTGAGTCCCAGCAAAAGCTCCCTGTTCAGCCAGGCCGGTCGTCTTCCCCGCCAGCTCTTCTTGCGGCACATGGGGACAGCCCGCTCCTGCGCCTTTAAGACTTCCTCCCTGAGGAACGTCCAGCCTTCCTGGGCCCCTTTGCCCTTCAGGACCGCCTCCCAAGGGACTCTCTGAACCAGCGTCCTGAACAGGCCAAAGTCCGCCCTCCAGAAGCCCATGGTAGTGGTTTTGCTGACCCCCCTCCTTACTTCATCAAGAATCTAGAATTCTATCATTTCATGGTCGCTAGGCCYGAGACAGCCTCCGACCACGACATCTCCCACCAGTCCTTCTCTGTTGGTAAACAGCAGGTCAAGCGAGGCACCTCCCCTGGTAGGCTCCCTCACCAGCTGCATCAGGAAGCTATCTTCCACACACTCCAGGAACCTCCTCAACTGTTTCCTCTCTGCCGTGTTGTATTTCCAGCAGACGTCGGGTGAGTTGAAGTCCCCCACGAGGACAAGGGCTAGTGATCGTGAGACTTCTGCCAGCCGCTTGTAGAACGCTTCATCAGCCTCTTCATCCTGGTTGGGTGGTCTATAACAGACTCCCAGTAGGATATCTCCCTTGTTGGCCTTCCCCCTCATCCTTACCCATAAGCACTCGACCCGATCATCACAGTTGTTGAGCTCTGTACAATTGAAACACTCCCTAACATACAGAACCACCCCACCGCCTCTCCTTCCTCGCCTATCCCTTCTGAAGAGCTTGTAGCCATCCATCGCAGCACTCCAGTCATGAGAGTCATCCCACCATGTTTCTGTGAGATCTGTGAAATCTGTAAGAAAGGTCATTTTAGTTACCAGATGCATCTGCCCTTTTCCCATCCACTAACTTGCAGTTTTAATGGCTCTGAGGTGGCACAGATTTGTTACTAATCCTTGCTTTGAATCAGCAGTGCCTACTCAGATAATGTAGGAATTGTACAGAGCTTTAGATTGATGGTTCACATTAAAAAACCAAACAACAAAAMCCTGAACTGTTCAAAAGAGCTTTTCTACTACACCACCAAACTGATTACTTCTAATTCAGAAATTCATTTAAACCTTTCTTTTTATCTTTCGTAACTTGATTTTGGAAAGGCATTTTTACCATGTAACCCTGATTTTTTATTTGTGTTTGTTTCTCTGGGATTGAGTAGTGAGGGCAGCTATCCAATTAATCCAGAATGGGCTTCCACAAATCCCAGATGTTGATGTGCAGCATAGCAGTACCTCCCAGCAGCACAGCAAGTACCTCCTTCTCCACATCCAAGAACATGGGACATGGGGAAGGGGAGAAAGGTCTGCAGCTATTTGTCTGGTGCTTGTCATATCGCATCTATTGAGCATTCACACTGCTGGTTTCAGCCTCATGCCTCCACCTCAGCTTGGTGGTTTCATGGTCATTTGTGGGATGGGGCTTGCTCCAGCAGCTGCACCRTTCTTTGGCGTTTTCTCCGGCCTGCTGATGAGCCACATCTGGCTGTCAGAGCTGATCCATGCCAGGGTTTAGGTTGTGGCACCCCACAGATCCTTCCATGCCGTGGTTTGGTGATGAGGCTTCTGCCAGCTGGTTATGGGGCATCCTGYGTCGGAAGTGCCCCCCTGTGGCTGGAGGCCATCGTTCAGCTGGGGTCTGTGAGGTAGGGGTGGGTTTTCTCATGGATCTCCTCACTGGCTCTGCAACATCTGGAGATCTGCACCCAGACCTTTCACATTCACCTGTTTGCCTCAAACCAGGTTTTTCCCCCTCTTTTTTTTAATGCTGGAGAAGGGAAGCTCAGAGGCCAGCAGTACTGTTTTTGATCTCAAGAAAGAGCATTTGCAGCATTTGCAATGCCTGTAAAGTAGGCCACTAGAACRTGGGCATGCTTACCAAGAAATGTTGGCTTGTCCCCTAATCCGTAACACCCCTGACAATAAAATGGGAAAATGTTTCCTTCTGAGTTTTGAGACGAAGCCTTCAAAACGCAGAACAGACAACCGTGTCACCGGGGAAGTTTCTTGAAAGTCTGAGGAGTTTATGTTCTTCTAATGAGGCAAATGAGCGGTGTACTCTGGGCTCAGTTGTGCCAAGCTGGTGATAATGGAAATTAATTGTTTGTGAAAAAGTTTATGATCCCAGAAACAGTTACTGGCACGTATGTAAAACCTGCTGCACAACGCAAGTGTTCTGCCATCACAACGACTGGGCACTGTTGTTTCACTCGATTTATTTTTCTCTACAGCCACTGAACTGCTGCAGTTTCATTGAACTATTTTGGGTCACTTAGTAAGCAACCTGAAACAACACTCAACTAAATACAGCTTTCCTGGATATGTATGTTCAGCATATTTTCTTGCTGCATGAAATCTTAGAAAGGCTATTGGTATATCCTGACTTTGATTTTTCTTTTTATAGTCATTTACACTTTCAAAGAAAATTTCCACTTGCATTAGTAAAGGACTTAGTGTGAACTTGCAGCTCATTCTCCTTTGACTAAGTTATTTTGTCTTTGTCTGTTCTTGATATCTGGTACCCATTTTTCAGCCTCCAATTCCATAGTTGAAAGACTACAATTCCAGAAGAGTAGTTTATTTGTAGATGTTCCTCCCTTTTCCTTCATCCAGATGTAATTTTTAAATATATATTGAGTATTTTCACAGTCAGCTCCCAGATGTGTTCCAAATGCACATCTCTGATGAATCAAATATCTCATGAAATTCAGTGAGCATGAAAACTGAGAGGACAGTGTAGGACTGGCTGACCAATACATCCTAAGAAGAACGCGTGGTAGGAAGAGCCTGAGCATTAGACACAAACCCCTGACCAATGGTATTTGTGGCAGGGCAGCTTTTGTGCTTTTAACAGACATGATGCTACTGCTAAATACCTGCTGTCTCTTCTCCTTCATGCTGCCCTCAGAATTCCTTGGAGAAGCAAAAAATCACTAAGGACATATAGTGAGAGAAAACTCAAACTCAGAGCATTGTACGAGAAGTTGGCTGTAGATCTTGGACATCCTTGAGTGGGAATGGGCATGCTTGAATGCTATGCATGAGTATTTTTCTGATTTTGAATAAAACCCTGAAAGGAACTTGGCTGAATACACAAAATCTTGAGGCCTATGCCATGTGTCCCTTCATTTCTGTGAGATGTAGCTAYCCTATTTCTATTTCTCTTGGGTTTTTATGCATTTCTTTGGAAGCAGTGCATCCTTAGAAGAACTTTTTAGCAGCTCTTTCAAGAACAGTTTCCTGCCTCAAGAGRTACTTCTAGCCAGCTTAGACCCACAGCTCATCCAGGCCTAAGGAGTGGACCACCCAGGACTTGAAGGGTAGAGACCTGCATTGGTGCCTGTCTGCCTTGTTGAGCTTGAGGGTAAATGAGGGCGAATTTGGCTTCTGACATAATTCAGAATATCTGTTATAAATTGTGCCTGGCTACATTAGCCTCTCAGATGGGTCTTTGCAGCACAGTGGTACACTGGGTCTGCTTTTTCTTTGGTGATATCCTCCATACCAAGGGTGATTAAAAAATCTGTAGATCTGCCTGCTTGTTGCTGTAAAGCTGCATGGTTGATTGATGTGTGGCCCAAATATATCCTTGTGTAGAGCATTGACATGTGAACTGTGGTCAGAATAAGCCAGTGCATTCATCGTTTTCTTGAATATGGGTAAAGGGAAGATTTCATTCCTGGAATGAACAGAGGGAATGCTGTTGCTATGCATATGTGAGAGAGAGATGGACTAGGAATAATACCTGGTGAATTAATATCAGAATTACGTTCACTTACAGGCTGCTAAAAGCTGCGTAAGTAGTCTCCCATCATTTAAGTGGTAAACAYAGCAGAGAGAAGAGCAAGAACACCATCAGATTGCCTGAGGTTTGGTTTTACAGCACACTGAATCGGGAGGTGACCTTCAGTTGTCATCAGTGTGACATCTTGGACACACAGTGTGCCAAGGCTTCCTTCCGTTKTTTTGTTTCAGGTTTGATCTCAGTGATACCAGATGTGGAATAACATCTGGTGAGTCACAACCTGTTAGGTTAAAAGAAATGTTAGCAAATGCGGTTTTAGAGGCTGCGTGATGGAGACCCTTGTGCTAACAAATGCAGTAGGTTCTTGTGCAGAACAGTYTGGGTGGGGAAAAGGGAGGAGAAAGTGTGATGATCAAGTGACATAAAATTGGGGAGGGGAAAATGAATGGTGGATTCAGCAGTGACTCTGGACGTAGGACAGTAGTTTTCAAACACACTTGCTTYTCTTCAGGCTTATCGTCAAGGCTTCATTATCATCCTTCTGCCATTGAGATCAGTTATGCTTTTTTTTTTGTTATTTGCTACATGCAAATATAAATACTGTGTTTTCATGATGTGTAAAATTGCATTCCCCTACTGATAGCACCAAGGAGTCTTGCAGGGGGGATTGCAAAGCGCTCATAAAAATGCCATTTGATGGTTGAAGCTATAATTGAGTATGCAGCAGTTAGGGATGGGGTTTAATGATTCCTGCTTTCCCTCTCCTGCTCTTTGCAGAGATGCTGTTGTTCCAGGGAGAGCTAAGAGATGCAATCCTAACCCTCAGGGAACCCCTTGGGCTGCAACTGTGTCTGGCCTGCATAGTGCAAGAACAAAGACTGAAGAAAACCTTTTTCCACCTCTACTGTTCCTCTCCATGTCTTTAGGGATCAGATATGATTTATTGTCTTGCCTGGGACCGCCTTCCTCTCACCTCCAAATGCCATTCAACCTTTGGCAAGCCCTGGTGTGCCAGCAGATTGCTTCAGCTGAACATTGGCAAGTGACCCCAAGCAGCTGCTAGGGTGGGTCTGGGCTTCTGATGTCCTTTTCCTTCTAATCATAGTTTTTTAAAGAGGGATTTGGTTTTGGAACTGCTGACTTCAGCTCTCACATCTATGCTGATAGCTTTATTTGTGGCAGAYGCAGCACATAAATTGTCATGTCCTGACTGCCCAATGTCAGAGATGTCTCTGTAGACAGGAGAGCAGGTGTTGTTTCTTTGGGGCATTTGACTTCCAAATTTCCTCAGCATCACCTTGCTTTAAAGAGCACCGCTTTAGGAATTGATTGCTCCTGTTGCTGCCCTTTCAGAAGGGCAACCTGCAGGGCTGCCTCTGCAGCCACCAGTGGAGAGTTGCTGGGCTTCAGGGATGATCAATATGGAAAAACCCATGTGTTCATCTCTTTGTGCACTGTGAAACTTCCCATTTTACCATTCAAGCAGAGTTCAGCACAAGTGGAGGGGTCACACAGTTTCAATAGGAAGACAAAATTGATAGTCTTATGTTCTTTTCTRATTGAGCTCTTTCAATCTTTAGAGTGCTTTTTCATTCTCTAATGCTTCTTTGAAATCAAAAAACAAAACTGAATGAACAGTTAATAGGATCCTTTCCCATTTTCCTTGGAAAACTGTCATGTCTTGTTAGCCCAAAATACCCTTGTAATTTTCCACTTTCAGATTCTGCTTTCTGCCTCTCCAAAATCAGCAGACACATTTGACTTCTTGCCACAGGAGGGACTAGTGCTTCCCCTCTGCAGGGGATTGCTGTGGGGCTAGTTGGAGGTGGTCTCACACACCAGCTTCTAGGGGTGGAAATAAAAACTGAAAATGTTTTTTGTGGTCTTCTCTTCATTAGAAATTTGATGTTCTGCCTTGCCACAGCACCAGGCAGCAAACACCAGACTAGAAACCTCAGTGTGCTGTGCTGTTCCACTACTTGGGAGTCCAGAAAGGAATGGGTTTTCTTAAATCAGTGTTGACTAAATGACTTGGACTGCTCTTTGGTATGGAAGGGGAGGAAAGTTTTCCATTTGCTTTGAACTGACATAATGGGGATTTCATTTGCGGGGGGTTATTTTTACATTTTCCTCCAGAGCATAAGAACAGTTGAACTGGTTCAGATCGAACAGCTATCATCTTGTGCATAGTGTCTTGCTGCTAAGAGAAGTAAAAATAAGTGCCTAGGAAAAATGCTATGAACACAMAACAGTACTTTCCCCTGTATATTCTCCATGTGTCCAGTGCTCAGCAGCTCACGGGTTACTTGAGMCAGGTGCAGTGTCTTTGTGTTTAATAGCTGTTGATAGATTTTACTGTCTTCACTTTTTTTATGACCTTCTTAACATTACTAATTACCTCCTGGACCTCTCAATCATATCTTTAGATTGAACCCAGTTTTCAGATCCAGGATAGATTTGCCACAGACATCCAGAAATTGCTCCCTGAAGCCAACTGCATGACATCAAGCGAGTTCTGTCTTGGAAACAATCGAGATTTGTTGCCTGTTGATTCTGTGGACATTTGAAATGCTAAGATTGTGTATAATGGCAAGTAAACCATAAATCTGTGGAGGTGTGAGAATTTGCAGAGTGTTGGTTTCTGACAGAGATCCTGGCCAAGGTACAGGACATCCAGAATGATAACCCCAGTCTTGTCAAAGCCAAGCCTCACTGCTGCCATAATTCATCTTTCTTTTGGATGTCACTGCTACCTCCTCATTGCCCTCTGCCAGCTGGTGTAATTGTCTCCTTGTCCCTACCCCAGCTGTAGCCATTGCTTTCTTGTCCACTTCAGGTATGTAGGGATGTTGCCAGCGCTTTGCAGCGTAAGTGGTTTTGAAGGCAGAAGCATTGCTCACGTGCCTCTCAGCACACAAAGAATACTGAGGTGAGAAAGGGTGTTATGATGTGCAGATCATCTACCTACTCTTTTGCTTTCAGAAGGTATACACTGAGATGTCCCAGAGGAGAATGAAACAGCTCTGGAAGGAACAGAAACAATCCTGGTGATTTTTAAGATCCTACTGAGAAGGAGTGCAGAGCTCCTTAATGTTATATTTGAAGATCTGAAGAAAATATATATTAACAAAAACATCTGAACTTGTGTAATTAAAACTAAAGCCTAATTATAGTAGATGATTTTTACACTGTGTCATTCAACCTAAGTTCTTAGAGCCCCCACATTAGAAGTGCAGATATTCAGTGGTTCTGAAAATTAAGTAATTCAGTAAGGTACTTGCAGCCAGGATTGTTAAGGGAAAGATGCTTAATTAGGCCTCATTAATATAGACAGGCTTGTTTTTGAAAAATTGTATTTCTGTTGCTGAAAACAAGCTTCTTTGGGGTGCTCATTCTTGAATGTTTAGAACAGATTTTGAGTTTGAAATGCTTATCAATAAGTAGTAATAACACTGGGTATGGGAAAGATTTTTTTCTCTCTGCATCTGTGAAATTTCTTTGAAAGTAGTAGAATGCCCTTGCTTATGCAAGTTACTGGTAGAGCAAAGAGCTACAACTGTAAATAGATGTGGCTTAGACGTAAGATTAACCTACTGATCAGCTATAGACATTTTTTTAAACTTGATAAAAGAACTCATGAACTGTCTTTTTTTTTTACATCTTTCACTGCAGATAATGCTTATGACACAAGTTGTGTAGCTTAATAGTTTACAATATGGGATCAGAAATTAAATTAACCTCCTTTATCTGTTCAGATGTAGAGCCCACATATGTCTGTGTCTCGGGATGGTAAAAATGCGCAAACTGATAAGCTCCATCCATTTTTGAAAGATAAACTCCTCAAATAGGGGTTTACAATGTGGAAGTCATGCCTGCCAATATCCTTCATGTTCAGCGTAGGCTGTATGAGGAGAATTAAGTCATTGTGCATCTTCTCAAAGCCTCCATGGACTGTGTAGGCACCACACTGAAGTGGGGAACAGTTGCCCAGGTCAATATAATTGTACTAGACCCAGGAGGAATTGTGATAAAGGATTGTTTCATTGGCGAGACCATGTATAAACCTCTYACAAAAAGGATGGTGGAATCTCTAAAGCAGCTTTGCGTGCACATTAAAGATGTCCTATAAAAGCACTGCATAGTCTAAACTGATGCCATATTTATATATTTCAGAAGAAAGAGCAAGTTGGCCTCTTATGGCCAAAGCAATGCTGTAATTACGGTCATGGGAATAGACAGGAAGCCTAAGAAGGAGAGGGCTTAGTCCCTCAAGGGGACTAGGCTGGTTCTGGTCCCCCAGAACTGTACTCAGCCAGCAAGCCTGTGGAGTTCCTGTTCGTGTGTTTCTCGGGTGGGGAACAGCCGGGAGGTGGCTCTCCTGCTGGAAATCCTTCTCCCCTGGAGAAGGGGAGCGCTGAGCTGCAGCAGGTAGCAATTYATTTTGCATTTCACAGCTAGAAACTAGTGGTTGTTCAGTCTAAATTCCAGGTAAATGAATACCATAAGTCCTCTCTTAGGAGACAGGCCTCTGTCTTCAAATGTTTTTGAGCCTATTCAAGCAACTTAGGCTATGCTTCTTCCTCACTGCTTCAGAGGGATGTTGTTGTTTTTCACGTTTTCAAGTTTAAATTCAGTACAGCATCAGCCTCATCAATCACAGTATGAAGACAAGCCCTGTCAGAGAATCCAGGCTTTATCTTTGCGTCTTGCTCTTCTCTGAGACACAGAAAGAGGGAGGGGAAAAAAGCTGTCAAATGCTTCTAGGTGATAGTACTGAGGCTTGGAAATTAAAACTGAACTAAGGCAAAAAAATCTTTACCATAGGTGCCAGGRATGGAAGTCTGAATCTGAAAGGGGAACTCAGAAGGCAGACTTTCTGACTTGTTTTGCTTCCTAGTTCTGCTGTTCTGATTGTGTTTGCTTTTTACAGACCAAATTTTTATCATGCTGATTTTATTTCACTACTATTTTACACTAGTACAAAAGGAAAATATATTATCAAATCTAGTGGGTTTGTGTTTGCACTTGTATAAATAACTCTTTAGCAAGCTATTTATTAGTTATTTCTACTGCACAGCATCAGGGTATAAAAAAGACTCACAGTGTAGATGTGCTTACATAAAGATTGTATTCCTAAGGGAGCACTAAAAAGCCCCCCAGCCTAAAAGCCACATGCCAAGTCCACAGTCCGGTATTCGTTATTTGAAGTTCATACATATAAGGACAGTAGTAAAGGAAAGCAACCTTAAGAGAAAGCATCAGTTTAGCATACATTTCAAAACGTGCAGTACTGACAGCTTCTACAGCATTGCTGAGTCAGTTGCATGAGGGTGAAAGGTTTGTGATCTTACTGTCAGCAAAAGCATATGAAGACTTGCTAGAGGAGGTAATGAAAATATTCGTGAAGCTTTTGACCCTCACTTTTTTTTTTTATGGTGACCCTTAAATTATAAATGGATATGGAAAACAAATGAATCATCATTTTCTGGTGGCAAGTATAATGTGATATTCTGTTCCTTAAGTGGGTTTTTCCTGGGTGCCTATGTACGAATGCCTTCCAGGCTGCACTGCATGGTTAATTAGTTATTTACAACAAAGCTCTTTCAGGGTGAGGGTAGACTGGTTTTGTGTGTTTCACTGCATGGATTACTTTGTTGTCTTTAAACTAAGGATTTGGGAAGGGCGGGTTTTGATTTTTTTCCTACAGGCTGATAAAGCACAGGACGCCACAGGCAGCTTTCTCAATTGCTGTAACAACTCACTTGCGCTTTCCTGGTCTTCCCTTGCCACTTATCTGTGCAAAAGATACTGGATGTAATCGAAGTATGGTCTCTGATCCTCGCCAAAATCAATGGAGCTCTTTTGCTATAGATTCCTAGGCAGTTTGAAAACCACAACTGGGCCCTGGCGTAGCTTGAAACTCAATAAACTCTTAGTGAYGTCTTAATTTTGATTTTGGAACATTACATTTCTATCGTGGGGGTCTGTTGCCCTGTCGAACAATAGTGCCATTTACTGTGAGACACACGTCAGAAGTGCAGCTGAATAAATTTAACTTCCACAGTCTATGAAAGTAGATTTAAAGCCCAACTTCCTCATGTGTAATAGGACTCCGTGATCACTAGCGCTGACTTCWAAAGCGTTACAGACAGTACAACCTGTGGTAGCAGTTCCTGTGCAAGTAATCTGTTCTGGTGGGTCAGCAATGAAGGAATGGCAAGAGGRGGTGAGCAGGTTCTAGTGACTTCAGCAAGCTTAGTAAAAGATGTCTCATTACCTCCTTAGACTCATACAGTGTCTACTCCTGTTGTTTTTATGCTCATCTCCAGGATGTTAAAAGAATTTCTAAGCAAATTTGTTACTAGCATCATGGCAATTGGATATCCAACTTTTGTCAGTTAATGGCATTTGCAAATTCAGTGGCTCTCCTGAAATCACATTGAATAAAGGAGGGGCACTGTCAGAATAAATGACTACAGCTGTGACTTACTTGAAAAGCAAAATATAGATGGAATGAAAGATGACAAAGATGGAAGCCATCTGAACAGAAACAATCTTTTTCAAAGGAAAGTTAAGAAGTGGTAGACTTTCAAATAATGAAAGTAGCAATAATTTGGGATAGAATCAAATAGGAAATATCAAGACTATCTTGGAAATCCTGCTGAGGCTGGTTGAACTTTGTGCATGACTTATTTGCTGGGATTATTTTCATCAACCCATAGCAGTGTCCTTGCTAGGATGACGAGAGGCAGCAGGCTGTTGAAACAGGTAAAGGAGCAGGCGCAGCACAGATAGCCCAAAGGCTGCTAGGGTGAAGCTGAGCTGTAAAAAAAAAAAGCAACCCAACAACCCTTCCCCCCCACCCCCCGAGACATCAGCAATTTCATCAGCTCTTTGACTGCTGGATGTGTCTGGAGGGCTGGTGGCAGAATGCATTTCCGAAAGCCACGGTGCCAAGCTAAATGCAAACATCATTTCCTTAAACATGCTGTTCTTCTTTCACCCACACAGAGGAACACAACTCTAATCAACTAAATTAAATTGCAGACTGGGAAAGCAAAAAGGGAGAAAAAAGCTGGTGAAATGTCTGTTTTTTAACGTTTGAGGGGAAATCTAGTGTCCTGGGACAGTGGAGAGGCACTATGGTGGGTATATTTATGTTTTGTTTCAGCAGCCAGAGCATGGCGGTATTCTCAGAAGTCACAGTTAATGCTCTGGGGGAAAAATGCAGTGTATCATTTACATGCCAGCTGTACTTTGTTGTTTGTTACTCTTTTCAGCACAGAACCATTGCCTTTTTTTATTTTCTATCGCTTTTGTAAGCTAATAGAGAATGGGATTGTGTGGAGGGAGAGTCAAATTAGAAGATTATAAGGTACAATTTCCATTTTTGTTATAAGAGAGCATCTTCTTAGTCTCAACAAGAAACTTCCATCTGCAGTTTTCCAGGAGTCTGTTTCTTTATAAAGATGTTTTGGCAAGATTGATTGGTATCAGGTGTGCAGTGCCACGTGATTCAGGTGTTACTATGGTGACCACTCTTTTTAGATAGGATGTCAGAGACTATAATTGTGCTTACAAAATCCTGTGCACAGTATGATAACCTGCACGGAAATAAGCTGTAGCCTCACTCAGGCCTAGGTCTGTCTGCGTGAATTTGCTGATTCGCGACTGCAAGCCACCGAAGATTGCATACTGATGTTTGGGGGAGATTTCTCTCCCTTCTTCCTTTCTGTGTGACAAACAGGCAGGATCGGCTCTACAGTACAGGAGGAAGGAGTAAATCCTTTTGACCACCGTCCCTCCCCAGCCCCTTTTGAGTCTGTGACTCTTTCTGCATCTCAGGCTTGCAGATAACGGCCGGTCGGTGCTCTGCTGTTGTCCATGTAGCTCCGCTGGTGTCCACCTTGTGCTAGGGCATGCGAAAAAAAGTGGTTTACTGCCATACTGGCATCTGCGTGGTTGTACTGTGGACAGTGGCAAGCCCAAAACGCCTTCTCTGCCTTCTGCAAATCTCTGACCAGTGATTAAAATTAAATTACCCTTCGAAATGCTGCATGCTCGCCCTTTGTATTTCATGGGTCCTAACACTGCAACCACACATTTGCCTTTTTGCAGYGCAGCTGGCAGTAATGTTACACTTGTTCATCAACTTCTGCAGGGTTAGAGGCACAGGTTAATTGGCCCCTCTGTCCATACACTGCTTATGTCCATACAAAGGTAGTTTGACCTTTGGCTACCACAAACTGTAGATTCCTAGGTTTCTGCTTCAAGCCAAGTAAGTTGTAGTTGACATGAAAAGTAATAAGCTCGCGAAGTCTGTTAGCTTGAATTCTGCATCAGTAAGATGGAAGGAAAAGAGAAAGGTTGGTAAGGAGTGAGGAAACTAACATGGGTTCAAGGTCAAGAGGCAAGGGCTGAAGGAGCAGTAGAGTTAGAGGGTAATGTGCCTTCCTGCCCCAATTCCTCTATCCCAGCTGCTGCTTCTCAGCAGCAGCAAGGAGCTCCAGGCTCAGCCTCCTATGGTTGCCCTGAGGCAGGATGGTACGAGCAGCAAGGGGAATCCTGTTTTCCATGACTTGCTGCATCTTTGTTGGTCTCCTCATAGGGCCTGGGCTCAAGGCCATGGCAGCACAATAGACGTACAAGAGTGTGTGTSTGTGTATCAGACTGTTACAGGAGATTGGGTGTCAGGGAAAGGTTTACTGTTAGAAAAAAAGATTTCCCTGATGAAAGAAACATTTCTGATGAAGTCTTGTACATTCCTGCAATTTTAATAGGGCTTGATCCTTTAAATTGCTAAATAACTTAAGCTCTCCACAATAACTGTAGAAGTCAACAATATTCAGCACTCTTCAGATTTAAGACTAGAAAGTTCMATATTTGGACCTGTTGTGTCCTGGTGGTCTCTCTTGAGCCTRCAACTGCTGTTTTGAAAGACAAAATTAGAAAATAAGATAAAATAAGCGATTATGGTCCCAGTTGTACAGAGTGCTTAAGTATGTGTTTTTAAGCATGCAGCTACGAAAATTAAACACTTGATTGAGTGCACCTATGTACTGGAGCTATGCAGTACAATGGTGTATAGTGCTACAACTTGGAGTTAAAGTGGCATTTGATTGTCTATTGAACTTCAGTTTATTGATTTGACATTATCCCCTATTGTGTTTTGAGTTGTCTTTTGCTAGGTAGTAAGTGGGCTCTATAATACTAATATTAATACTAATACTAATACTCTAATAGTAAATAAATGGAACGTAGTCAAATAATTAAAGGTGAGTGTAGTTAGCAGTCCTTTAAGTCAACTTTGTCATGTCCCCACTGTACTAAGTATGTGCCCTTCAGCAGTGCTGGRACTTTTTCAGAAGCCAGAGTTACTCCAGGGGTCAAATTCTTAAACTGAATTTTTCCATTGACTTTTAATGATATTCATGAATGAATTTGAGATCAATAAGGAACATTTCCAAATATGGAAAAAATTAAAACAGACCCTAAAATACAGGCATCAAGCAGTTTGAAAAATTAAATATCAAAAGCAGATAAAGAGCAAAAGAAGTCAGACTTTGTATAGCATAGAGCTCAAACASTGATATGGAGACTGATTGAAATCTGAGGGGATGGTAAACAAGAGCATCTGTCCTTTCAAAGACCATGTTGGTCAATAAAGAAATAACAAGCATGTTAATTGGCTGCTTTGCATCTAACTGTATAAATAAGACTGGAAAATGCCAGCCAAAGCTACTACAGACAGGAGAGTCAAACACTGAATTGTTTGGCATGAAAGTGAGAGCTTCCACAGCTGGTTCCTTACTTGAGAAAACTGTGATGCAGAAAGTGACTTAACTTACTAGTTGTTGCCTTATTCTTCGTATTTTTACTTCTGTTTCCCTGATTTCTTGCTTCTCTGTGGGGAAGGGCTTTCCCTTCTGATTATGCTGTGTTCCTCTAAGCAACACAAACACACAACAGAAAACCATCTGGAAACTAGACTCAGTGCCAGCCCCATTCAGAATGAAAAAGATGATTTTTGATGCCTGATTTGGAGTACCACATGCTCTGCTCTACATGTCTCACAGCCGAACTGGAAATCTGTCACCGTGCCCAGTTTCCAAAAGATGGAGGCTCTTAGAATGCAAAGTACTGCTGGGTCAGTTGATCATTCCTCATCTTTTGCACATCTGTCGGGATGAGCCGCTCAACCTGACAACTCTTGGTAACTGTGACCATCTTATCCTGCTTTGTGCATTGCCTGCAACAAACTAAACATTACTCACAAAGGAAGGTGCACTCGTTAGACCATGTCTGCAAGACTGTGTCCGGTTTTGCTCCTGCCTTACCAGAAGGATGTTCTGGAGCAGGAGACCACCAAGTTGGTTGGGGAAGGAACACTTGCCCTGGGAGGAGAGGCTGAGGGACTGGAGCTTGTTCAGCTTGGAGAAAACTTTGGGGGGACCCAARAGCAGCCTTCCCATACCTATAAGGTGTTACTGAAAATGTGGAGCCAGGCTCTTTACAGAGYTGCAGAACAGGAGAACAAGAGGCTATGGTCATGAACTAGAACAGGGCAGATTCAGACTTGAGGTAAGGAAAAGCTTTTTCTTCATGAGGACAGACAAGCCTTGGCACAAGTTGCCCAGAGAGRTTGTGGAGTCTCCATCCTTGGAGATACTGGAAAGCTGACTGGACAAATCCCTGAGCAGTGTGGTCTGAATTAAGTATTGACACTGCTTTGAGCAGGAGGTTGCCGTAGGTGACCTCCTGAGGTCACTTCCAACTTGAATTATTCTATGATTTTATATCACCAAGTTTTCAACCTTACTTTATCCTCTACTTCTGGCTCTGTCCCAGACACCTCCTCCTGGCTGCATATTCTGTCCCACTCTCAGAGGCCTACAAGTAGTGCAAAATATCACTGCTGTTCTCCACCAAGCGAGCCTTGATATGATGAAAAGTATGCTGGTTTTGACATGTTGACAAACTTCTATTTTGACAAAGCCCTACCTTGTCTTCATAAGGGAGTTGCTTAGCCAGGACTTGTAGGCAACTGTCCAAACCAAAAATCTTTGCTTTCCTTTCATGCTGCTACCTGTTTTGTTTAGAATGATGTTCTGTTGTCTTTAGCATTGCTGCTCATCTAGAAGCTAGTATTTAACTTCTCAAAATGATGGCTGGCAAGAAGCCATCGCAGTAATGAGCAGGAAAGCAGAAYTGCATTCCAACAAACACCTAGCTGAGATAGTTTAGTAAAACAAAAATGAAATTTTATTTCTGCTTCAACAAATGAAGAAATAATACTGTCTAGTGTTCTAGCCTCGAATAAGTTCAAAGAACTTGTATTCAGGGTCCAAAATAAAGTGGAGCAATTTCTGGGAGCAGAGTGGGAAATGAGCCAAAGACAGTGGATACATGTTCATTTAGGCAAAARGACAGATGGAAAACATAATTAAGCCCCGTACAACAAAACAGTAGTCACTGGCAAGAGACTTAGTGACTTCCTGCATCAGGGAAGTGTAAAACGTGTTTCACACCCAGTCATCACCTTGACTGATTCTGTACCAGAGTTCAAACCTACACCAGTCTGTCCCTGTGGCCTTGTAAATCTGCTTGGTGAGGAAGATGGTTCTGAGCAATGCTGGAAGTGTAAATTATTGATTTCCACCTGGCTGCCTCAGCCATTTACTCCCATCTGAGCAGAACTTTGTTTTGTTAACTTGTTTTCACTGTGAAAGAGGTGATTGCTCCTTTTTTTTTTCAGGAGACTGACATTTTAGGATATCCCTACATTTATTTGTGTTTGATATTCTGAAGGAAGAAGCAGTGGCCTCTGGGCTCCAAGAAGCCACCAGCATCTGCTTCCCTCCAGACCTTTCTCCATGTCTCATTCACCCCATCTATTTGTAAAGTATTCCGCAAAGTCAAGTAGGATTCCTTGCTTTGATTTAATTAGGTTTTTGAGTTGTCCCAGAAGGAGTGACCTTCATTCATTTTCATATGCAGAACTCTTTTTTAGAAGACTAAGCAGGATAAAGTTGATCTAGTTTGTATTTTTCTTAATTTTGTTACTTCTTCCCTTCCCCTCCTCAGCTGACTGAGAAAAACTCAGAAAGCTCATGCTTTTCTTCAGCAGGAGAGTCAGAATCCATACAGAATGGGAACATCCAAAGACATAATCTAAAAAGTACCCYGGAACAGCCTGAAATAATGACTTAATAGTAAATATGAAATAAAGTTAGGAAAATTGCAGAATTTATTTTTTTCCTGACTTTAGTTGTATTAAAACTGTCTAAAAACTCTTTCCATAGTAAATAATCACTGTTTGAGTTTGGTACATGCAAATAATGCRTATAATTGAAAACTGACTCTTCAACTTTCTTTTAATCCTGTTCCTTTCTTTGTAGGTGTGGTAACTCCTCACTTGCAGGGACAAATTCTAATAACCATTCCCCTAGGGAGATAAGTCAAACTAGCAGTTGCGGTGAGTCAACGTAGCATGTAGCAACAGAGGCAATTACAACTTTCCTATCATCAAATTAGCAGGTCTGTGTTGTGATTTATCTCATTTACTTTCAGTTACAAGAAGCATGTAAATGTCCTAAGATGTTTTGCAACTGTTGTCTCCAAGAGAACAGTGTCTCGTTTGGGTCCTCTTTAGTGCTTGCTTTTTGCTAATGTAACATTTTACTAATGTAACATTTTACTAATGTAACACTGGCAATGCAAGGAAAATATTCTTTCAGATAAATACTCAGCAGTTCCTTGCAGCATGATCAATGTTTTTGGTGTCAAGTCTTACTTAAATAAACATACAGTGTTTTGGTTTAATTTTGTTTTGATTTTACTCATGTTTGGTTTAACCCCTTTCTAACAGCTCAGTGCTGCGGACAGTTTTTATCCAGCCAGTTGGGAGCTAATTAGAGAAGAGGACAGGTAAGAATTCATGGTTTCTTGGGACAAAATGAGCACAGTCATTATGGTACTCAGCTGGAAATGTGGAAGTTGTGACTGTTGAACTGATTCCAAGGCCTCTTTCTTCTTGTATGAGAAATAGTCACTGCATAAATTACAGAAGCAGCCTTTAGGTTTCAAGCATAATATTTTTCCTCTGTGTTTCAAATGGTAGCCTGACRAATGCCAGTCCTGACCACCAACTTCTGTGACATACGGTTTTTTCTCCCCTCAAAGAAAACATTGTAATTAGAGGTCAAAGTGTAAAGACTAGGGCAAAACTTACATTGACATCAAAAGAACAGAATTTCAGTTACAATACTTCTGCACAGTGGAAAATGCTATTGCTAAACTTAATCTCTTCCCTAGGGATCAAAGCACTCACCTAGGAGACAGAAGTGCAAGGCAGTTTTTCTTCAAATCACTAGGTATTCTCCTCTGGGCACGTTTTCAAAAGGAGGAGTGAACCCTGCCTGGTGATTTGAAGGAGTCATTGCAGAGGTGATGATTCTTCATCAGCTGAAGCAAGCGGTGAGTAGGTGCGGGTACTTCCTGGCAACCCAGAGCATGGCAAAGTCTGTGATGGGTAGGATCCCGAGGCATGCCCTTCTCCCAGGTATTACCTCTTGGTTAGTTCCAGGTGGCTCTCCTTTCATGTATGGGATTTGTAGGTTGAAGCAGTTTTCTGAAGGATCCAGCTTGGTAGAGGAAACTTTGGCTTCTAGTTCTGGGATTTGGCTTCTTTCTACTTTGCAGGTCTGGTATCTCAAGCAAAGGTGTCGTGGCACCTGTCTTAAGCACATACACGTGCTTTTGGGTGAAGAACGAAGAGAAATCCACTCCCAGATGCTATGAAAAATTGTGTGTGGAACAAGAAAAGAGGCAAGATGAGGTCCAGGGACAGTAGCAGGCCTTCATCATGACAGTTCACAAAAAGCTTGACTTTGCATATGGCTGCTTGCAGTAGGCTTGACTCCACCTTTATTCACTTTAGAGAGAAGGGTTTTTTTCATCAGCTATCGTGTGAGCCTGAACAGTTACATATCTAGTGAAGTCATCTCACCTTAATGGCTATGGCAACAGCATTTAGAGAAAAAAGAATTTGGATGACACATGCCCTTAGACTTCAGCGTAGGAGATGTGGAGGTATCCATACCTAATAATACAAAATATTTGCAAATTACAAATAACTGAATTGCTTTTATGTGCATAGGTAAGCATTTTATGTATAAACCTAAGAGCATTCTGGATATCAAGACAATAATATGTCTCATGGTCTAATTTTCATTCCTTTAAAAACTTCGTGCAACATAACTTGCTTGGTCTATAAAAGGAATGGTTCAGACTTAACTGAGTTTCTCAAGTGCACTGAACTCAAGTTGAGAAGGCTTTCTTCATCTRTTAAAATATGAATAAATAGAACTTCTTGTTATAGAACAAATCAGCAAGTAAAAGTCTCAGCAATATTATTTGGAAAATAAATTTCTTGAAATGAGAAATGCAAAAGTTGTTCCTTCATAAATGATGACATGCCAGAATAGACTTCCCACAACCCAAACATTGTGTTGTTTGGGAGATTCTGAATGCTCTCAGCACCGCAAGACCAACAAAATTTTTCTGAGTTTACAGCAAATAATCTGTCTTTATATATGTAATGGGCATACTTTCATTAAAGCATCCTGCTGCATATTAGGAAGCTGTTAAATCATTAGTTTATCTGGCATCAAGCCACTTGCCAAACTTCTAAGTGTGAAAGTGTGGTTGCTGAGTCACAGCTTTGGAAGCTGCAGTAACAGTTCAGAAAAATCTATCCTTTAGCTGGTAGAAACCCTGGAGAGCTGCAAAAATATATAATATATGTGCTTTTGAACTTTAAAATAGAAGGGAGAGAACCCATCAACAGACCTTTTGTATGTGCATGTTGTTTTCTTCCTCTCCTCAGCACTTAGGTAACTATAAAGCAGCTAAAATCAACACATAAAATGTCAGGTTTGAAAGGGCATGTGTGCAAAGAAAGCATTTCAGGCTAAGGATGTGGTTCAGAGCACTGACTGTACCAGCGGTTTGTCCAGTAATATATCAGCTGAAGTAAAAGCATGGTTTTTGGTCTTCAGGTGAGCAACAGATTTGGAACAAGAGAGCATTTTAACTTGAGACAATATTCACAATTTTGTGCTTCCCTGCTGATACCAGGCATGATTTATTGAAGGGAGGGGGAATAGAAGGAAAGAAGATAGTTTGGAAAGGGGGCTAATGGGCCTCTAGCCATTGCATTRCCCCAGCTGGGTTGTGTGTGTGCATGCACATGGTGGCAACCACATACTTCCTTTCCGCGACTGCAGCACTGGTAGGTGTCACCTGGTAACATTTTCAGTCTCCCTTTTTTCACGCTAGTCTCTTCAGATCCTGGTTCTTAATTAGAAGCCCGTTCTTGCTTTGCCTTGTCAAATATACTTGTAAAATGAATGAAGCATATCTCGCAACTAATGGCCAAGGACAGATATGTCRTTGAAGTTTCTTCTGGGTAGTGTTAATTAAGCAAAAACAATAAAATAGGCATAATCGACAAGCACAAGAAGAAAACTAATTTTACAAAGTGCCATAAGCTTCAGGGAAGATTGCAGGTTTTCTTGTAAATTTATGCTCTCTTTATTGTATCAGTTACTGTTGCAGAAATGTTGAGGTGGAGGTTGAGAAGTGGTACAATTTATTTTGCAGTATTTTGAAATCCAGTAATCTCTCCATGACAAACCCCTATCCACTTCAAAATGCTGATCTTTGTATTATTATTCTAACAACTTTCTGGAGTGGCATTTTTTATAACTAGTACCTGTGGAACAGGCAGGGGTTCTCTGAGTCTTTCACAAAGTTTGTACTGGGTTTCATGAAGTATTATCACTTAATATGAAAGTGCAGAGGGAAAAATGTTCATCCAAGAGCATATGGGGAAGAAAAGGTTATACTTGGCAAGTGCTGAATTATTGAATAGACCGGTGTAGACTTCAGTGTGGTTTCATGCTGTACCCAAATAAATATGTAAGTGATTTGAAGGCTAACTTAATATAACCATTTAAACAAATTGTTCCCTTTTTTCTCTTCTTTTTATGTCTAGGTTAAATATTTGAAATAGAGATGATACCGTACAAAAAAGGAATATATATCTAGGCAAATTAATTTCTATTTCTGCTACCTGACTTTATGATTCCACTGACACCCACTGAAATATCCCATTTTTACTTTAGTAACTAAGTAATTGGCTGATGTGAAGAGTTTGTGGGAAGACCCTGATCTCAATTGCCCCGGTGTACATCCAGAGGAACATAACTCCTGTGGGATTGCTCTAGATTTACAGCAGTTGAGTTTTACTCAGCTTGGGTCCTCTGAGTGTTGGAAGAAACCTATCCAGTGGTAAATAAAGCCCCACCTTCCCCCGGTCCCCCACCTCTGGGTGACTGACCCTTGAAAAATGTCAGGTGGAGACTGTCTTGACTTTGTACAAAACGTTGAGTCATTTCCTCAACTGAGAAATTAATTTTTCTTCAGTGTTCCTTTCCTTTCTTTCCCCTGCTGACGTACTCGGCACACAAGAAGMTTTTTTATTTGTATAGCTTCAAATTGTTTCAGCCTTTCTGATTTTTAAAAGCAGGGACGCTTTTCCAGTGTTGATTTGCTTCTCTGGTAGTTGTGTGACAGCAGGTTATTTCTGAGGAGAGAGTAGAAGACAGAGCTGCTGACACCTTCCTGGATGTTCCTCTCTGTGATTGCGGTGGCTTTCTTCTGTAGCTCACGCCCAGCCCCTCGTCAAGAAAGACCATGCTGTGGGGCTGAAGGCATACCTGAACCATGAACTTTAAGGTACTTAGCATTTTGGGGGGCAGAATTGGGCAGATTGCCAAGAAATCGTCCTAGATGACCCTCTTCCTTGCAGGCTGGTCGGTTCTCCATGCAAATAAGTTGATAGCTAATACAAAATTAAGCAGTATGGTTATTTCCAGTAGCTTTCTTGTCTGCTGTGAAACTCTCTGTGTGTAGGTGCTGAAATATTAACTCTGTTGTAGACATTTGCTGAAAATACAGTGGGAAGGTATTATTTATCTTACAACAGTGTGAAAGCAGTTTTTATGCCATAGTTAACRTGTTATCGCTTCGGATAGCAGAATGCCATTGAACAGACACGGCTTGCTTTCTTACATGGTGTCCAGGCAGCAGTTGCTACCTTTGGGGTGAATGTAGCAGCACTGCTGATGCAGAGAGATTTGCCCTCCTTTACAGGAGGATGGAGAATTTGTTTTATGACATAGTTGTTAAGGACTTATTTTTGTACCAGAAATGCACTGAATGGAAAGGCTGAAGTCCAGAAGTCTACCTGCAAGGCATGTGCTCCTGTATGTGAATTTGTAGTCTGTTTATTTCTTTTTAATGTATTCAAGTTTCGTTTCCCTCTTGGCAACAGTCCAGCTTTCCCTTGGCGTTTTGCTGTAGTCAGCTGAAAGCCAGACATTGAGGTCACATTCTAGTTGTTTCTGAGTGTCTCTGGTATTCATCAACCCCTTTTTGCTGTCCTGTAAGTAGGTTTTTTTCTTATGCTCTTGTTTGCTGTATTCTACTGTTTGTGTTCTCTACCTCTTTTAGGCTGTTTTTAAACTATTTTAACAAGGTGTCATAAGCATCTAGCATTTCTAATGAACTTTAGTTAAAGAGGTGTGCTTGTCTCCATATTGCTTTGAACAAACTAAGCAAACAGAAAAGTTCCCAATTATTTAAATGTTCGTAGCCTTGCCAGTGTTCTCCTGCTCGCTGGGCTTTACACACCTTGGAAGTCATCTTTGTCTTTCTAGGCTCTCTGCTGAAACACTAGAGTAAGAATCTTGTTTGGTATAATGGATGTGGTTAGATTGAAAAAAAAAAAAGACTTTAGATTATGTGTTCAAATGTTGTTCTTTGGCTGTGACTGTCGGTGCCTTAGGGAGTTCCCTGCTGAGAAGTACAGCAATGGGTTCAGTTTCTCTGTGGGTGCATCTCTTCCTTCTTCAGAGGGGAAGAGGGATTCATCAGGCGAAACCGGGGAGAGCCACCGTTCATGTGGCCCTTCAAACACAGATTGTCATGTTGGTCCTGTAGAGACATCCATACCACAGCCAGGTTTCTGGAGCCCTCTGTGACCAGGAGGAGTCTGAGATGGAGCACTAGCCACGAACTGCTCTGAACTGAGCACAAACAGCTGCTTGTGCTTGGACCTGGCCTATTGGGTCTTCATCCAGTTGTCACAAATTTGAGGGACTCTTTACAGTTTAGGGAGGAGTGCTAAAACTTCTAAGGCAGGAACAAATCTTGCTCTTTCCCCCTCTCCCCCCATCAGAATAAATGAACAGGGCTTTTGTGGAGGGATATCTGCAGAGATTTATTTTCTCAGCTCTCTACTAAACCTCTATTTAATTCAACAAATCTGCAGTGGTTTGGTTGATGTTATAAGGAACAGAATGTTTAAAAATGAGTGTAGCATACAGGTCTGTTCGGTGAAAGGTCATGTCTTTTCGTCTGCAACCAAGAAAATTCAGAATTATTTCTGCATTTTTTTTGAGAAAAACGCAAGACATACATAAATAAAACAAACCTTTCAACTGCTCATTTTAAAGTAAGCCACAAAAATGTAGCAGAGAAGACCAGAGAAAAATGTTTCCCATGGTGCCTGTAGTCTTTTGTAGCTCTTCAAGAACAAGAGGTCATCTGCAGAAAAGAAGAGTCCCCTGAAATCACACTGTGTGCAGTTTCATGCAAGACTGTAGGGAGGAGATGTAGGCTCTATTCATCTCCAGTGTTGAGTGGAGTTTAGAAAAAGGGAATCCACCATCTCTTAAGGATATCCACTCATCAGGAAAGCATAGCAAGCATCCTTATTTTTGACCTTTCAGAGATACAGGTCTTAATGCAGAAATAAATGCCAGTATATAAAACAAGGAGTAAATGTTTTGAGTACTACAACAACATCAGCATAACCCCCCAAAGATCTGGACTTGTCAATTAGTATCATTTCTAGGTTTTTGTTTTGAAAAGCTCAACTCCATACTTCCACAAACAAAATTCCCGTGGAGTTTCCATTAGGCAATGTGCAATTAGGTCTGTGTGTTTCTGGGAAAGATGCATCTTTGTAGAATGTGTCCTCCAAAACGGTCTTGGTATTGGTTTCAATCTGTCTAAAACCAGAAATATCAGTTTGCAGAAAGATTCACTCAGTGATACAGCCTAACTGTTTTCCTCCTTCTCCCTGTCTGTGCTTAATCATAGAATCATAGAATCATTAAGGTTGGAAAAGACCTCTAAGATCATCGTGTCCAACCATCAACCCAGTACCCATGCCCACTAAACCATGTCCCGAAGCGCCACATCCACACTTTTTTTGAACACCTCCAGTGATGGTGACTCAACCACTTCCCTGGGCAGCCTGTTCCAATGCCTGACAACCCTTTCAGTGAAGAAATTTTTCCTAATATCCAATCTAAACCTCGCCTGCCGCAACTTGAGGCCATTTCCTCTCGTCCTATCACTTGTTACTTGGGAGAAGAGACGAACACCCGCCTCTCTACAGCCTCTTTTCAGGTAGTTATAGAGAGCGATAAGGCCTCCCCTCAGCCTCCTCTTCTCCAGGCTAAACAACGCCAGCTCCCTCAGCCGCTCCTCATAAGACCTGTTCTCCAGACCCTTCACCAGCCTCGTCGCCCTTCTCTGGACACGCTCCAGCACCTCAATGTCCTTCTTGTAGTGAGGGGCCCAAAACTGAACACAGTATTCGAGGTGCGGCCTCACCAGTGCCGAGTACAGGGGCACGATCACCTCCCTACTCCTGCTGGCCACACTATTTCTGATACAGGCCAGGATGCCGTTGGCCTTCTTGGCCACGTGGGCACACTGCCGGCTCATGTTCAACTGGCTGTCGACCAGCACCCCCAGGTCTTTTTCCGCCGGGCAGCTTTCCAGCCACTCTTCCCCAAGCCTGTAGCGTTGCCTGGGGTTGTTGTGACCGAAGTGCAGGACCCAGCACTTGGCCTTGTTGAACCTCATGCAGTTGGCCTCGGCCCATCGATCCAGCCTGTCCAGATCCCTCTGCAGAGCCTTCCTATAATAATAATACAAAATGGGGAAAAAATCCACTTCTGGGGCATTTGCATGGGAAAAAAAAAAGAAGAGAGATTAATTTACACTGCCGGGTGTCAGGCTGTAATATGATTATCCTGGCAAAGCTAAAAAAGGAAATGTTCAGAGCTCATAGACATTTTAGAAGAGGTCATTAGCTTAGCAGATGGGAAAAAATTGTTTCTGAGCATTCAGCAGTTCCTGAACTCTCACAACATGTTACACAGGTATGTATAAACACTGGCCAAATGCCGTGGAGGCTGCAAAATCCTAAGAGGAGGTTGCAAGGGTGGTATTTCCAATTTAACATAAAATCCGAAGGATATAAAATGTCAGCGCTGAACAGTAATCTTTCACCAACTGGAAATGGGTTCTTTCGGGCACCTCGTTCCTCAGCATCAGAGTGCCTTCAGCGAGCGAGTGAGTGAAATGGCAGATGTGATTAACTCCCCCTGTCTGGGTTGCATTGCTCGTTCTTCTGTCTTTCCGTGGGGAGGTTCATGCGTGGTGCTGCCCGGGGAAGAGCCTCTGCGGGGGTGGGGGAGGCTCTTGCTGTGGTCCTCCTGTGAGGCAGGGTGGGAGAGGCTGGGTGGGGAGTGGGGCACTGGGACTTTCTGTGTGGAGTGAGAGCGTCCTGGGGGGCATATGTTGGTGGGGGGTGAATTTGCTGCTGTAGAGAGACAGACAAAGAGGAGGGAAGGTGTTTGCTGCCGTGGGAGGGTAGGAAGAGGGGAGGGAGGGCTGGTGCTGCACCTTTCAGGGTGAGGGAGGGAGGAGTTGAGGTGGAGGATGCTCAATCTCCCACATGGCCTGTGTGGCTGCCAGGGTTTGACCATCCTGGTCTCGGTGCCAGATGAGAGTGTAAAGGAACCACTCCCTTGTGACAAAGCCGAGCAAGGTCTGGGCTTTCCTGGCCTCCTAACATTTTAGGAAATGTCCTGTACCACTGGAGCTGTACACGGGCTCTTTCCAGGGCGAGGAAACCTGGTGAGGTTGTGGTTGTGTGCTTGCAGGCATGAAACCAGCAAGTGAGAACTTCAGAGGTAATGAAGAGCCTAGCGATTAAAGCACTCAGCTAATCCGTAGGAATTCAAGTTGACTGTCCTCCCACCCTGTGCAGCCCCTGACCACAGCCAAGCAACTCCTCAGCAGCAGTTGGCGGGCTCTCTCTTCTTGCCTGGACCTAGTAAAAAAGTTTTGTTAAAATTGATACGATTCCAGAACGGCATGGTTCCAACAGACCCCTGTGTAGTGGAAGTGTAGATTCCTTTACGATGGAAAACAGTTTTCAGTAGGAAAATCCTATCCAATTCTGCTCCAGAGGAAAGCAAAGTAAAAACATTTGCTCAGACAGATCTTGCTTATTGCTTTCTCTACTCCTTGTGGGAGAATGGCTCTGGTCTGACATGTCAAAATTAAACCCACCTCTCACTCAGAATATAGCAGACTAAATGTTAAATTAAAAATAATAAAGAAAGATGAGGAAAAAGAAAGCTGATTGTTAAACTTTTTAAACCAAAAGATTCAGTATGTGGACCTCCCAACTAATGTTTGTATGACAAATAGGAACAAGACTTGATGGCTTTCTTGTATTTTGGTTTCCATCCCTCCACTTTTCCTTAAGCGTCAATGGCCCATGTAGATTAAGAAAGTTACATAAAAGTTCTATGCCTGGTGGCATTCCGACTAAAAATAGCTTAAGGATCCAGCCGTACTTCATTCAAGTAATTTATAAAAAGCACACCTTAACTTTCTACTCTGTCATCTTTTAAATGGTCCTGTATCTACTGGTTGTTTTCACAGCCTCATTATAATTTGGGATATAAATACACTTTTTTTGGTCCTTATTTGAAGCACACTATCCAGGTGTTTCAATAGCAGGGCATGTTTACTGAAGGATCATTTACCAAAATGGAAAAGACTCTTTTAAAGCCATCTGCCTTAATTAGAGATCATTTTAATTGAATTAATTTAAAGTACATTAATTCAACTGTGTGGAAATTATCTGACTGCCAGGCCAGTACATGCCTTGGAAATGACTGGTGTTTGTTCTTGAACAACAGATAGGCTATAATATTTGGAGGTAGGGATTTGCTTTTAAGGCTTGCTTTTTTGAGAGACAATAATTTTCCTCAATTGCCGAGTAAGCTCAGGGAGACCATAAAATAATTTCCTTGGTATATTTTACTAGAATTTTGATCAAAATATGTCTGTTTTACCAAACTAGTCTATAACCGTGAAGCTGTAAGATAGGTAGGTTGTTTTAATGTCCTAGGCTAAGGGCATTGGAGGGTAATAGGGATGATTCATACTTTCATAAAATAGAAGTATACTGAAAGGCTAAAGAAATTAAACCAAATGAATCCCAGGTGTAATTCCACTGACTTGTTTAGGCTTATAACTAGTATGAATTTCACCTATTAGGCCTGTTCTCATAGGAAAAAGAGGCAGTCTGAAATAGCATGAAAGTCAAGGGAGGTTTATAAATTGCTGTGATCAATTGTATCCTTTCAGCAGAGATGCGGAGGAAACAAATGGAGTAATCTAAAAATAGGAAGGCAGGAGCAAGTGTAGTACTGCAGATAAACTCTTCAGATAAACTCTTCACCTGAAGCATAAAATTAATCCAAAATAAGTTGCAAGGAAAAATTTCTTAGTGTGTACTGTGGCTAATCATATAGGCTATTTGTTTCTATCATTAGTCCTCAAGAGATTGTGGGTTCAGGGTTATTTTTTTCATTTATTTGAAATTCTATTTCATTGGTGCTATTCAGTGGAGCAAGGTGTAGCTGGCTCATTCCCAGAAAATGTAAGGACAAGGTGCTCTCAAATATTTGTCCCCTCATACTTCCTATTCTGTGGAAAATTTGGTAAGTTTTTCCCCTAGTCTCAAAATTTTCTGGCAAAGGAGTAAATCTGAGGCTTGCCTTGTTCTGATCGTTTGTTGCCTGTGCGTGCATGTTAATATCCTGTGGTCTCTGACCGTTAAGGTGCAGTCACAGACTTTCTGGTGCAGACAAATAACCAGCGACTGTATCGGCAGGTGTCTGATCCACTGGAAACAACTCTTATCTCCAAATCTGAGTGAGACAAATCCAACCCGGTGATCCACTCCTGAAAGTTAAAGAGCACATTCTTAGTGCTGTCTCCTGTCTGTATTATCAAATTTCAGTGGAAGGAACAGAAGCCTTGCAATCAGATAAAGTTAAGTACATGCATAACTGCAGGATCAAAATGTAAACCTGTACTATCAGGTTATGTTTCCGTGAATTGTAATTGATTGAATTTGTTTTTTTATTTGTAAGTTAAAGTCTATTGTAAATATAATTGGGAAGTCTTGTGAATCAAGGTCATTATTTAGCTTAAATTATAAGGCTAAAGGAAGACACATTTCTCGAATCTCAGTCTATTGTCTTGGTGAGTCACCATGGGACGGGACAGATTTTTTACCTATAATTTCATTAAAGTCAGTAAACGGGACTACTGCCAAGATTGAGCAGGTATGCTCTAGAGGATATGACCTGAGTGGAATTGTATTAGAGTAGGCATGATGTATGTTGGAGAATGAAATTAAAATGAAAAATGATTCATTTAATATTGAATAAATATTGTATCTGAAGCAAAAATATATGCTAAAGCATAAATAAAATATAAATGGAACATACAGAGCAGGGACTGAAGGTCCAGATTTAAAATACAATTTTAGAAGACAGTGCAAAAAAGGTGTGTAACATAACTTCTCAAAATGTAGCCATATGTCCTATTGATTTTTCATCTTTGTGACTGTTAACTGACATGTCACTGACACGTCAAGCACAGCAGTAGGAAACTTCAGTAGCTCATTAAAGGGTGCTTCAGTGCACCAGGGTGATGTGCAGCTGGGGGTTAGCTCCATTTTGTTTGTATTAGACTTCACATCCCAAATGGCTGTTTTCTGCCCGGGCTCACTTGAAATCATCAGATTACTGTGAAAAGCACAGTGATCTCTGTTGGTTCATCTTCCCCTGAGGGCAAACTGAACCAAAATGATTTTGTAGAACTTTCCAGCACCTGTGGTGGCCTGAGGACATGGTCAAGACAAAGTTTTTAGGGAGAGGAAATATCTTTTATTAGTTAGAAAAATATAATTGGAAAAACTTCTGGGTAGACCAGCTCTCCTTCAAGCTGAGATGACTTTATATAATTATCCTACAGTAGTTCACTTATATTTGGAAAATCAAAGACCTTTTATTACCCTTGAACTAAGCTAATAAAATAATATTTTATTAACTAACTAAACATTTAGTGAGTTGCGCAAACATGATTTTCTTTCCAACATCCTATCCCATGAAGAACGCCAAATGAAGTATTTTGGATTGGATTTCCAGAAGCATTCATGGATGAGCCAGAATAGTTCAGGGAACCCAGATCATTTGTGGAGCAGAAGAAGCAACTGAAGTGAGAGACAAAATAAATAATTATGGGGGAAAATAGTTATGCAGAGCTTCATGGTGAAAGCAAAGACCTCTGAGACCCCGAGAACCATGTTTGAGTGAAGTGTTGGGGTGATGTCTACAAGATACCGTAGCAGCTCTCGGGCTGGTATTTGCTCTTTGTGAATAGGGTGGAAGAGATGCTCTCATCAACAACAAACACTAGCGAAATAGCTGAAGTTGTCAACTGTTTTACCTTTCAGGCTGGTGCTTAAGGAGGCTAGTTGAATAATAAAAACTTGGGAGTGTTAGATTTACAAACTCACTTATGACAAAGACAAACAGGCGTTGTTGCAGCTTGCTATCCTAAAGAAAATAAAATTAGCTTTTAGTAGTACATTAGTACTTTGATTGCCCAATAAAGAGTTGAGGGTTAAGTTGACTTTGATTTAAATGCTATATCCAGACCTCTATAAGTAAGTAGCAATTACTAAGTTTCACTTCAGTTTTTTTGGTTTGGTTTGGTTTGTGTTTTGGGTTTTTTTTGGGGGAGGGGGTGTTTGTTTGGGGTTTTGGGGGGGTTTTTTGGGTGTGGTGGTTTTTGGGGTTTTTTTGGTTTTTTTTAATTAGAACAGACTGCTATGAGTAATTCTTGGTCTGGAGACAGTGACTTCTCCTTCTGTGTGTTTGGCACTATGAAACCAGAATGCAGAAATGAAAAACTTAAATAGGAAAGTTTTACTCCAACTTAAGGAGAAGAATGGTGCTTGGATTTGGTTACACTTCAGCTTTTCCAAAGTGTTCATCAGACATTAGCCATATCATTACAAGACAGAGAGTATCCTCTCCTATCTTCAGGCGAAGAAGCAGTAAGGGGTGTGACTGCAAAACTGGCTAAACACAAGTATTTCCACATCAGTAAGGTGCGACTGAAGCTGACCGGGGAAGAAGTCCATGCATAAGGTGGGATCTCTCCAGGTCTGATCCAGGCCATAAAAAATACAGCTCGTAGGTTTGAAGGAGGAAGACTCATACAAATAAAATATGATTAATCTGTTTTTATATATAATTATGGAATGTTATCTGGTCATGACAAAGATAATAAAATCAAAAGTCAGCTTTCATTTGCTTAACTAAAACAATAAAGTGCTTCTGAGAGCTTGTCCTTGCTTTTTAATGGAAATAGTTTCATGCTTTGAAAGCTTAGGGACTTTGCAAGGTGCCTGCTGCTGTTCACACACAGTTCCTGCTGACTGCCAGACTGTTACCACCTAACGGCGGTGGAGAGAAGCACTGAGTTGCATCCTTTCACCAAACCCACTTCTGCCTCCGGGAGACCCTCCGCAGGTCTGAATATGAAATAAACAGGGACTTTTCTCCCTGGAAGGG
This sequence comes from Oceanodroma leucorhoa, assembly GCA_030449065.1. Taxonomy (NCBI): domain Eukaryota; kingdom Metazoa; phylum Chordata; class Aves; order Procellariiformes; genus Oceanodroma; species Oceanodroma leucorhoa. The sequence goes on along the minus strand of JASVER010000029.1, from coordinate 8,775,596 downwards.
AGCTGCTGGCAGGGCAAAAAAGAGGCATGTCTGTGTGGAAGCTCGCATTGCAGCTGCTTGTTCTTTTGAGGGGTCTGCACAACATTAGTCTGTAAAGGTCATCACAAATACTATGTATTCAGTTAACTAGGCGTTGTGGCACATGCCATGTTAACAAAATAATTTATCCCCCTCAAAAAAAAAAATCCTTGGTGTAGTAAACTGTCCTTGTATTTCTTGTGCAGACTCCTCAGGTTTTCTACATGTGGGCATATTGGGATAATTACACACATAACCTTTTAAGCAAAAAAAAAAAGCCCGTTTTACTGCTACCTAGCTAGTTTGCTGCTAATCCATAGGTTCTCTGTAGTGCCCATCTCTGTGCACATCCTCCAGCAGAGTTGGTCTCCTGAAATGCTCCCCAAACTTTACCAAGCCTCTCTTCCTCCCTGCCTCCATCCCGCTTGCCCTCCACAGAAGCTCCTCATTACTGACTTCGTTTCTCTTCCTCTTCCTCAGTAAGGTTCCAGAGGCTCCTTTCTTCCTGTGTCGCTTTAGCTTGCCATGTCATTTCTTTATCTCAGATAGACCCTCAGTTAATCTTCCCTTCTCTGTGTGTACAAAAACACCATTACAGGCTCCCCATGCCTCTTATTTCTCTGTCATCCTTGTGCTCCTGACTTTCAGCCCTTTGTGCCCACATGTTGCTACCAGGCAACTCCTCTTTGTTTGCAACTCCTCCTCTTCTGTAAGCACTTCCACAAGGATCGCCATTCCTGGGAACCTCCTGTCCATAGCAGTACCCTTTGATTCACTCTGAACTAGATGGAAATGTCCCTCATTCATGTCAGTAAGATTTCAAGAAGACTTGGGCCTTCTCCAGTAAGAGAATTTGGGTACATAGGTGTGTTGGTTAGGTGCATAGGATTGTCCCATTTTCATATATCTGCTAAACTGTAAATTCATCTTCTCCCAGTTGCGTTTTATATTGCACTGTGCTGATTGCTTTACTAGAGCGCATTGTGTAAGTGGACTCCAGTAAGCCACAAGCTGTTTGCTGCCTCAGCCTTTCCCAGGGGTTTTGTCAGAGTAGTTTTCTTCCACAGAGCTGTCAAGCAGAGAACCAAATCCCTCTCTGCTTCTAATAAAGAATACAGTACGGACATACACAGATGCTGGCTTACGTAGCTGTTGACTTGCCTATGTTGAGCAAACTTCTCTTGGATTTCAGGCCAGATGCAAATCTTAAGAAAGGATTTGGAAGGGTGGAGCTCTGTGGCTGAACTCAGAAAGTATACTGTGTATATGTGGGTATGTGGGACAGGCAATATTTATACATTTTGCAATAGGAAATGAAACCTCTGTGAGGATGAATGGCCAAAATATAAGAGGAAGAATTAGGTTGGTTGGTTTGATTTCTTTCCAGCATAGCTGGTGCATTAGAGTTTCTTCCCTGTTGAATTGTGTTTCTCGTGAAGTTGACTGAAGTTTATGTCTGTCATTGCTTTTGGTCACTTAGAGACACTTGGAAAGTGACTTGCTCACTTGCTTGGTATTGACTGCCTTCAGCTAATGTCACTTCATTTATTACTTGCTGCAGACAACTTCTGATTCAGTTGTCACTATCATGACCCCTTCCCCTCTCTTCCTTATTTTCTTCCACAATGGGAAAATTGTACCATTACTTAGAATTGCTATTAGCTTTGTAACATGTTCTTCCATGCATCAGAGCACTGTGCGTACTCAGGGTCAAACACAGCTCACAGTAAAGCTGTTCTACTCTGTACAGGTGTGTAGAGAGTGAACTGCACCATGGTATCTGTGTGTTCTCCAGAGGCGTAAAAACAGCATGACTAATAAGTTACGTGGCTTTTTTTACGTGACAAGATCTTTTCCATGAGTATAATACTGGATTTGTGGAAGTGATCAGAAAATTCAACTGAAAGTTTCAAAGTACCAGTCTGAGGAAGAAAAAAGTCCATCCCATTTCATTTGTAGAGAAAGTGGTTTCATGCCATACATACCTTGTAATGCTGGCGTGGCATACTGGCTTACACCAGTCCTTCCAGCTGCAGTATCTGTACAAGTGCACACATACACTTTTTAGGTATTGTATACAGGAGACAGCAAAAGTTAAGGTATATGTTGCGTTTTGAGTTGAAGATTGGTGAGGTTTGTGATGGTCCTTAATACTTAATAAAATTCTCCATCTTCAGCCATTCCTCATGAAAGCATAGACAAAGTTTATCTAGAAATTGGACTCACGAAGGGGCAAAATTAATCAGCTCTTGTCTTATCCTACAGCTTTGGCCAAGGTTTTCAGATTCTGTACCCCAAACTGATGAGTGTCTGAACAACATGATCAAGATCTTGGGCCTTCATTCAATGCTTCTGAGAGCACCGAGGCAGGAAATGGAGGAATGATGTAATCTTAGTATCCCAGGCTGACCAGTCTGGGACTAGGAAAATCATGTATGGAAGCCATTTTTGCACATTATTAGTAAGGATGTTGCCCCTGGTGCAAGAGCGTAGAGTAGGTCATGTATCCAGAGCAAAAGAAACACACAAGACATTTGTGTTAAACGTCTGTCCAGCTGTGTAGACTGCAAAGAACCAAAAGTGAAAACCTGTTCTACAATATACCAAACTTGCAAATATCATCCCAAAAATATAATGTGTTATATGGGCTGTAACATCCAGACCGAGGCAGAAGATGTAGAAGGACTCAGACATGCTTCTGCACTGTAGATTTACTGAGATGGGATATAATTTAGTTTCCCTCTATGGGAAAACAACTCATGAATTTTTCAGAGAACATGTACTAGAGAGGCCATCTCCGTTGGTACAGGAAACCCAAATCATCTTTCTAACATGAAATAATAAAAGGAACTCTTGTTTCAACATTACTGATGTATTAAAAAATACTGAAAAAATACTGAAAGCTAACAAATTTACTTTTTTTCCTGAGTGATTCACTTCTAACTTTCGTATCGTTAGCTATATTGCTTTTGTGTATTAAGAAATGTGTGGTCTCCTGTCCTAAGGCCCAAACTGAATCGAGACTCCTGTGTTTGATACAGATATGGTAAAGACTGCTTGCTTGTCTTTCTGTGTGCTTCCTAGCACTAGGCTTACAAGCGTGTTACAAATGTTATTGATGCGAAAAAACACATAACAGAAATTTTTCTCACAAAAATTGTTATGCAAGTGCCCAGGTTACTGTTAGTCATCATCATAATCTCTGGACTGTCTTCCTTAAAAGCATGAATGTTCCCAGCTTTTTTCCTTTTCTGTGGTCCAGTAATGCTTCAGGATAAAGCATAAGGATTACATGAGCATGTATAATGAGAATGTTCCTATTCTGAGATCTTTGGGAAGAGGAGGCAAAACCATCAGGATGCAGCTGCAGCAGAAGAGGATGTGAAAGCAACTGCATAGCAAGGAGATGTGGTTTTCATCTCAGTTGCACAGTGGGAAGCACTTCATTCAATAAGTTTTCTCTCCTCCTTACTTATAAACTTCTGTACCTACAGGCTTTTTGGGTAAAGGAGCTTGGAGAACACTCATTACTTACAAGTAAATAAAACCCAACTAAACACAACTAAAAGGACTAAAGTTCTTTCTGTATAAAGTAAGATGCTGAAATGCATCTTACAGTAGGAGACCATCAAGACACAAAATCAATCAATCTGGTTCTAAAAGTCCTACTTGGCTATTGTATTTCTCAAGTGTTTGTGAGAGGATTTCATGCTTTCCAGTTTGTTCCTACTAAGGGGCATTCAAAAGGAATAGTGTTTGGGAAGTGTAGCTTTCTCTGATAGTGCAGAGACTAGTTGTAAGACCTAAGAGACAAGTTTTTGAGAGGAGAGAAGTGCCTGAGTGGCAAGGAGTGATGTGTTTGGTCTTTCAGTCTCCTGCGTGAAGTTGCAACAATACCAATGTCAGGAACCTTCTGACATTTCCTGAGGAATAGTTTGTCCTCCCAAGCAGAACAAAACCAGTATTTTGTCTCTGTGTAAGACAGTAAAAAGATCAGAAGAAAAAAGAGCTTTCACAAATATGTATGGTGGTGATTTATCTACTTCCTAACAGACAGAGTGAGGAAGAGACAGCACTGACATTTAATGTGGACTGTGGCACCTGCTACAGCTGAGCACCGTAAAGCATTTTTCCCTTGATCCTCAACACAAGGTGTTTCAGGAGACTTATTTGTTCTTTTCCTTTGTAATTTACTTAAATAAATTCTCATCAGCTTCTGTGACTCATTTTCCCCCAAGAGGCTGGCTATGCTGCCAACAAAAGAAGATTCTAACAAACTAGCTCTCTCGCTTGGAGAAAATCCCACTGGTAGTTTACCTGCCATTGCTTTGTCTGAGGACACTTGCTTAAATGTCTGATAGATACAGTAATTGAGTTTTATTTTTGGCTGTAGCCAGTTTTCACAAGCAGAGCATTTCCTTCCCCCTTGCACACCTGAGTGGTCTGTTGTGCATTCTGGGTGGTCCTGCAGGGATTTCAGAGGCGGATATGAGAAGATTAACCTAGTACTCCTGAAAACCCCTTAGCGCTATGTCATGGCCCAATAATGAGCTGCAAATTTAGTCTGGTGCCATGGAGTACCGATGGAGTACTAGTTGGGATGCCAGTCAAAGCCTTCGGTCTCTAATTTTAGTAGGTGAGCTTTTCTGGGAGGTCTGCCTGCCTTCCGACTGTTGACCCTCTGCAAACAGCCTGCATCCCTGCTCAACTCTGTTTTCCACCCAGTTCCCTTCTGCTTTTGGGCGGCCTGGTTTTTGCTATGGAAAAAAGGGAGCTGGGGAAGTACGGAACCTTGTGCTCTGGAATTCTGTCACTATTATTTTAGAGCTGCGCACCATTAGTCTGGTGAGCAGTGACATGGGAGAAAAATGACAACACTAATTTGGAAGCTGAGAGAAGCAACTACATGCAGGCATTGGCAAGATGTAAGTATCTTTAACTTGGGTAAGGCTACAGCAAAATGAGTTCAGTGAAGCTGAAGGAGATGTTGCCAGCGGGAGGAGGAGTGGAACTGGAAAAATAGATGCTATGCACACTGTGATTATTATTTATTCTGTGAGGAAGCATGAAAAATACTACACATAACAGATGCAAGAAGATGACAAAAAGATAGTTGCTTCCTGATGGATATGTTAAAAAAATTAAAGGTAGAAACAGATGAAGAGTGGAGAAGCTCTACATCCTTACTTGGATGTATGCCTTAGAAAATACTATTATAAGAGAGCATCAGAATGAAATTGAAGAAATTCCTTAGAATATTAAAGAACGAAATGCCATTTATCTGAAGTACAACAGCAAGCTATTTTGAATGTGGTCTGTCATATGTTTGGAGGTGGACTTAAGTTTTGGTTTATATGGACCTAAATGGACTTAAGTTTTGATTTGTAATGTCAGTTCTAAGCCTGCTGAGGTAGTCCCTCATCTTTCAAATATACTTAGAGAACATTCTGTGCTAGTGTAGCGGGTAGCCCTTAACTTTTGAACTCAGTCTTCTCCTCAGCCTCTAATACCTTAAGTGTAGTATGGAAAAAACAAAGGTGAAAACATAATGGTAACTGCTACATATATAAAGGATGGTGCACTTGTATTATTTTTAGATAGCTACGTTTGAGTTATGGCCACCAGACTGATGGATAATGATCAGCTGATTTTCTGTCTTAACAGATGTTTTATATTTGTATCTGCACACTTTTTTAATCAAGTGCATAAATCAAAATTCACGTACATGAAAGTGTGTCAGACTGTGTCCTTCATCATCTTCCTGGGTTGTCTAGTATTATACAATGAAGGGAGATTACATCAGGGGAGAAAGAGATGAGCTGGAGAGGAAAGGGAGGGATTTGAAACAAGTGCACAAGATGGGTAAGATGAAAATGTACTACAGAAGAGAGTAGTTTCATATAGCATGAGTTGTAGAGCAGATATTCTCTGTTTAAAAAGTAACCATTTAGGGACCAAAACATCCATGCAGGAGAGAAAAGAGAAAAAAACAAGTCCACAAGACAGGTTTGAGAAAGTCTTTGGTGTGTTTTGATGTTAATGTCATTCTGCAGATCTTTATGTGAACAGCAGTCAGCTCRCAACAGTATTATTGTCTCACCAACTAAATGGCTGAAATGAAATGGGCAGGAGCTGCAGCAACACTGGTATTTTGGCATTGGAAACAAATTTTAACAGCTTTACTAAGCAAAAGGAGATCCTGAGTATCTTCTGTTCTGAAGTGTAATTTACAGTCTCCTTACTTGTTCTGATGAGCATGTGGAGAAATATATTTAGGACACCTACGGTTAAGTAAATATGAACACCCACAAAAAGCCATGAGACTGTGTCTGTAAATATGGATTCATTCTCCTTATTTTGATATTTCTTGAAAAGTGCTGACCTCACCCATTTTAATGAATACATAGTATAATGCTATATATAACCGAGAATGTTGATACACGTACTTTGTATATTTTCTCAAAGTTGCACTCTTGAATGGTTTTTATATTTTTTGCTACTTATGGAAAAGATTCATTTGGACTTGACCTGACTGTTTTCATGCAAGACAGGAACTTTCTGCTAAATGTCCAGGTCAGAAATTTCAGTTACTGACTTTGGTTAAAGAAAGTGGTTTATTTGCATGTTCAAGTCGTCTTTCAGACTTGCAGATTTTACTCATGCCTTCGTTTCTTGCCAAGAAGGACTGATTTCTTTTATTACAAAGTGTTTAGAGATACAAAGAAGATTAAGAATATTCTTGTTGTTGGAGTGACACAGCTGAAAGGCACTTTGAGGGAGAAAAATGTTATTTGTGGTGGAAATGCCAGGTCAGCATCAGTAATCAAATTTCTGCCCCTCCCTTCCTGCACACCAGAGCAAGTCATGTTTGATTTCTATTTGCCTCGGTTTTTCTATCCATGAAATGAGAGCACTGGTATTCCCCAACCTTAGCAGAATTTTAGAAAGGGAACTATGATGCTTTGCCTCTTATATGAACAACACTAAAATAATTGAGACTTTCCTTATCCAGTTCTTATTCTAAATACAGCCAGTTGTCAACCAAAAGCTGACAGCCTTCCATCAGATTGGTCTCCAGCCCCATCTGTATCCCTTCCCACGCAAAGCACTGACCATATTTACACAAAGAGACAACAGTCCTTTTCCCACATGGCACACAGAATTGCATTCATATAGAGCAAGTAAATATTGTTTCTAATTGAACAATTCATGTCTAATTATTTGAAATTACTCTGTTAATTATCAGAAATTATTGTGTACAATTCTGGTATGATAGTTTTTTGTGATTCTTAATAATACAGTTGCTAATGGCAGTTTTCACACACTACCCCTGTGTGCCACTTGCATCTGAGTATTACCTCCTTCTGCTCCAGGTGTTCCCACTTAAGCTGGTGCCCTGGGGTGTGATCCTGCAAACACCTCTATGCCTGATCCAAAGCCCATTTTGGTCAGCAGGAGATTTCCCATTCAATTCAATGGGCTTTGAGACAGGGATTGAGGGAGCAGAGCACTGTTGGTTCTATTATTTCCAGGATTCAGTTATTTATTAGATGAAAGTCATATGCACAAGCTGAGGTTAAACCAAGCTAACAAGGAGCAGAGGAAAACAAATTGTTTGATATCTGCAGGATAAAGAAATTTTATGAAGAGTTTTAGTTTGTTTTTTGAGAAGTCTTTTTTGTATCATTCGCTCCTCTCTGAAAGGAGTTTGTTCTAACAAGATTCTAAATAAGAATCTAAACAAGATTCATAATAAAGAAAACATGCTTTGCTTCATAGAGACAGTATGACAAAATAGAGTTTCAGTTACCTTCTGAGTGGTTGTATGGCAGAACGACTTAAAAAGAGGGATCAGGTCATAAAAAGACATACAAGTGGCTGGCAGAAAGGGCTGTTGCTGACCCTATCCACAGGTTTCTTGTAGGTACAGAGCTATTCTTTGTGCTAGTCTGATGTGCAAATGGCAACGTAAGAAAATGCAGAGATTCTTTTAGCTTCTTCTGGGGCACAAATAAAGCTTAAGCACCCAGTATTGAAATATGTGGCTTTTACTAACAAAAGACCCATTGGGCAAAGCCTATGGCTATTGGATTGTTGAGCAGGTGATGAGCATCCATCTGGGCTACAACTGTTTTCTTCTTATGTTTATTCCATATGCAGATGTTGCTATGAGGAAAGGAGTCAGCAATGACTGATGTGGAGCCTGTGGTCACAGATTTTGCAGCATCAGGACGGGCAGGCCGCCGGAACGCCTTACCAGATATTCTGGGCTCTCCTGCTGGTGCTGGGACTTCAGACCTGCCACACAAACTGGCCGAGCTCTCCGTTTCAGAAGGTAATGGCTGCACATTCAAGAAACGGACATTTTTATGCAGTTGTCCTTTGCTTTCTCCTGAAGACTTCTGCCACCATGCAGTTTTGATGTCAATACTAGTATTTCTTTCTTCATTAGGATTAAATTCAACCTTCCAAAGCAGTTACCACTTGTAGCTCCTGATGAGACAAGTTAGTTTTAACCCAGACTAAGTCTGCCATATCCACCCACAGATTCAGTGCTCAGCAGCCTGGGGAGAGGTGCTGGGAACTGAATTCCAGTTCCCCTGAGGAAGAGCAAACACAGTTGCATTGCTGGGCAGCTTGGAAAACCATCACTCCAGTTGTAAATTAAGGTCTGCTCCTGCACTGAGATAACTTAGCACAAGACAGCAAGCTGCGCTGTTAATCCAATTACAGCTATCCTAACTCAGGTATATACATTAAGAGTAGGGTTTACAGTGATTTACTCCTGCTAATAAGCTTTCGACTTTGCTACCTGAGACCAGTGTCCTATTTTGCCATGTCCTCTAATTTGATAAGGTGCTCTGTTGATTTAGCACAGATCTAATCAACACCAGCTTTACATTTGAGTTCTTTTTACTTTCAAGGGGATTTCAGGGGGATTTTCAGATTCAGAAATACACAGTTTCTCATGCCTATGAAGTGAGAATTATAGGTTGGCCCTGAGCATGGGTTTCCCCGACTTTTTTAGGTTCTGATTTGGAAGTAACTTCTTCTTCTCATGCCTATCACAGTTGCTGTTGTGACAAATGCCACTGCAACTGGTGGTCCCACATCCAGGAGTGGCGATGGTGTGGGTGCAGCACAGCGGGAGGCAGGCCTGTGCTGAGGAGTGGAGGGTCCATGAATCTGAACTGAAGTAGATTATAGGAGGGATTCCCAGGCTCCGAGGATGCATGTCCTGCTTGTACGTTGCCCGAAGCAATTACAGGATGTTGAGTTTACAGCCTCCTAAAGCACCATAAAGACTGGGGGGGGSCGGATTCCTTTGATTACAAGTTGTTCTTTCTTTGGTAATTTAATTTATATTCATGTATTTGGGGTTCTGTAATCTAAACCCAACGTGGGCCCATTGAAGGGCTGCTGGACAGGTAGAAAGAACATTTCCAGGAGGAGTGAGAAGGGACCAAATGACCACATCCTGGCTTGAACCTGGGAAAGAGAGGAAAATAAGAATCTGAATGGGTGCTGGAAGGAGCCATTACATTTGCAAAAGGAAAGTGCAGAGATTTATGAAGGAGAGAGGGTGGACATAAAGAAAAAAAGGGAAAGACAACCAGGTCAGATACCCTCAGGCTGCAGGGCAGTAGTGAGGGGAACTGGGAGAATCTGGAAGAGCAGGTGGGAAGGATGGCGGGCATTGTGTCAGAGTACATTCAAAGTAAAGCTGGGAGCCCTGTGAGTCCAGTTAAAACTCCTTTGTTTCAAGGAGAGATTTTTCCCTGGGAATATGAGAAGTATGTCCGTACAGATTTTCTCCTTCTGGTGTGTGTGACTGGAGCACTGGAAATCCATTCCAAAGTACAGGCAGTCACTTAACATTCAAATTTCAAATATTATGGATTTTTTTATTCCAAATAGCTCTTCCACCTGGCACGCTTCGTGCACCATGACCAGGGGTCAGGCTCCAGCAGGAGAGAACTGTTTCCCTTATCAAAGGGGAGGTAGATGGGAATTTATATTGTTGTTAGTGTCAGGAGATGTGGAAATGAAGTGACCAGTCCAACCCACTGAAACATTCATTGATACATTATGTGTAACTAACCTCTGTATTGTTTTGAGCGGTGAACCTTGAGGGAGATGCACCATGTTAACAAAGCACAAAAGAGTACAACAGCTGTAGATAAGTTCCTCATGTTTGTTTCATTCTGGCCTCTGGAAAGTTTAGTAGTTGGAAAGAATATACTTTTTAAAGCTTGCAAAATTTCTCACTTTGATCTTTTTTTTTTCCCCCTGGATAAAAATAAACATGAAAGAGTGAAAGTCTTGTTAAAAGAAATGTTACAGCACAGCATAAAATAAGCACTTAGCCCTCCAGACAGAATAATCCTCTTCTCCTGGTGCCTATCCAATGCATTAAGGAGAAGAAATAAAACACAGCTACATTAGTTTTAGCAAAATGTACTGATGCTTTCTTACAAAGACAAGGACCAGCATTGCCAGGATTTGAAGAACAATTAAGGGCATGGCATTATCCTTTGCTTTTGTGTCATTGACATATAGCTGTGCCAGAGCGTGCCTGGAAGGAGCAGTTTCTGTTATCACCAGTTTGCAGTAGTGATAATAGGAAATGAATACAGGATACAGTTAGGTCYGCTCTGACTGCTTGGATGCTTTTTGGGGTTTGGAATTCCACAAGTATCAGATGGGAATTACAGTCTCATTGTGCTGTAAGTTAAACTTCTGATGAGACAGCAAGCAAAACAAGGAGAATTCATCAAAATGGAAAGAAAGTTTGGAAGTTCAAATGCTGTGACAGGGAAACTGTTTGTTTGTGAAATATTTGGGGCTCTAACAGGCATCTCTTTTTGCCTGTTTCTGGCTTTAACAATAAGTTGTTAAAAAAATCAAGGCCATTTCCAGCTCAGAACAAAGAAGTTGGATAAATGAGAAAAGTGGAGAAGATGGAACATGTGGCTATATAAAGTATGCCCTATTTTTTTTCTACTCTGAAAGATTCAGTGAAGATTATGGGAAATGGTGAGGAGGACTCTCTCCATCTTTCTTCAAATTTAGCTAATGCTCATTGGATCATACATTTCCTCTCTTTCTAAAAATGCTGTCAGCTGCTGTCATAGTGAAAGGTCAGGAACAGGATGTGCTAATACCTTTGTCTGGCTTAGAAGAGAAAAGAGACTTTGCTTTATTCTTTATGAATATACAAGGGTCATAGCTGTGTGATATAAATTCCCATGTACTCTGCAAGCCGCACTGAATTAATGTTCTCATGAGATGGACAGGAGAGATTTTGGCATCAGATGTTTTTCTCAGAGCCTAACTCTGAAATGAAGACCATCTATATCCTGTCTGATCATCCTCTGATGGTGCGTAAGTTTTGGAGGGCTGAGATTTTCCACAGGTGGTCTGGTGGGAGACCATACTGGAACCGTGTTAAACAGTTGATTAGTGTCACTAGTGATCCAAAGGTTGAAGAGGAGTCTGCTAGAAGTTTGAGAATGAAGAGGCTATACTGGTCTCCCACATTTGATAATCTGCATTAGGGCACCATTCTACCAATAACCTTTATTGTTTGCTGAATTTTTTCTAGGTGACTGTGTATAACTATCTTGATACACTCAGCAGTTTAGCACCTGTTGCACACCTGAGTGCTACCAACTATGAGATTAGATTTCCTTTAACAGTCTTCCCCTACCCTGTCTGCAAGACTCCACAGCCAAGCCCATACAGAAACAACCAATAGAGGAGATTGCTCTGTCTTCCTTTCCTCAACAGTGCTGCGCTACGTAATGTTGAAGGGTGTCAAATAACTCGGTTCTTAATTTACCAGTATAAAACTGAAGCCTCCAAACCTTTGAGCAGACTTACAACATCAAGCAATTTCTGCCAAGAGCTTTAGCTGATCAACTGTGTCCAGCTGCATACATTTACTGTGATGTGGTGTTGTGGTTTAACCCGGCAGGCAGCCAAACACTACACAGCCACTCACTCACTCCCCTCCCACAGTGGGATGGGGGAGAGAACCGTGAAAAAAAACTAAAATTCGTGGACTGAGATAAAGACAGTTTAATAGAACAGAAAAGGAAGGGAAAATAATATTAATAGTACTAATAATAGTAATAATAATAATAGAATATAAAAAATAAGTGAGGCACAATGCAGTTGTTCACCACGCGCTGACCGATGCCCAGCTAGTCCCTGAGCAGCGATCGCTGCTCCCCGGCCCACCCCCCAGCTTGAGCATGGCATCATACGGTATGGAATACCCCGTTGGCCAGTTTGGGTCAGCTGTCCTGGCTGTGCCCCCTCCCAGCTTCTTGTGCACCTGGCAGAGCATGGAAAGCTGAAAAGTCCTTGACTAGTGTAAACACTACTTAGCAACAACTAAAACATCAGTGTGTTATCAACATTATTCTTGTACTAAATCCAAAACACAGCACTATACCAGCTGCTAGGAAGAAAATTAACTCTATCCCAGCCAAAACCAGGACATATGTAGAGACCAAGATATGTAACTCTTTTGACTGTTTGTGACATTTTACAGCAAGTCCAGGGCAAATAGCTGAAAATGTACCCCTTAGATTACAACTATTAAAGTGGAATATAGTACAGCCAGATATGCTGAGCAGACCTCTCCTTGCCCCCAAAAGCTATGGGCTGTCTTAGATTTGATTATACAAACTGTTCTGTTAGCACTGGTAATGCCATGTGGGACTTGAAGGTAGTGTGAAAACGATTATGCTTTGCAAGGAAATTGAGGCAAGAGGAGTTCCTGTTTCTCAGTGAGAGAATTTGAGCATCAGAAGTGACAGCATGGAACTCTTCATCTAATGACCACGCACGCTGGGGAACTTTTACTTATATTAGTCATGTAAGCATTCAACTCTAACCTATGGAAGAGTGAACTTCCAAATTACGAGTAACAAAAATCCCCTCATCTTGTGAAGACAGGGTGTATTCTCCTAGGTATTTCTTGGCAAAGAAGGTCAGCCAGATAACTCGCACGTTCATAAACTGTAATGTTACCTACCTGAAACCAAGCAATGCTCAGAGGAATGCAATATTCTAACTTGACTTTGTAAATGACCCAGAAAAAAAGAATAACAATAATAAAAAGTAATCTTCAATCTGTTTCTTACAACCAAATGCACATTGATCAGCATGTGCAAGGAGCAGGCAAATTAACACCAATAGGCAATTGCTTTTGGAAGATGCCTCTGCAAGTTCTTTATCTTTTGAGTTAATCTCCCTTTCTAAAGCACCCATGAGCATGGTAATAAAGAGCCAATCCAAATAGAGATGATCAGTGAACCCAAATATTTGGCTGTATTAAAAAAAGCTGTGAGAATGTGTGTGGTATAAATGTTTAATTCTGTCTTTTTTTAGATGAAGAAGCAGAGGGTGGAGAAGTGCCATCATCCAAAGCCTTGCCAGAAAGTCAAGAGGCGGAAGGAAAAAGCAATGATTCCTAACACCTAAAGACTGCTGGATTGATGAAACCCACCGACAGACTTTCCAGCTTCCCTGTATCCCCCCTTCTGAAGTGTGGTAGCAACTTTAGCAGCACAGACAAGATTTTACAACACACTTGTACCTAGATGACATTAACGTGGAACTACTGGTTTTTTTACTGTTGTCCTTCAAAACCGATGTTCTACACATCCAAATGGGAAGAGAATAAAGAATGTATCTCTGTTTTGGGTTTTCTCATGGTTATAGTATTCATCCTAACTAATCTTCGACAGTTTCAATTAATATACCTAGCAGAAGTACCACTGCTTGCTTCAAAATAAAAATCCTCTTTTTTAATTTCCCAAAATAGCTTCTTTCTCTCTGACACAGAGGTGCATTCACTCTCCCTACCTTAAGATGATATTAAATATATATTAGATTACAGACATTATCTGTAATTTATCTCCTGAGATTTTTGTTCTCATTAGGCATATGTTGATGGATGTGAGAAATAAAAAAGGAAACAATTTTTTTCTTTCCTCCTCCTGTCTCCAAAAGGTTTTGTAAACTACTTGAAGACTAGTTTGTTTCCAAACTCTCTTTAGGCTCTATTTGATTATGGCAGATTATCTCAGTTCTCCCACTTTTAGCAGTCTTGCCACTTCTGTCATTTCTGTTTTCAGGCTGAATATTGTAGCTGTTCATGTGTATCTAAAATAAAGTTTGTAAGTGATTAAAATTGTTTAATCTCACTGTGGAAATTAAATGGCTATCATCTTTTCTGTCTTCTGTTGATTCCTTGATGTTTCTCCTCTATGACAAGACTTAAAACCCCATAATACAGATTTCTTTTATTTCATCTGGGTTTTGCTTTATTGTTTGGTGACAATGAAGATGTTTCAATCCTTGTGATTTTTACAAAAATTTTTAAGCAAAGGTTTTTCTCTGCTGAAAGGAATTGTTTTGTTATGGAGGTCATGCTCCTGAAAATACTTAGCATTCATTCCCTTATTGTAGGAGACCTAAGATTCAGGTGCAGACATGCACCTTTACTGCAGCCTAGGGCAGCAGCCGTTTATGTACTTCTTGGAAACCTAACCAACACTGACAATTGAATGCTTTTATTTGCCCACACAATCTCTCTGCTGGGCTGCAGCCAGGCGGAGGAAGCATCTCTGATGGGTACATTCCACATTTGACTGGTATTCCATCTATAACATATTTGTGTATTTTATAGCTGGCAGAGAGCTTGTAAGAGGCCTCTCTGCACACCTACCATTCCTACTGTGCATTTACTCACGCACTGTCTTTTGGGGATCATTCAGTAAAGGATTTAGTTTCATCCAACTGAACTGACAGTTAGTTCCCTCCACTTACCTGTATTCATTTAACAAGTGCAACATCCCAGAATTACTTTCAGGTTTGGAAAGGTGAAATAACTTACTCCACTGGAGCAAAACAGGTGGCTTAAGAAAGTCTGAGAGACTAAACTAGCTGACACTGGAGGACTGGAGTTGACAACCACAGTGGAGAGGGACTTGGAGCTAACTATATTTGTGGTACACACTCTTTGTTCTGGGTTGCAGTCCCATTCTCATATACAAGCCTCCTTTATAGCATCACAGTACATAAAACTGTTAAATTTTAAGAAGTTAAAATGATCCCATGGAAATCAAGTAGCTGAGTATTACTGAAACAGAATTCCTTATATGCTTTAAGTGGAGCATATGCTAAAGTGCTCTTCTGGGTCATGGCCTATATTGAATTTTCCTCCTCTTTCACAGTTGCAGCACCAGGTATATTTAGATTCTTCTCTTACAGAATACAGACACTGAAATTTGGGTTACAGAAATAGATACTTAAAGTAAGTATTTTGTTAGCCTAAGATGCTTTGAATTTTTTCCCTATTAAAACACCAATTATGAACCAGCTGAATTTAGCAAATTATTCATGTGGTAAACTCTGCATAAAAACCATTCCACAGCTATGTACCTACATGGAGTTAACTGCTCACAGACATACAGCTTAGAAGTAGTCAGAGGGCTCAACACTGGCAAACTGGTGCTTACTTTGTACTTGAGCGCTATGCACCTGTCATTGAGAAAATGATGTGTAGAAAGAATTTTAACAGAAAATTAGGAAAACTGCATAAGACGACTAACAGGAAGATTTAAAATGCAACTTAATTAAAAGCAGGATGAACATTTTTGATCTATGTGGGTCACATATTATACTGTCCTCATTTGCCTGTGTATTATCTAGTTGCAGATTAACCAAGTTACAGATGCAGAAATACTTCTTTGCCACATGCATGTACAGTTTGTGTCTAAACAATTATTAGTCTAGGCTGCATGAGAGAACTCTTTTGTCATTAGTTCAGATACAGAAGAGGAATATCTAGTTGTGCCCTGGATTTTGTCAAATAAACCTTTCCAATTCTGAGCCAGTTGCGTATTTCTGACCGGTATAAACAGAACCACAAACACTGGTTGGTGTGGGAGACACTGTGCCACAGAAACTTTGGTCCAGAAGCATGTATTAGTTGTGCATTACACTTGACTCAGCCAGACAGGACCTAGCCCCTTTAGAGCTGACTGGGGGTCTCTATGCCATGCTGTCCAGTAGTCTGGGGTTTAAGCAGGGTTACTATCTTAAGCACAGCTAAAGTTGGGAAAGCTCTGGTTCATTTTCTTGTTAGTATCTTGAAGATAGGTAATAGTCCTACTAAACTTTGGCTGAGCCTGTAAAGAGCGAATTAAATGCTTCTGAATACGTTTCTCACTGAGCCAGTTTATCCAGTTTCAACCATTATCCAGGCTATACCACCCTCCCAGTAGCTCAGCTAATGTGTAATTGATGACAGTGCATTCTCTTAATCCACAGAGTAACAAAGTTACGGCCCCGAATCAGCAGAGTATTTTAAAACATGCTTAACTTAAAATGCAGACTAGTCTCACAGAAGTCAATAGAACTACTTAATGCCTAAAATTAGGTACATACTTAACTCCCTTAATAAATTACAGCGGCAAACTTCTATTAAGGCTAATCTGGTGTTATAATGCATTAATCCCAATTTCCATTCCAGCAAGTGTGCCACAGGTAATAGCATCTTTTTCATCAGCTTACATTACTACCCTGGGCTTTTATAGAGCAAAGAAATTCATTTTAGTACCAGGCAAAAAAGGTAACTTTGTTGTCTCCAAATTTTAGAACTTAATGAAGCCATTATTCATTCTTAGCCACTCTGCATATTAAAAAAAAAAAACCCATCAGGAAATACCCTTGTAACTTCATTGTGCATATATAAAACAACTTAGGTACTTTGAATATACAGAAAATTGGGCTCAATCTTTTCCAGATGTCATTAAGAAGGTAATTTTCTTTGGGTCAGCCCTTCATCAGAAGCTTCATGTAAGAGGTGGATGAACATGCTGAGGCACATCTTTTGTTGCTATAAAACAGGAAAGTTCAATTTGTTATCTGGAAGGCAATAGACACTAAATAGATTTTGAGGTAGGGCAGTGATTATTAGAATGTTCTCATTTAGAGAGATTAAGAGAAGTAATTAAGCATTTTTTAAAATGAGGCTTATTTGCTATGATTCCTCATACAGCTATCTCCACCTGTGCCATATACCATCATTCTGGTATAATACTGCATAGGCTGAGCTTGGATGGATGAAATGAGTGGCAAAGCAGTTCGCAAGGTGGTATATTTTAAAAGAAATTTCCAAATCCTTGATAGTACAGCAATGTACAGGCCAGATCTAGTTGTCACTGAAGACAAAGCTCAGTTTTATACTAACTACAGTGTGAATTATATCTGACTTTAGTTTTAAGTCATGAGTTACTAATCATACAGGAAACCTCTCCCAACTCAGAAAGTCCATGAACACAAACTCTTGGAGGCAAGGAGGCTAGTCAGTGGAAACATCATATACGTTTGCACTGTCCAAGACATCATATTTAGTTATATTTAGATCRTAGTTACCTACGATCTGACCCACAGTGGCCACTTCTCTGTTGTACAGCTTTCATACAATGGTGATCACACAAAATAATATAACTGCACTTGCATTAGTTAAAAATTACAACAGAGCAGTGGCTAGAAGAGGTTTAAACTACACTTTACCATCAGTATTCCAAATATCCTTTATGTATCACACATAGAAAGAGGAATACTTCAAGTTTTAGCAAATTACTTATGACTAGTTCGTATTCCTCTCTTCCGTCTGCTGGTGCTCTATGTGTGATAAAGCTCATGAAAATTAATTGAACAGAGATTTCTGCATGGATTTCTCCACCAGTTTGGCACAGGCTATATTTGCTGTGCTCAGTGAGCATAAGCCCCAGACTCACCGTGGTGCGTGTGGGTTCCCCAGGGTCCATGCAGCACAGGCCAGTGGGGCTGAGCCCACTGGGGTCCCAGGGCACTTGCTCTAAAGTGGTTTGGGTAGAAATAGCAAGGGCTTAAACTGTCCTGCCATCTAGTGGGATCCTCAGCCTGCCAGGTAGTTTGTGCAAGTAAGTGGAGGGAGAGTTTAAGAGACCTCAAAACCAGCTGGGAGGCAGCTGCTTGACAGCGAAAGCGCAAAGAGGGTGCGAGCTGGCCTGGTGAGAGGTAGACTGTCTCCAGCTAATCTGAGACGTTCATTTCAAGGGTTTCGCTAAGGGTCCAGTGACTTGGTGTCTGTGTATTCAGAAAGTTGGGTCACTGCAAACAGGAGATGTCTCGCCTTGCTGAGACCACTGCTCCAATAGCTTACGTAAGCTTGGGAAAATAATGCCAGCTGAAGCTTCCCCACTCCACAGGGTTGCCATTCAGAGATGTGCGGCGCTCCTTCCCGCTGCCCCTTGCAGCTTACTTCCTCGTACAGTCAGCAGGAGCGCGTCGCCTCCARTTCGGAGGCCCAGTGAGTAGAAACTCACTCACGCTGCCTGGGCAAATGAAAGATGCCGGGCTTGGGCACCAAGGGGTGAACTAGCCGAAAGCATTTTCAACCTGTAAACTCTGTCATAAAACAGGTGTCCAAGTCTGGCTTGCAGCCTACCCAGCTTTAGATACCCGCTCCGCGATTTGGGCTAGGGTGCCAATACCACCATAGATGACTGCTTTTGATCTTTTTTAGGGAGAACTCAGTTTCAACTTCCTCACCTGAAGCTGTTCTACTTCAGATAGTAATCAGCAATAAATGCTGAGAGCTGTTATTTAGTATTTTGGTTTAATTCCCTGTTCAGCCCAGTGGGGCCCAGTTCATACCCCAAGATGGCCGGGAGCAACAGGAGGCCTGAACACCGTCGCTCCGCTCCATCCTGTGCCACGTCCTAATGCCATATCTCCGGATTTTAATGCAAGACTTACATTTAATGGAAAATGTTTTTTTTGGCTGTTGATACAAAGCCTGGGTGCTGTGGGCTTTTCTGGATTAAACATATTCAGCAACTGCCTGCAATGTAAAGGGCCGTGATGCGAGGATTTAGACAATCCTTACCAGTCCTTTATTCCTGCGACAGTGCTGTGCAGTGACTGATGCTGTAAATCCAGTGCTTATCATAGAATCTACAGAAAAGCTAATCTGTAAAAGCTAATTTTATTCCAGATCCCTTGGGCATGTTTGTAAATGAAACATCAGCAGGGTAAACAAAATGAAGGAGCATGTAAATTGCTATCAACCCCCAGCAGCAGTTTTCTAATATTGCAGAAGCAATTTTCTAATATTCCAGAAGCAGTTTTCTAATAATGCACCTAGTTTCCTAAGGGGACAGGAGCACCTCTTGCCCGAGGGCTCGGCAGCCGTCAGGCGGACAGGCAGGCGGGCCGCCCCCGGGCCGTGCCGGCGGCAGCCGGGCACTTCCCGCCCGGCGGGCACAAGATGGCGCCCGAGCCCGCACCAGGCACACGGCCGAGCCTTCGCCTTCCTCACAGCCTCGCCCCTCTCCGCCCCCCGGCTCGCAGCGCCTCGGAAATGGCAGAGTTCGGGCCTCATTCGGTGTGAACCGTAACGTGAAAGAGAGGGGGAGCTGTGGCAACACCCCGGCGGCCCGGTGGGACGGAGGACGGGGCTCCCCGGGGGCGCCGGGCGGTGCCGGCAGAGGGCGCCCCCGCCCCGGGCGGGCCTGGGCTTCAGCGGCAGCGTCCACCCTCTCCCTCCCCGACGCTGCCCCTTGACCTGCCCCGGCGGCTCACCCTCCACACGGCTCGTAGACGCCAGAAGTCCCCGCCTCTTCAAAAACATGTGGGAAAGGGGGCTGAAATGTGGCGCCCTTCCCCACCACACCCCCTCGGGCAGCTCCTGCTGAGCTGCAGCAGCCGGCGGAGGGCAGGTGGACTCCCCTCAGAGGCGCCTTCCACACGGACCGCACCGGTATCCATCTGGCCAGCGAAATAAGCGGTTTATTCACAGTAACACGTTACTTCTTGCTCTCCGGCATAGCTGTTGCTCCCGCACGCCCCCCGTTCCCCAGCGGCACCTCCATGGCCCAGCAGCCGCCCGCACGCTGCTGCCCAGCGCGCCAGGGAGCCGGGCGCTCCCCGTCAGCCACCCGGCCACCTCCAGCTGCCAGCAGGCAGCGGGGGCTGAGCAATGACATCCTGTGCACCACGGAAGAAAAGCGCCCTTTAGGTGAAAAACAAGAAAACTCCTATACATACATTCGCGGGAGAGCTGCAGGTTTTGAACCTGCTTGTTCCTCCCACCAATTTTGTACCCATCTACTTTAATTGCTCAACAATCCCTTCCCATTCCTTCCATCCCTCTGAATTTCTCATCTAACTCCATTCAAAGCTTGCTTACATCCATCTACTCATTCCTTTCTTCAGTGTTCACCCCTTGCTTCGCTCACTTACACCTCCTTATGCCCAACATCAACTGTTAGTGCTTTAAACACCCAATATAAGAAACTAATCTCTTTAATTGCCTCCATATTTGGTAAAATGAGATGGTAGAAGGACAACTCATTGCTATTCCCCCCAGCAAGTACCAGGTAGAGATCTTATATATCAGACAGACTCATTAAAGAGCCTTGAGCCAGTCCCTGAATAGTCTTTGTCTTGAGCACTGCAATAGGAAAAGCTTCTCTAGAAAAAAAATAGCATGTGATTATGCAAATAGAGATGGTGTTGCAATATAAGAAAGTGCTGAAATAAGTTTCTTTCAGGCATGTTCTTTCAGACAGCCTTTGAACTCTTGACTTTGCATCTTTTTTTTTTTTTTAATATGGGCTGTTACGAGTTGAAACTTCTGGGTAAATTTATAAAGGATAAAATTAAATGCTGACATGTAAGAAGGAGTATATTTAAGGGTGGGGGAGACAGAGGACAATGAGATGGAGTTAAACGTGTGAAAGTTGTGCCATGTTTCCTCTCCGTAGCCCTTCTTTTAGCAGAACAGCTGGGCCAGTCATGGTGCAAGCGAGTCAGCTTGCTCTTGCACACCTTCCGCTGGCTGTGGACTCTGGATGTTCTGAGCTCTGGCTGCAGTGCTGATCAGCTGCTCATGAAAGTTTCAAAGGTCTGGAGGAAGATGGTATTAGAAGCCTTGTTTAACTGTTACAAGATTAGTTAAGGATTTTGTGATACATAGATGGTCTGGGTTATGTTTACCACCGCCACACTGAGGGGGAAATCTTTTGAAACATGTACACATGGATGTATAGAATTAAAGGAATAGYGGATGTATCTATACTTCCTCACTGGCACTTGCTGCACTACAGTCCAAAAAGTGAGTCCCATGATTATCCAGGCAGAGACTACATGCCTGTTTTCTTTTCTGTGCATATCTGCATCTTTCCCCATAGTAGACTCTGGATTTGGCAAAGTACGAACCCACACTCAGTAAGTGGGATGTGTTTTTAAGTTTCCTGGTTTAGACTTGCCCATTGTGACCATCTCATGTGATTTCTTGCATAATCCAGGATATGGAACTTCTCTGAATTACTTCCTGCATCATGTCTAATAGCTGTGGTTGTTAACATAGTTTACAACTTGCAGAGTTGAAAAGTCTAGTAAGGCAGTTTGAAGGCTGCTCAAGGGGTTAAGTCTCCTCACAGCTAATATGCACTTCATTTTTAATATAAATTTCTCTAGGCTTAACTTCCAGTGACTGGAGTTTTGTATACCAGACTGAAGAGACTACTCTTATTCCTGTTCCTCTGGGATTGTCTCCAAACAGCCGGGATGACTGAAGTTTTCCCTAAGTTTGTCTTGGTACTAGTCCCTATTTAAAGCTAGTAATGAGATATCTTAACTCTGCAAGGCTTCCAGTTGCTCTAGAATTTTGTGTTCCAGGAATTTTACATATTTAGACTCATGAAAACTCAGAAATGACTCAATGCTTGGTCACAAACCAGTATGTAAAGCAGGGATATAGTTGCACTCTTGAATGAATCAAGTTAGGTGCGTAATTCTATCTAGGTCACCCAGCATGAGGTTTCATTTCGAAAGCACCTCTGATCTGGGTCAGGCATTTTTTCATCAATGACAAGCCCATAAATTGATAACCTAATTAAATTATTTATCAAGACTGTGGAATTCAGACATTTCTCAGGGGTGCATTAGCACTCCCTGTAACCCACTGCTAGTTTAGAATTTCGGAGGAAACGGCTTGCTCCAGGTGAGAGTTTCCAATTTAGAGGAGATAAACCCAGAGGAGTGTGGCTCCAGCTGCGTCTGAGGGATCACTTCTGGCTCCAGCAGGCTGTGACTCTGTCCTGTCAGTCCATAGCTGAGTGGAACAGAGGAGGACCCAAATGCAGGTAGTTAATGAGCTATTGCTTTGCATCTGTTTTCCAAATTCAGTAGTTACTTTATTAAATTTGTAATTCAATCAAATAAAACTGATTTTACTTTTTGTCTAAATCTCAGCTGGTATTGAAAGTGATTTCAGGATATCGCAGCAAATGGAGTGCTTCAGTACGGACAAACAGAATGAAGGCACATTGAGCTATTCCAAAAGTTTCCTAAATCCAGCCCTTCAGACTGCAAAGTTGTCTTTTGTTATGCTGCAAGGATGAAGTTTGAGATGGATTATACTGAATTTCAAACAGTCGCACTTAATAAGTGTTAGACAGCCTCCATGGTGTATACTAGGGCTACACAAAGAGAATACAACATGTAGAGATCACCTGTACCTTTAGTACTGTAAAATTTATATTGATGATGATAAAAATCATTCCCTCCCTTTGTTATAATACAGAATCCTTGGACCTTAATACAGAGTGTGTTTCTGCTCCAGTAATATTCTTACTGGGCTGCTCTGAACACCAAATCTATACAAGTCTTCCAGAATCAGTTACAAGTCAAATGCAAGTCATCTAATCTCCTTAAACCTATGTGCTATTTTTCCATTTATGCACATAAGGATTATTTTAACTTAGTGTGTTCAGCTTATTCATATGCATTCTAAATTTCTCTGAGTCATTATTACCCCTGAAATAATCAGTTGCTTATTTATAAGACTGTGTTTCTTTCTTCCTCAGTGTATGACCTTCCATTTGGCCATGCTGAAATTGTAAGTCTGGAAAGCTGATTTCTTGTATTGATTTTACAATAACTAGACAGCTATTGTAAGTGACACCCAGTATCAGACATTTCTGTTACATTTTAGAGGCTTTTAAATAGTTTTTCTACTCTTAAACACAAAAGAAAGCAAAGACAAATACTAAAATAACTAAAGGCCTAATGGTACAAAGTTAAAATAACTGCTTTTTCAATAAATAGAACTGGGAGCCAGGAAAGTGGCTGGCTTTAGCGCAGGCTAATTCTTTGAGGAGAGCCTCTGACTTGAGTCCTCTAAATGGTAGATATAGTAATATTAGACAACACATAACAACCCCCCAAATGCCTGTAAGAAGCAGAGAAGACCCTGGAGATATTTAATAGTATTTGCTTCCTTCTTTAAACCATTGTAGACCAGCTGTCCTCTCAGCTTAAACCAATCCGAATAAATGTCTAATAGTTCATAATGAGGTATTAGCGGGTATTTACTTTCCAGGACTCTCCTAATCTCATGTCACACCAATTTGTAACCTAAGAGAGAGTCTACAAGAATGAAATACATGATCACAGACTACTTCGTTTTCACCAATTAGCAAGAGACACCAGAATTAGACCTTAACATGACTTGTGCTCTAATGTTAGCCTGTCCTGGCATTATTTTGGTTGAGCTTTTACAGTGGTAGGAAGCCTGCTGAACATGCTCGTAAGCTTTGCCTAAGGTATGCTGTGCTCTTAGAAGGGATATGGTATAAACGTGTATCTTCCCCGCTCCTGCCTGCTTTACCTTGCGCCTTGCCTATCTGGTCTGCGGTTCCAGCAAAGCCCTTCCCATGGCATTTATGCAGCGCAAGGCTGGATTCATACAGCTGCTTTGTACCTGGGGCCATTCCGTGACCACTTGCTTGCGCAGCTGCATAATTGGGCGTCTTCTCCATAAGGCATTTATCTCTTTTGTTTAAACTGGGATTTCTAAAGAGCTGCCCATCAATGGAGTAAACCTAGTGATTTTCTGTGACTCACCGACAGCACTGAGATAGTTTATTTTTATTAGGGGGATCAGCTGTCCTCTTAGACAGCTAGAGGACACATGAGATAATTTTAGTTAAGGACATTTTACTGCCCTGTTTGACATTTGGTTTTTCTGCAGCACCAAAAATCAAATCACACTCAGCCCTGAAGCAACATCATCCCATCTGACACAATAGCTACTAAAATCTGGTCATTTCTGTATTACACTGAGATCAAAGCTGCACACAGAGATTCACAGCAGGGCTTCAAACAAGTTTAAAATGTGCTGAGAATACCCTAGTCTGCTGTCCA
This sequence comes from Oceanodroma leucorhoa, assembly GCA_030449065.1. Taxonomy (NCBI): domain Eukaryota; kingdom Metazoa; phylum Chordata; class Aves; order Procellariiformes; genus Oceanodroma; species Oceanodroma leucorhoa. The sequence goes on along the minus strand of JASVER010000029.1, from coordinate 8,751,296 downwards.
CAAATGGAGGAAATCTCTTCTACTTTCAGCTACACATTCTCTTCAATGTCCTTACGTCAAAAGTAGCCCCCTATATGTTTCAGAATGCCAAGAGATTACCAAAATCTTACCAAAAATTACCAAAGTAAGTTAGGACCCTGAATCATGTTGGCTCTCAATGGGATTCAATACACAAAAGGCCCTTGAGTGCCTACATCTGCTTTCATACCAGGGGAGTTAGGCCCTGGTGTCACTGCTACCCTTTGTTGCACACATGGGTACAAGATGCTCTGCAGTTCCAGGGTCTTCGTTGCCCCGAACACAGAAATGTTTGACTAATGCAGTCATCATTCCATTATCTGAAGGTCTTATAACATAGTATCGCCTTAACTACTGATCAAACTCTGTAGAGTAATACGTTGTTCCTGGCTATTGTACTGCAAGGATGGCGAAAGGATAGGTTTAACTGAATTGGTGTAGCAAGAGTGCCCCTCCTATGTTAGATCCACTGAAGGACATAGCAGAAGGATAGATAAACCTACTTCAAACATTAGCTGCACCAATTTCACTACATTTCCATAACCAGAGTACTAAGCCCTTAGTGACTGGCTGCAGTGATTAGATGTTCAGATGATTGATTATGAGGAATCCATACACGAGAGAACCTCTTGGTCAGACTTTTCTACCACAGGAGCCTGGTGGCCATCCTGTGGCGCCCTTTTTTTTTTTTTTTCTGAACAAATGAATTTTTTTTCCAGGACTGAATGAAGGCTGAATGAGGCTGAGCGCCTCATTCTCTGAATGCCTGAGGGCATGTGAAGCAGGGATATAACAGGAGGAAAAGGTAGCCAAAAGCAGTTTGTCCCATATCCAAAGGCTGAAGGTTAGAGCAGTCCCACATTCACCCTGGATGGCCTTTGGAAGCAAGGATTACTTATTACACAGGGATGTCTTGTCACAGCATTTTCATCTTTCAAGCAGGCCTTGCACAGAGAATACAAATGTGCCTACTTACACTGCTCAGGTGGTGTCAAGAGTTTACTGTAAACGAGAATGAATGCCTGGGTGTTCAGAGAAGAATCTCCAGAGACATCTTTCGTCACACAGGCTTTTTACAGGGGAGTACACAGTCTGATAAAACCTTCAAACTCTGCTGATAGCGTAAAAGAAACTCCAAGCTGGTCTCTTGTGCAGCAACTTAAAATGCACACCAGGTCAGTGTATTTCAGACTGCTATCTCTGTTCCAGCCGTAGCAAAGCATTTATATAGATCAGGATGACTTGCACTAGCTGTTGACATTAACACAACTCTCACATAAGGATCCACAAGCAAATATAGGGCATAAGATGCCATGGAAAACATTTTTGGCTGTGGCTTGTCACCCCACAAGGTGTCAATAATGTAACATTTCCTACTGTTGATTTATCCTGCTCCCAAATCATCACTAACACAGATAGATGGGGTCTCACCATCATAAAACCTGGTGTGATGACTTTAGCAATCTAAGGAGCGGAAGGAATGTGAACATTTTAGCAGAYCCTGTTTTACATCCGAAGCATGGTGCAAAGTGTTAAAGAATATATTTTTCTTAAGACTAGGTACTTGTCTTAGCTAAGTATGTTGAGAAATCCTAGTAGAACTGAGCCATCAGTGTAGGTATGATTGCTTAAATTATGAAGGATCCTGAAGTAGCTAACTCCCAAGGGCCAGGCTGCAGCGCCGTCTGGAAGAAGGTGTAAGGCAGAAGTGTCCTTGAGGAGTCCAGCTACTGGCAGTGGCACTGAATAACTTTCAGAAGTTTTATATCACACAAAGTCCATGAGGCTGGTTCTACACAACAAGCCCTGGTAAGCATAGAGAGCAAGGAGCTCTCCCAGGGCTCTGTGCACACATCTGCACCAGAAGGATCGGCAGAGGCTCCAGGGCTTCTGCAAGCGGAATCTACATGAGCAGATAACTCCGTCTTGTCAGTACTGGGAGAGGAGACACTGTCAGTTCATGAGGATATCGGTAAAATCATTTAGGATGTAATATGATGCATCTCAGATGAAGTAGGTGAGTGGCGAGGTCAGTTTGCATGTACTTGCATGTCAGCTGCCTGGGTGCCAGCGATGAAGCTCTGTGAGACCATGGCTGCAGAGTTTGGCTACGGGTGGTGAACACTACTAAATACTTGATAATGTTACTGTATCAAGGAAGCAATTCCCAAACTGAACTAGAGTCACGGATGATACCCATGCACAATATCAACCCTGTATGCCCCATACCATGACAGTGCCAATCACAAAGCGTATTCCTCATTCATTATAGAGGGTTTGGCTGACTGCAGACGTTAGGTTAGTGGACATCCGTATGAGACGCACCAGTAAGGCTGGTCCTCTGTGCAAACTTTGGAGACACAGCATTATTCAACTTTGACAAAAAAAAGGGACTTGATTGCTTTCAGCCTCATGAACAACAATTGGCGGTCTGTTATTTCAAGTCATGCTCTTACCTTCCCTGGCTTTCTGAGCACTAGCTGAAAAGTCTGGGAAGTGGAGGTCAGAAGAGGAAGTCAGACATAAACTGAGCAGCTGCAGGAGGGCACTTTGTGTCTCTCTCTGTACTTCAGAGTAAGTGGACAGAAGGTTAAAGAGAAATAGATGCACTAGTTCATACCCTTAGGTTATCAAGACTAATGAAAATTGCATTGTGTGGTAAAAGGAATTAGGATTATATTCCTGGGGTTAATTCAGAAAGGGGTTAGTTCCTTCTGAGGACGAGTGAAAAAATGTCAAATTAAATTAAAATCCCATCAGAAGCATCACTTGCCCTACACCCAAAGAATGTGCCATATACTACAGGAGCCTGAAAGAAATGCAAATGACAGTCAAAAAGTAATTTAAAAATATTAGGAAAATATTCATAATTATTTATATTTCGTATGGCTGGATTAGGTAGAAAATTGTTGAGGTTTTGTTCCTAAATCACAGAAAGTCTCTTTCACTTAGTCCCCGAGTTTTGTTAAGAGAGCTGAAGAGCTAGATTCACGACTCTGGAATCCATCCAACCGTAGGTCTGGAAAAGCCAACATCATGGCTTGTCCCACGGAGACAGGCTGCTTTCTGAAAACCACTCAAGAGGCAGGATGAGTACCTAGTGCCTTCAATGAATTTCAAAGAACTACTAGAAGAAGGAAAACATTCCCTCTCTAGCAGAAAAAAATTATATTAGACGAAACAGTTTTAAGCTCTTTTCCTTCTTTCTTCATTCCTAGTTTCCAGATGCTGCCAGTTGTGGAGGCAAGATGCTGCTTCCAGCCAGCAATAGCAAATGCCAATTTCGGACAGCATCTGTATAGATGCCGTGTAGTGGGGGGGGAAAGGGATCTGTACTTGGCCACCAAACCGGGCTTGGAAATCTTCACGGGAAAGCTTTTAGCGGTGGTGTTCTGCAGCAGCGTTGCGATCCTGTATTTTTATTCAGTGGAGTACTGCACGTGTGGTGCCCGCTTCTCTTTTTGCCCGTGTTACTTCCACAGGGACAACACCGCGGGCGGACGGTGGGAGGCCCTGGGGCGGCTGGGGTGAGCAGCGGTGCCGCACACACCGCCCTGCCGCGGGCGGAGGCAGCCCTCTCCCTTCCCCTCGCTGCTCCGCTGGGCGCCCCGGCCCCGCCGCCGGCGGCGGGGAGCGCCCTCCCCCGGCGGGGCGGGGAGGTGCCGTCCCTCCGCTGCCGTCCCGGCCGGCGGGGGCGGGCCGCGGCTGCCCCCCGCCTCCCGGCCCCCCGCCGGGCGCCGGCTTTAAATGCGGAGCGGCGCGGCGGCAGCGGCGCTCCCCGCCACCCCCGGCACCGCGATCGGCACCCGCAGCCGGCCGCCATGGTCGAGGCTTTCTGCGCCACCTGGAAGCTGGTGGACAGCCACAACTTCGACGAGTACATGAAGGCGCTGGGTAGGTACGGCCGGGCGGCAGCCGGGGATCTGGAATTTTGCACCATCCTAAAAAAAAAAAAAAAAAAATTAAACATTTGAAAAGCCGCCCAGTGCCGGGGGTGCAGGTGAGGCGTTCGCGGGGGCGGGGGCGGTTTGGGCGGCTGTGCCTCTATCAGTAGAGTTCATCCGGGGGGGCCGGGGTGCGTTTGCGTGACAGCCGTCCTGCTGGGCAGAGGCTGCGGGAGATGCCCCCGGGTTAGCGAAAGCGTATGAAAGAAGGGCAAATGCTGCCTGCAGATAAACTGGAAACAAACAAACGAAAAATAAATCATTATGCTGGAGTGATAAGGAACTGAAATCCACACCAGCAGACGCGGTTGCCGCCCGCCCCGCGGCGCTGCTCGGGCGCGCGGTGCTGCCCAGGGAGGTTCCTTGGCACGGGGCGCGGGGGGGGGGGGGTACAGAGCTGCAGCCGCGTGCGGGGAGCACCTGGGGACGCTTTAGGTATAAGGGCACAAGCGAAGCAGAAAGTAGCATTTCACTGTGATAGCTTAAAGCTGTAGAGCGGGGGAAGAGATTTCTGTACCTCGATGTGTGGCAAAAAAAGATGTAAAAAAGCGAATGTCTGATGGGTTTCTCTTTTCCCCTGATGGTCTAGGAGTGGGGTTTGCAACACGGCAGGTGGGGAATGTGACTAAACCCACTGTGATTATCAGCAGCGAGGGGGACAAAGTAGTGATCAGGACTCAGAGCACTTTCAAAAACACAGAAATCAGCTTTAAACTTGGAGAGGAATTTGATGAAACTACCCCCGATGACAGAAACTGCAAAGTAAGTGAACTCTCGGCTGCAGCGGCTTCTTTTTTCTCTTCTTCCTCCCCACCCCCGCGGCTGTATCTTTGGCAGGGTCAAAGGAAAAAAATGTAACTTCTGCTACTGCCAGTTGTAGCACTGTGAAGGACAGGAAAAAAAGACAAGAGTGCATTTTACTTACCCACTTAGGCCATGTCTTGTCTGAAGCAATGTTTTGTGTCGCCAGCCCCCCTCTACTTTCCACTGTCTAAGAATTGTGTTAGCTGCCCACTTTTCTTTCAGTCCAAGTATTATCTGCATAGCTTTTTCAAGTAGAAATGGGGAAATGCCTTCTTCCCTGCATCTTTGGGGCTTAACATAAACGTTATCCCAAAGCAYATCTGAAACAGGGGTTCTTGTGAGACTGGAACTCAAAGGAAACAACTTTTTTTCATCCTTTGACACAAAACAAGTATTGTATGGAGCTCATGCTTAAAACGAGGATGATTCATGGGCTTGGCTTTAAAATGGCTGGGACTACTTTATCATTCTAGATCCACATCCATCTATTGAAGAGAATTCAATAGAATAGTGCATGCTGAATGTGCAAGCAGAATCCCAAATGCCCCAAATAAATAAATGTCTCTGTGTTTCTTGGTATCTCACAGTCAGTTGTGACCCTGGATGGAGACAAGCTAGTGCACGTACAGAAGTGGGACGGCAAGGAGACAAACTTTGTGAGAGAAATAAAGGATGGCAAAATGGTAATGGTAAGTATAARTCTCACTGAGCATTCACATACACCACTAACACCCCTCACATTTATCTGAAGCCTTATGAACAGGTAGTGTTACTTATACATAAAACATTAAACTAATTGGTGGGGAAAGCTAGCAGAGATTTTTCAAATACTTGTTTTGTTTTGCATCTTGTTTTACTGACAACTGAAAAATTGCTAACGGTTTTAGGCAGGCTGGCCAGTGGATTTCCAGAGTGTATACGTTCTTTCTAGAGTTTGTGTAAATGCCCAAGCAAAAAAAAAAAAAAGTTTTGGTGAGCTGGAAAAGATACAAAGTTATTGATTATATATGCAATATATATCTAATGTTGCCAGTGCTACCTTAGATTTCTTTAAAACCTTGTTTTATATATGGACGCATAAATAATATTTAATTACAGAGAACAAGTATTTCCCTAGGAAAATAAAATTACAATATTGCAGGAGGTAATAGCATTTTCATATTTAATAATAAAGGGTTTATTCCTCCTATCTTGTTAAAAACTACGATAAACAGCAATTGYGTGAAGAAAAGTCGTGTTTTAAATTCACATTCTTTTCCTGACTTTTCAGGAACAGGAGTATAGGGTTAATAAATGGTGTAAGTTACTATATCTAATATTGAAGGTGGCACGTCTCGTGCTTATTTTTGGCCCAGAGATGTAACTTTCAAAAGTAAAACCTCTTCAGCTATAATAATCTATGTGACTTGGCTGTTGGAGCAAACCAGTTAACTGTTTTCTAAATACTTCAGAGAGTATCTGTATGGATGGAGATTTCCAAATAATTAAAACCTTAAAGCATATGGTCAGTTCATCACAACGTGACAAGCGATTCAAGGGAAAATACATGCTTTGTTTTTGGAAATAGCTACACGCATATACAGAAAAGCTTTTCCTTTGGAATTTGAACGTGGTGAGACACCCTGTTCCATTTCAGGAAACACCTCCAAAGCTCACATACAGTAGTTAGTGTTCTGCAGAACTGCAGTAACTACAGTATTTGGTAGTTCTAGGTACAGAAGTGCACAGAATGCATTTATTTTAATACAAGGTTCTCCTTAAGTATATGCCTATGCATAATAGTATAAATATGGGTATAGAGGACTGGATTTTCAGATTGCACATTTTGCAATGTGATCAGCTTTGGGAAAATAAGTGTTAAATCTGTATTAAAACAATGCTATATTTAAGAAATTATGTTCACAAAATGAGAAAAATTAAAGAGTCATTTCTAGTCTCACGTTAATTGCCTTGTACATGTGCATTATATGCTYCTTGGGTTTGAAAGTAGCAAGGCGAAAGTTATGTTTATTATGGGATCCACAACTTTGAGGTTTTGCTTCTTGTTCATTTAAAATATCAATAATCTAGACCAACTAGATATAAATTACATAATGTAAAACAACCTTGCTCTATCATGGACTTCTCAATATGTTAAGTCATTACAGAAAACGGTCCAGCATCTAACGTGTCTGTCTTTTCCTTGGACTTGCAGACTCTCACCTTTGGTGATGTGGTTGCTGTTCGCCACTATGAGAAAGCGTAGAGTTTACCTGACCTCTGTSCAGATGTTACTTCTGCTGGATGGATTAATGTACTGTCCATAATCGAACGTAGCTAAAATGCACATTTCTGGCATGAAAGGTTAATAAAGAGTTTGGGGGGGTGTTTTTTTAAAAAAACTTTATGCCATCAAATTGGCAAGCTTGTGCTGTATAGTGAAACAGGTTAAACTTGGCATTAAATTTCTGAAACACTTGCCTCTCTTTTTTACAGTAAATGGAACATATTTGAATTGTTTTGGAATGCAGATCAAACGGAAATTAAAACGTTTTTTAAACCTGTGCTCCTTTTGCATTTAATTGGCTAATATTCCAGTGTTCTGGAGGGAGTTGTYGCAAGTTCCTTTTTCTGAGTTAACAGAAAAGCATGTGGTACACAACGCTGCAGCAGCCTCTCTCTGTGATGTAGACTATGTTTGAAATGAAAAATTGCTTTCACTCTACTTCAGTGGCTTCTTTTTGCTGGAGAAATCTAAAGCCCCCCTGTCTTTATATATGTAGGCAGAGAAGTGAGAGGCTCGAACCAGTTTCAGTTCCTCTCTTAACTGGGAATTTGTTACCCAGTGCACACTAAGGTCAATAGATGGACAGCCTTCCATGACGGGGAATCCTGTAGTTCTGGTTTTAATAGTTATGAGAGTTTTTAATTTGTTTTGGTGGGCTTTTTTTGCTAATATACAAAAGACTGAAGTAAATCAAAGTGCAAAGATTGAAGTGTTTCACAGGATGGGAGGAAAGGACCAACATGATAAAGGGCAGGACTGGGGCAATCTAAAGTGCAAAGCTTATCTTTCTTATCTTTCATCAGTCTCCACAGGGATGGGGGGAAAACAAAGGCAAAACAGCACAAGAAAAACCTCCTAAGATTCCCCTCCCTGAGCTGTAGTTTCATAGCTAATATGTACAGGAGATAACAATTTGCACTGTGAGCAATTTAAAATAAAATGCTGCTTATAAGAGAGAAATTAAAGCTTTATTCCTGAAGAATATTCCCTAAAAGACCAGGGTGGGAAAAATTGCCTTACGCTTCAGATTATTAGGAAAATTGAAATAGGTTGCCAGCAGCATGGAGGAGATGCTTGTTTGGAGAGTCCATGTTTTCTGACACACTGACTCAGTGGACCACATGGAGGTGTGGTCCTACACYTACAACCTTTCAAACAAAGGCAGAGCTGAGCTGTGGCATTTAGCTGGCCAGTACTCGGGCGTGTGGCTGCAGAGGGTGGTGCAGGAAGGGCGTCCTGCCCAACTTCCCAGGCCTAATACTGCACTGTGCCATCCTTCAGATCCGCTACGTGGTATCGTGGGAAGTGGCTTCTTGCTCCCCTGGATAGCTAGGATAGCTGGGTAGCTCATCTCACCTGATAAAAGTTCACACACAGCTATGGCACCTAACCAACACAAACACAAACTTTAACGTTTCTAGCTTTACTTTTTCATAAAGAAGCTGCCTGAAAGGAACATCCAAGTCTGTTTTCTCTTGTGGGGAACACTAAGAGTCCTTAATTATGAACACTATAAATATGTTTTATTTGGTGGATATTGATMGTTTTTAAAATCTAGGAGCTAACTTTTTTTCATGAGGGAAATGAAAAGTAGAACTTGTTCCAGTGGTATGGGGAGCTGCAGTCTCTGTTTTGGGCTGCTGCAGCTGCTGTAGTGCAAGTTATGTTTAAACAGCATCTTCTGCCCTTCAGTTTTATTAGCTCATTTAATCCTCAGTGCCTAATACAGCTTTCATCTGTCTCTCCTCCATTGCTGCCTGCTTGCCTGCRGGTGCATTTGCCACACGATTGTCCTTCCCAGCCACCCCTTCTCAGAAAGGTGGGAGCAGCTGCTTTTCCTTTGTCACTGGGGAAAACAGACTTGGGTCCCCAGCACTGGCATTCATCTTCATGACAAGTGATTTGTGGGGCCATGAATTAAAAAAATAAGGCTTTTATTAAATATGAGGAAAAGAATGCAGAGACAGATTGTTAAGACTTGGTTTACAAATAAACCCTGAACGGTAAATATTTTACATTACAGCCACTTTTAAACAAAGGTTACTTTTCCTTACTTACATATGTTCTATAAGTCACATGAAACGATCATGAAGCTTATTGGTGAAGTCTTTTGCTATTCTAAAGATGAATAATATTAATGTCAACTTAAATAAGGGAGAGAAAAATGGAGAAGTGGTACCTGCAAAGTGCCTGTGGCACTGCTCAGAGGAGTGGGAAAGTGAGGAAAATAACGGACACACGGGACTTCCAGCTGCTGGTAAAATGGCTTTGCAAAGCCCTGGAAAGCAGATCTGAACGGAACAGCAGAGTGAGCAGCGGGATGTTTGGGCACTGCTACAGGATCCATGACATCATTATTCTGGTCTGCTCCTAAAACTGACACCGAGTCCTCTTCCTTCACCAGAAGTACGCTAACTTCAGCCATAAGCAGCAGCTCCACTACCATAAAGCCTTAGCAATGAATGGAGACTCGCATTTACAATACACCTCAGCATTTTCTTTAAGCTGTATTAAAGGTGTACTTCGTGGCACATTTCATCAGCCTTTTTAATTCAAAAGCGTGTTAAGTAACCAGGATCCATTTTTACATGTATACTGTGAGAAACCTTCCTTCCAAAAGATGCTCGAGACTCCCGCACGGCGTCGGAGCGCAGCCTGCCCGGGGCGGGGTTCAGCAGTGCCCCAGGGCTGCCGGCACGGCTCGGCTCGGCATGGCACGGCTCAGTACCGCACCGCCGGCCGTCAGAGGCGTTTCGCGCCCCAACTCTGCCAGTCGGTAGCACCGGCGGGGCCACGGCTGGCTCTGGGGGGAAGGATTTTCAGCCACGGGTCCCAGCCGCTTCGCAGAGCCATAACCCCTTGCTGGGAGCCCAGGGCTCGAAGGGACAGGCCCGCCGGGCGCCACAGGCCACCGGCCGAGCGGGTAAGGCACTCCCGCCTTCCCGCTGCCCGCGTCCCCTTCCTTCGAGGCCGCCTTGCATCTGCCGATGCCGTGAATTTAGCCCTGCCCGCGGCCAGGYTGGCTCCTACGAGGTCCTCAGCGTCTCAGCGTTGACCCGGGGGTGGCACCTCCTGAAGGTCACCCCGACCCCCGGCACGGCCGGCTGAGGCGACGGCAGTTGCCCCCCACGCCCCCCTCGGGCGCCGCCGCCCAGCAGCGAGCGGGCAGGCCCGGCCAGGGGCGCCTTTTGCCCCCGGCCGTGCGGGCGGGGCGCGGTGGCGGCTTCCGGCAGCCCCGGGGAGGCAGCGAAGGGCCGGGGCTTGCACTAAGCCGCCCGGGGCTCGCCCCTTTCCTCCGCGCCGGGGCGGTCACATGAGTAGCCGTCGGCGGGCAGGGCGCTCCCGGGACGGCCAACATGGAGCTGCGGGGGGGACGCGCCGCCCGCTTGGCCCTGGGCCTGGCGCTGCTCTGCTCCGCGCTGGAGGCGGCGCCGGCCGGCCCGCAGCCCGGCTCCGCTGCGGGTGAGTCCGCCGGGGGACGGGGGCTGAGCGGGGCCGCCCCCGCGCAGGGTGACGGCGGGCAGGGGCCCGGCTGGGGCCGCCCGTGGAGGACGGGGGTGGGCCGGTGAGGGGCRGCTTGGCCCCGGGCGGCAGCCGCGGCCCGCGGTGCCTCCCCGGCTGAGGGAGGCCCGGCCGGGGGGCGCCGCCCGCCCCTCCGCGCTGCCAGCGTTGGCGGCGGAGGCCCGGGGTACGTGCTCCCCTCTTGCCTCCTTTTCCTCCCCTTCTCACTGTTGCCCGCACATGGACTGCTGCAGTGGTATTCCCTGTCCCAACTGGCTTCAACTTCATGTGACTTTTAGATAAGTAAATACATCGCTATTCAGGTATGGGGGGGGGCGGTAAATAGGGTTTATATTTAGTTAGCCAGGGTAGGCTGGCGCTCGGGTCGGTGGCAGGTAAGGTGAGCCCTGCCTTGCCTTTGGCACGGTGTCCTGAGGCACACACTGCAAACATTACACTTGGATTCTGTGCTGTCGGCAAACACACACATGCTCAGCCTGGCGTGATCCGTGGTATGGTAGCGTGCGCAGCGAAATGGTTTCCACAGGATTTTCATTCCCTGTGACTCACACCTGCCTCGGACCAAACAGGCAGTGGTGTCCAGGCGTTTCTCTGTCTCGTGTTGGTAGTTGTAATGTTGCAGATTTCAAAGATCGCTGCTGGTCTTTGCTTCTTGAAATAAAACTCCACGAGGTCCAGTCGGGTGGTGCCTGCTCTGCCACGGAGTGGGCATGTGACCTTGGGAAAAATCGATTTACATCTGTCCCGGTTTCACAACCACTACCCCAGATACACATGTGCCTTTCCCAAATGCTTTGAAACTGACAGAAAGAAATTACTCTTGTTTTACATGAAACTTGAAGGCTGATAGTCTGATACAAGCTTAATTCATCTTGTTCACCATATTCCTGTACTTCTCAGTTCCTTTTTCTATGCAGTGCTAGGTAGCAGTGGCTGAGAATGTCTCAGCCTGGAAAGTAGTGAGTAGGTAAGGCTGACACACCTCTCTGGTGAGGAGCCCGGTGTCTTTGCTACTGCAACTGCTGGGGAGAAGAAGAGCTTTGAAATGTTTGCACACATGCTGTTTTTTGCCTTTCTTTCTAGACCGTGATCTTTTATAGTAGCTTCCAGCCAGAGAGGGTTTGGAAAAATGGTTAAAATGCAACTCCCTCTCTTTTCAGGTGGTGGAGTGGAGAAGTCCTTCTATCGCCTCCTCTACTCTCCAATTTCCAGATTGCTATTAAAGAAAAGGAGCGGATTTTCCAGTCGCTAGCATCCTCCATGTTTTTTTTTTCTGCTGAATAGCTTAAACGAATGCCTCTGCTTCTGTTTTCAGTTTTTCTAAGCAGACTACATGAAGGACTCTTGTCAGGAATGCAGAACCCGCCCACACTTATCAGATGGGCTAATCAACAATTTGTTAAATTTATTCTCCTTTTCAAAAGTTGAAAGAGGAATAGCAGTAGACAAACTGAAGCAAACTTGGCATTACTCATGTATATCCAGTGCAAACGCAAATAATGCATTTTGTTTAATCTTTGTTTTCTGAAAACAGGGCAGTTCTGGCATGTGTCTGACCTACATTTAGATCCGACTTATCACATTACTCCTGATCGCACCAAAGTTTGTTCTTCTTCCAAAGGAGCCAATGCCTCCAACCCAGGCCCTTTTGGAGACTTTTTGTGTGATTCTCCATACCAACTTATTTTATCAGCATTTGCATTCATGAAGGATTCAGAACAGCAGGTTTCATTCATGATTTGGACGGGGTAAGTRTTCAAGTCACTCGGCAGTTAACGCTTTTAACAGCTGGATAACCATATATGCGGTAATTCACAAGTTTATATTTGCACCAACAGATCTGAGTTTAGTATCTCACAAATGCTACTTTCAAATAGTCCCTTTAGTTGTCCGCATGGCTAGTAAGTGGAAGACTGAGTGAGAATATAAGGCCTCAGGAACAGATTTCTATCTTTGTAATAATTTCTGGATATTGTTGGCCTGTTGGGACATTTACCACATGACTGTATTAGTGTAAGTTAATAGAAATGGTGCGGGGAGGGTGGGAAGTGGAAAAAGCAGAAAGGTCAGAGGAATAACTGACTGGAATGAATTATTATGAGAGGTATTGGATTTTGTAGGTCTTAAGGTCATTACATCTAAAGTGCATCCCTTTTTAGAAGATACCCTTTAACTATATTTTATTTGGTTCTGTAAGAGGTAACTAGCATTAAGCAATACTATAGCTTATGTATTTTTTTTTTCAAGTGTATAAAGTTACCATTCAGGTTTGGTGCCTGTATGAATTCTAGATCAGGGGCTAGCGGGGGGAGGATAACAGTGTCGTAGATGCTGTCTCTCTCTTCATGACTATTGCTCATTGCTACATGTGCTTCTAAAGAAAGTGTGGTTTCACAGTCCCTCATTGCAGCATTTTGGATGTGTGCAGTCCCCTGTTGAGTAAAACGTTTACCTTTTCTGTGCTGATGTTCCTTATTAGAGAATGGGCATAATAGTACTCTCTCTCTCTCACAGGTGTTATCTGTGAGGCTTTGTGTGCCTTAGCAGTGGGACTGGAGAAAGAAGTGTGAAAGGGAGGCATATGAGTAGCTCAGTAGTACCATGCCCTGTTACTTCTAGGTATTCGTAAAAGAGAGCATTAATTTATCTTTCTGCCATAGCAAAATTCTCCATTCTACCATCACGTAATTTTTTATGGTATACATCAATGGATAATTTATGAAAGAGATTAGTATCTTTGAGTGTTTGTGAGAACTAGTTTGTTTATCAATGACAGGGTCTTTTTTACTGGAAACATTATATATGTCACTTAATTTTGCTGGAGGAAGGGTGTTAAGAAATACAAATATGTAAAGGTAAGTGATTAATTTATTTCACTTACCTTATTGTACTTCATTTTCAACAGGATGTTGTTAAAAGGGGAGAAATAAGCTTACAAGGTTGTGCAGATGGCGGAAGRTATATAACCCAAATTGTACAGTAGCTCAAAACAATGGAGCTTAATTATTTCTAGGAAATCTTACTAATGATAAATGTGAATCATAGGATAAACATTAGTCTACTTGTTTGKTTTTTTTTTAAAAAAAAGCCTTTGCAGAGAGCCTTTCAGGCAATTCTATGATTTTAATTAAAGAGTCTATAGTAGTATTACATGCTAGAATGGTGATGTGTTTGCAGAATTTTTTGCCTTTCCTTGTGTTGCTAATAAACCTTTGTTAATAAAGCCTTTTGTGTTTTCAGAGATAGCCCTCCTCATGTTCCTGTGAAAGAACTCTCCACAAACATGGTCATTAGCATCATTGGCAATATGAGTTCTACAATTCGTAATTTCTTCCCAGATCTTCAGGTTTTCCCAGCCTTGGGCAATCATGACTACTGGCCACAGGTAAAACCAGTTAGAAATTTGTTTATGTATCATATTGAGTGTGTTCCTAACCTCTCAGAAAGCAGGTATGAAAAATAAGAGTTAAATTTGTGTAACTATTATTCTGGAAACAGTATTCTCCAATTCTCCAATTAACATTTAAAATTATAAATAGTTCCAATCAATAACAGAAAGTACAKTCCTCTCTCTGTGTTGTTACCCAAGCAAATGTTGATGCCAGGTAGAATCCGTACATTGCTTGAGGTCATGCAAATTTATTGCTAATCATTCCTCATGGCTTAGAACTACCACGTCTCATCATAGTTAATACACACATAGTTTTTTCTTGCTGCGTAAGTCATGCATGTGTGTACAATAACTTAATCTAATAGAAATTACATCCTTAATGGATCTGTGAGCCCCTGGTAAGATTCAAGGCCTACTGAAAGGCCCACTGGAAATCTGTCTGCTGACATCACTGGATTTTTTTTCTCAGACTAATGGCAGAATTTTTGTAGTGTTCCCATAGTTTTGCCACTATTATTAAAAATAGGTCTTTTTTTCTTTCCTCATTGGACACTTAGAAATATTTGCATTGATGATTTACTGGAGATGTGCGCCATTGCAGCTGAGGACAGTGTTTTTTTACTTCCGGTGTTCTGCGAATATTGTTCTTGGCATAGCTCAAAAGTAAACAGTTGCTTCATGTGTCCTTTAAAGCATATTGTGGGTTGATCTGGCAGCACACAGGACTGAGAAGCAAATTCTGTCATTGGATCTGAGGGGATCGGAAGGGWTGTGGAGCAGGTCAACTAAAATATTTTGTTTGAAATGCCTAATGGGAATTCAGCAACACCCCTTCACACCCCCAAAGGCTTTTACTCCAGCTTTCTGTGTTACTCATTAGGCCTGTCGGGGTATATCTTGGTGTAGTAGGTGATAGTATCATTGCCTGTATCATTGCTGGAGTTAGTGATTCCCAAATCAGGGAGTAACAGAGGTGCTCAGAGAGGGGAAAGGGAAATGTGAGAGGCAAATAGGAGCTAAACATATCTTGGAAATGTGAGTGCACAAACCAAGCTGGGACTTCAGTCTCTTGTGTTGTTACTCTGGTAGTATGGCTTCAGCTTGTCGTATGCACTGACAGGGGACCAGGTTGGTTCACCAGAAACCGCTGGTAAAGTATTTTGATAAATAACACCTTAACTGAAGTCTCACTCAGTGTTTTGTTTTCATTTTGTTTTGTTTTTTAAAAAGTCTTAACAGAGGGTAGTGGTCATTCAGCAGTCTCCTTTGATATAGAGGAAAAAAACCTGTATACAATAACCTTGTAGACAAAGAATGTAGTGACTTTTCCAACAAATATGAGTTTTGTTTGTGAAATAAAATCTGAAGATAGGAAAAAGATGGTCAGGAGGGGCAGACGGGCAGCAAATAGTATTTTGAAGCAGGCTGCTGATGGAATAACTGTTGTAGTTCTCTCTGCACAAWACCATACAGGAGTGTTTCTGTGATACTTTGCTTTGAAATGGCAGGCTTCACCAATGCGCAGAACTGACATACTTCTCTGTTACTGTTTGAAAAAGACCATGGGATCAGAAATTCCCCACTGTGGGGTCATTTTTTTTGTTGGATTTTTTTTTTTTTTTACTGTTGATGACATTTCAGTTTTTCACATGGACATGCTTGGCAAATGTCCCATAGAGTGGAAGCAATGTGGAGCAAGACACAACTGTAGGCTGTTCCAGAGCAAGTGTGAAAGCTGCGCTCTCACCGTGCACCGAAGAATTTTACTGCTCTCTATTGTGTTCTGACCTGTCTGTCTTAATAATTTAACGGTGTTGGGTGATTTTTCTTGCAGAGCCTATTAAAAATACTACTCAGCATTGGGGTACCTTTCAGATTGTATACTGTGACCTCGGTTTTTCTGCATCGTCTTATTTGTTTCACGTCCCTGCCCTTGCTTAAAACAAATTCCCGAACCGCTGTCTAATCCACACGTTYGCAGAGCACTGACTTGCCTGGGTCCAAACCACCTTCAGTCCATAACATTGCCTTTTATGGGAGATCAGGTTTTGCTATGTCTGTTAGTGACTGTTACCTCTCGCTGAATGGGTATACTCAAAGCTTTCTTAATAGCAGGTATCTGTGCACTGCAAGCAACAAATGTTTGAACAGAGTCCTGATTGCGCTACTGCTAGACAGAGACTTAGTGCCTAAGCCTCTAATAACATAGATTTAGTTTCAAAGATCTTAGAAAGGTCAAATTTTATGTTTCAGAAAACATGCACTGTAATACTGTTCCTATTTTTTGACTTCTCTTTTTTCCTTCTAGCACCAAGAATCCGAGCAGATATTTTAGGAAAGGCAAGGACAGGCTGGGATCTTCCTGTCAGGGTTAGATGAGGGCATGGCTCTTATCAAGCTGTGGYGTTGGGCATTGCTTGGCTCAGACTGAAGAGTGCTACAGTCCTGTGGGAGAATGTGGGAGAAAACATTGACAAAACTTTTATGTTTTAAATGCTTTGTTACTAGAACTACAGGATATCATGGGAATGTTTGTGAATTTCACCAGAATGTTTCTGAGGGCTGTAGTGGAGTGTTGGGGAACTGCTATGAACCCCAAGTTGCTTGAAAAATTCACCTTCTATAAAAAAAGCTTATGTTCAAGCTTTTCCTCCATGAGACTTTGTTTTTAGACATTGAATCTTCAGTTTATATATTTATTAATTTTGCAGAATGTATCGTTTTTCACTCTACTGTGCTCCTAAGGCTTGAAATATTTCTGGCATTAGTTTATCAATGCATTAACAAGGCCATGCAGTCAGTTCTGACTAAGTTCAGGCATTTGTTCCTGATCAGCAATCCTGTATGTTGAGAAGTTTTTTTTTCCTTTCTTGAGTTCCTCCTGGTGACGACTGGATACACTTACGTGTTATGTGAGAGGTCAGTTGGGGTAATTTAGTGATTTTTTTGTCTGTGTGTSTGAATGCTAAGACTTAGGCAAGTTCTGCTCTCTCACAGGATCAGCTTCCTGTAACTACCAGTGAAGTTTACAATGCTGTAGCAGATTTCTGGAAACCTTGGCTAACTGATGAAGCAATCAATACCTTCAGAAAAGGTAAAATATGCCGGTAATGCATTGTAAAGCTAGGGCTTAGAGAACTAATGTTTCTGTAGATTTGTCCTGTTTGTTTAGCTAGGTCTCGTAGGATGAATCAGCACAATGGATTATCTGTAATGCTTCTCCTGGTAGCAATGCTTATCTTCAGGGTACATTTATTCTCTTCTGATGCAATAATTATGCTACTTGTAACATGTACAGTATTATTGGCTTTGTACCAATGCATGTGAAATATCTTATTGTCTTCAAGACCTCATAATACTTTTTAGATAAAGGTGTATGATGCACAAGAAGACTTAAGTTTGGCTGTAAAAAAACTGATGAAATGTTTCTGGTTTTGATACTATAGGTATTTCAGAGGCATATTGAATAGGTATATATTTGTTCAAGTTATGATAGTACATAGTCTTGGTGATTATACTGTTAATTGCATCATATTTGTGTCCAACTTACTAAACTGGGAGAAAATTGATATCCTAATTATGATTTTTCTTTTTAGCAAAGGACTGAAGAGTTCAACCCAATTTCCAATCCACTCAAACATGAGGGATTTGGAAGTTTAATTTGTGGTTTTGTGTCCTGAATGAGAAGGAACTCTGGGTCGGAGCGGCAGTAGAAACTCCAATAGAAAAAATAAAACTCGAAGGGGCAGACCTTAAGTTAAAGTATATTGTTATTGCTTTGTTGCCATGGCTCCACTGAAGTCCATGAACTATGAAATTGCACCCATTGAAGAGGCTCTGTATGCCATGGAGAGTTTTAGGAGCTTGGATTGAAAAACGTGATCTTTATTTTTCATCATATTCCAGTCTGAAGCTAAATGACTTTCAAAGTCCAAGGCTACTAAACTCAAAACAGTTCTTCCTGGAAGAACCTATATGTTTGCAGTATTTCAAGAAATGTGGACTTTTTAATGATTACTGCATCTGTCAGTGTGGAAGAAATGTTACAGGGCACTTCTTGCGTGTCAGTTGGATAATTGCATCTGAAAACAGTCAAATAAACACAAAGGCAATTACAGGCAAGAATTCATAAAAAATTCAGTGTCAACTTCTCCTACTAAAATGTTGCTCAAAACAGGTTCTTAAGATGTTCTGTTGTGATAAGGTGATGCATGGCTTGAATAAACGTGCCATGTTCTATTTTATTAGAAGGAGTAAGGCAGGGTGTTTTGGCAGTGCTGTACTTTCATTCTAAAATTGTGCTTTGAAGCATTTAATTTTTCAGATTATGTTGGTCTTATTTTCACAGGTGGCTTCTACACACAGCTGTTTGAATCCAGTGATAGCTCTCAACCACTCAGGATAATCAGTCTGAACACAAATTTATATTACAGCCCCAACAGTGTAACTGTGAATATCACTGACCCAGCCAACCAGTTTGCCTGGCTGGAGGGAATACTAGAAACCTCTTCACAAAAGAAGGAAAAGGTAGGGGTTGTGAACAGAACCCATCAGCATTATTTGTTTAAACTTTGAAAAGAAAAAAAAAAAGTAAGAAGTAGAGACAATGAAAATATAAACATGATTCTAGAAGAATATTAGTGCTGCCAAAGATACTGCAAAATCAAAATTTCATTTTTTTAATAATTCTTCCTTGAATATGCACATTATACTACAACAATTAAAATAGTTGAATGCAGTTTCTCAAATTATACAGTAAAATACCTTTTCTTTCCTACTATGTAAAATACTGTAGAAGCCAGGGTAAGAATACTTAATACTTGCACTTGTGTTTCTGACTCTTTTTACTCATAGCCTTTAATTTTAAAATGTGCACCCTTGGCCYGAAACAAAAGCTAGCATATTTCATTTACATTTTTATGTAGTTAAAAGTATCAAAAATAGAAGTTAGAAAGGAGTTTGTCAACCACAAAACTTAGCCAAGCTACAGCAACTGCTTTGATTTCAGTGTTATAATAAATTGTTTTATAATACTCAGGTTCTGAAGTGAGGTTATAAATTATTGGCTTGTGTTTGATTGATTGGTGTGGGGATTGGATCATCATCTGACCAGAAAAAGTGTTTAATTTGAAACATGTTTACGTTTTGCTACGGTCTTGTAATTTTAAAAATACTACATTACAGTCAGGAGAAAGGAGAGGTTTCCCTTTCTTATAAAACCCTGCAGCATATTAGTTGGTGTGTGCAGTTGGAACAAAGTCTCGACCAGTTCTTGCATGTTTCTGGTGACTCTCTGACCATGCAGGCTCAATAATATTATAACATAAGTTTTTCTTACTCTCCCCTTGAGATGCCAAATCGTAAGTCTTGCCCCAGTAACTTATTTTTTCATTAGAAATAATTGATCAATTTTTCCTTTGGCCTAAAATCACACATAGATTTATTGGAACTCTTTTCCCAAGAATGTACTGAATTCACTGAAAAAAATATCTGTCTTCTCATTATGAATTTAAACATTCTTACTGTTTGTATTTTGTATAACGAAACTGTTGTGATTTATAGCTTTCAGAGTGCCATTTCTAGGATAGAACTGGTTATCACAATTTCATAATGCTATGTTACACCTAAAAGTGTAAGTTTCAAATGAAAGTGCTAATTGTGTTTTCTGTATCTAATTCCTTAGGTATATATAATAGGACATGTACCAATAGGGTACTTGCCATATGCAAGGAATACTACAGCTATCAGAGAGTATTACAATGAGAGACTGGTAAAGATTTTTCGCAAATACAGTAGTGTTATTGCAGGGCAGTTTTTTGGACATACACACAGAGATAGTATCATGGTCCTCCTGGATGAAGAAGGTAATGATGCTTGTTGAATCCTTCATCTTTTTCTTCTTGATTAAAAGGAAATTAATACTTTCTTGCATGTTCTTACTAGTCAGCCTCTATTATAAACAATTGAAAAAGGAAATTGGGAAATACTGCTATTTGTCTACAAGAGTTCAAGCCTCACACACTCTCAATTTTTTCCCAAAGAGAACCTTGCAAGGCAGACTGTCTTTTTTTTGTTGAAGTCAGAAGAGACTCCCCAAACTTCCTATTCTTTTTAATGAATGCTTATGCCTCGACAAGAATTTCTAGTCTTTCCTCTCCGCTCTCTCAGTGACACGGGCAAATTATACCAGCCAGTTGTTATTGTATAATGTGTCAAAGGGAATGTTCTCAGGCCGACTAGACATGCTCTATGTTCTTGTGTTTCCTGCATCATTACTGTGCCTCTCTGCTGAGTTCCCTGCTGCTTTAAAGTTAATTAAGATAAGGGTAAGCAGGAGGCAGGGGAAAGAAAGTCTCTGCCTGTTGCATCTCTTAGATCAGCTAATTTCTCTTCAAGGAAAGCACCCAGGTTTGAAAATTTTGTTTATTGCTTTGAAATCTCTTAGTTTTAAGCATGGGCATAGCCATATGGAGCACACTAACATCTCTAACAAAAGATCTCTAATAAGTAACTTGTTAAATATTTGTGTCTGTACCATAGAACAGTGAGAGGTTCATTGCTTTGGTTTATGTAAAATACCCAAATATTAATTGTCTCTTTATCTATGTTTTATATGAACTCATAAAAGCAATGCCCAAAATGCTAACTGGGGTAACAGTATTCTAAATCATTTACCTTTTTACAGGGCATTGTCATGGAATTAGTCTCCAGTAAAAAGGAATCCAGCCCTAGTGAAAGAACTGGCTTTTTATATTTTTTTAAATGGTATTCAAGGCAGTCTTATACCTACATATTTTTGTACCTTGTCCCATTTGTGCATGAAATCATCAACTCTACTGCAAATTTCACTGAGGACAGACTGACCTTGGTGCCTTGTCATTACAGTTTGCATGTACAAGTAACTGCTTCCAAATTATTTTAATAATTTTGCATCTTTTGACAAAATTTAAACAGTAAAGTTGCATGTAGCTAAATACAATTTGTGTTTGTACAGTTTTAGGCTGTCTTCTATTCATGTGATATTCCTCTTGACAAAATTCCAGAGAATTCAAGATAAATGTAATATTTAGCCAACATCAGTGTACTGAGATACAGAGCTCAGTTTTGTCTTTTCCAGAAAAATCTACTGATTTCCAAGCTTTCAAAGCTTCTGCTTATATGTGGAGACTGACCTTGTGATTTCACTGCTGTGATGTTGTCAGAGAAAGGAATAGTTACGGCTTCTTTTTGTTCCACAGAGAACCTCTCAATATACTTACCTGCATATTCTGTTTAATTAAAACCCGTGTACATCCTCATGTTTCAGTTGCTGTAAAGATCAGTGTTCACATACTAGGTGCTGGGCTAGTTTAGACGAGTGAAGTCAGGGTCAGGTGATAATACCCTGGTGTTTCTAATAACATAAATACATAAAGCAAAAAATACATAAAGCAATATGTAAAATATAGTATGGAGACAGCAACTAAAAGTTTTTAATAGTTCTTTGGTAGAAATATGCAAAATACAGAGACCTTACATATAGGCAAGACCAGTTTGGACAGGTAGTTGAATTGGTAGGAAGCCTCTAGTATAGCCAAACTTAACTGGCACACGCTGGAATGTGTAGTGTGGTATTTTACACAGATTTTGGTCTATCCAGTGGAAGTATAGAAAGAGTTCACAGTGATATAGCTAATTCAGGGGAAAAAAATCCTAATGTACCTAAGCCTGTCACTCTGGTTCTTGCTCTGTTGATTCTCTACAAAAACATTTGTTTGAGAAAGAAATGATTGAAAGGAAACTGTTCCCTCACCTTCCCTCTTCCTGCAGAAAAGCCAGTAAACTCTTTGTTTGTGGCACCTGCTGTAACCCCAGTGAAGAATGTATGGCAAATGGAGTCCAATAACCCTGGTGTCAGATTGTATCAATATGATCTTCTTGATTATAGCTTGCTGGTAAGTAAAGATTTTAAAGCATTGTTTAAGACTTTAAATATAGTGTCATTAAAAATTACAGCGAGATGTCAGCCTCTGTAGTATTATGGCTATTGGTGGAACTTTGGTGCTTACTCTTGTTTTCTTCCTGGGCAAAGGAATGGAAATCTGAAAGAGAACTTGGTCAGTCTTTCTGTGTTTGCAGGACTACCCAGTACTTCCTGTTCTCTATGGAATATTCTCACAACAGAATCAAAGACAGTCAGAAATTTTCTGAGGAGAATCCTAAAACTATTTGTAGGAAGCTCTGCAGCAGTGAAAAAGGTTCACCTAAATCCCGGGCTTCTTTACATACCAATGTTGTTCGCTGGTGATTGCCTGAGCTTTGGGGTGCAGTCCATGAATTGCTTCTAAAGGGTGTAGAAGAGCAGAGGAAGAAAAGCACTTTTAACCACGTGATGTCTTTTATAATCATGCACCTTCCTATATAGAGTTTATACTTTTTATAGGAAATTATAGATTAATTTAGAACTAAAAAAGTAGAATACTTCTATTCTGTAGTCTCATGGGATTTTTGGAGATAAAGTGAATCTTGTATAATTATTTTGGCTCTGAATGACACTCCTTAATTCAGGGTAAAATCTTGACCTCGAGGAGTTCAGTGACAATGCATCCTGCAGCTTGACTGGGACTGGGTTTTCTCTCTGGAGACCTATGCTGCGCCTTTCTTGAGCAGATTTCACTCCTGCATCTCCATCTCTCCCTTCCCCTTAAATTCTCTCTGGGCCGTTCTTTTTCTGTCCATTCTGCCCTTCAAGCAGAGTCCACAGAAAAAAAACTTCTGGATCTCACCCTTTTGCCCCATTCCTAAAGCAGACATGAGGATAGTGGAGTTTGGTTTACAGTTTCGACAGGAAAGACCTCCAACAGTGCCACTGCTGCCTTTTGTAGCTCCTTTTTCTTCCCCTCCCCATCCCCCCACCATTACCGCACTGCAAGTACCAGCTTTGGGTGTAAGCCCAGCTCTTGGGGTGGGACGTGACCTTCTATTCAGTTGTGAATAATGAGGAGTGACAGCTTCCTAATCAATATATCACTCTAGAGACTTAATGAAGCAGGGAAGAAAGCAATACAACCATGCCTATTTTTTCTTTCTTTTTTTTTAACTGTAGGATCTTTGGCAGTTTTATTTGGACCTCAGAGATGCCAATAAGAAAAATGAATCGAACTGGAAATTAGAATACATCCTGACTAAAGCTTATGGCATTGAAGACTTGAAGCCAGAAAGCCTATATGAAATGGCCAAGCAGTTGTCTGTGCCACACAGCACGCTGTTTGAGCAGTATTACAGTAACTTCATTGTGAGTTATGACAAAACCATTGTCTGTGAAGAGGGGTGCAAGACCAGCCAAATATGTGCAATCCAATATTTGGATTACTCCTCATACACAGATTGTATCAATCGGGAAGCAACATGGAGATGAAGTCTCCGTGCAATTTATGCTGATACTGACTTTAGCCTGTGATTTAAAGAACTTGCTCATCCTTTCGCTCAAGCACTGACACGCTGACAGGGAGCCTGTGGGACTTTTCTGAATGTCAGGGAAGCAATAAATCTCCTTAGATCTTTCTTCTTGTAAACATGTTTTCCTTCTACATCTAAATAAAAGTTTATTGGCTATGTAGTAGTGGCCAGATGCTTTGCTGTTGTTTCAAGTGTCCTGTGCCCTCTGTAACAGGCATCCCAGTATGCAGGGAATAGAAGTTATTCAGTTCTTTGAAAATCCAAGTCTCTTCTCTCAGGGTGTGTAAACGTAGGCAATGCCATTTCAGGCATGGGATTTGTATGGGGGCAGGTTTCAACCATCTGCTGTCACAATTTGCAAACTGAAATCTGCAAAATCCGCATTTGCTGAGGCTGGAGTGCAGTTATGTTGTTGATGCGATGCCAATATTAGGCAGCTCCCTGTGCCGAGTTTCCTTTTCTTTCTTAACCCCTTAAACCCACCTCTGTTCAGGGGCATATTCTAACGACAACATGAAAGTGACTTAATGGATCACAAACCTCCATCTTGTAAATACTTAATGTATTTTTTCAGAATGTATGTGTTTGCCCATCACAAAGTGTTTTTTTCTTATGATAGAACTATGTACATTGGTACTGCTATCAAGCAGTCTCCTGGTATGAGATTTTGCAGCTGACCATAAATCGGGTTTAAATTGATCAAGATCACTAATTAGACATAGCATATACATTCTCTGTGCAGCATAGGTAAACATGCACTTGTCATGGTGTTTCTCGGGTTTCTTTTTTCATAGAGCAGTCTAATACTTAATGTGAAGATTATCACATGTATGAATTTACAATTGCACATACCACTTCTTCCTTTTCTTGTGATTTTCTTGTGTGCACAAGATGATAATATTAAGAAAGCCATTTCTCTGGTATGTATAACCAAGAAGGACCTTTACCCATTCTTCTGTCACATCAAGAGCTATACTGTTGGAAGCTTTGGTCAATGTAGTACCATACAGACTCTTCTCTAGATAATACTATTCCAGAGTAACTGGAGCTGTGCAAGTGGTTATGAGACAAATCTAACTGCTAACTGTTTATTTTCATGAGACTAAAGCCTTTACTGTAGCTGTTGAGGAATTTTCTGGTTTTGTTTCCACCCAAGCTTGAAATACTTAGCAGAATATTTCTGGACAAATTTTCTAAGTATGTAGTATTCACAACTGTAGACGCAGATACCTCAGATTTGTCATGCATCAATCATCCACAGAGGAAATGGTTGGTTTGCTAAATTTGCATTCAGAAACAAATCCTCCAGTGGCACTAATGTTTAGAAATGTCATTAATAATGCACAATAGGCAGTACTGTATTAAATTCTGTGCTTGGAGAGGGTATGGTGGGCATGTAAACTCTTTAGAGCTATCTGCTCTGGCTAATCTCGAATGTATCTGGATATGTAAATAACCTGAGTTAACGTGGGTTCTGTGCAGACTGTGACTGTGAGGAAGAACCAGAAAGTTTCAGCGCTGAATGCTGATGATTCCCCCTGTGTTGGATATGTTTCTTGATTGGGTTTCTTGTGGGTTTGTTCATTAAAAAATGCCTRTGTTACCAGTATCCGTTCTCCAAGGGCAAGCAAGGAAAGCTGTGGGCGGATAACGTAAGGGCAATTGCAGCTGATAGGATAGCTGAGCTTCCTCCAACTTGCCTGATGGGTTTTGTTCAGTTCAGTCTTGTGCTTTGAACAACTGCCTCTTTTCTCATACTGGTTTGTTTCCGTGAGTTCTGTGACTTCTGTTTAAGCTTAATACCTACAAGACATGCTGGAAACACTATAAAAATTATCTAGTTGTATTCTTCCATTAAGGACTTCTTTATTGCCTAATTTTAGGGAGAGCTGAACCACGTAGCAGATTAGTAGCTGCAGAACCCTAGCAAGAGCGGTATACTGCTGATGGGTTGTTAGGGAATCTTGCTTCCTAGATTTCTTTTTTTTTTGTATGTGTGTCAGTAGATGTTAYTTAGTGAATATGAACAAATAAATGACTACAAATTCTAAATAGCAAGCTATGATTCAGACATACTGTTTTTTAATCTGGACTTCAATTGAAGCCAAGAATTGGATGGCATCAGCCAAGGAGGTTGTTTTTGTTTCAGCCAGAGGGATATATCCACCAGGGTTACATTTAGCCAGGGTATATCCTCCAAGATACACYCTGTTGTGCAGGCTAGCATTCTCTGCTTCTCCTGTGTGTAACTATACTCATGCAAGTGCAAGCATAACTGGCCAAGAAAGATYCAGGAGTATGTTTGACTGCATCATCTTGTAACTCCAACATAAACCAAGGAGAGAGCTTCTAGGAATGTTACACTGTAAAAAACTTGAGATGAATYATATGAACAGCTTAGATGGCACCTGGGTCTAAGGGGAAATTGAAGGCGACCATTATATTTTTGTTTCAGGTTCCTACTTYATTCCTTCATGGATCTAGGAGTGTTCTAAAGGTAAGTTATCCTTTCCCAACAGAAGCTTTTTTAAGGAATCGTAAAAAACACCAAAGAGGGATGACCTGATAAAGTTGCTGACTCCTGTAGACCAGATTCCCGTTTCACTTTTTGTATGATATTGTGTGGCCCCATCTTGAATGAAGGATTAGGGGGAATATTTGTAAGGCCACATTCTACAGAAAGACAAATTACACCACCTAGTGGAGTAAAMAGCTTTTCATTTATCTACAGTTAAACTCATGGCATATAACGGAGGAGAGTAATTTCTCAAATATTCTAGGATTTACCTTTTAGTTTTTGAAGGTAAGTAGTTTCTGAAGGAAGTACTGCTACTTCTTTGTAGCAGCACTGCCATGTAGCGCACTTKCTCTGGGTATTAAATGGTTGCTGGCTCCTAGAGGCCATGTCACTTGATGGATCCTGAACCCTGCAGTAGGTGCAGGTCTCAGCCCACATCCAGGTAAGAACTGGAGCCTACGGAAGGGTAGAGACTCCAGAGTCCAGCTCAGATAGTCAGCAGAAAAGGGATGTGAAGGAAACCAAAGATCTATCCCTAAGAAGGCTGGTGTCTCCTTCCAGTTAGCTTCTGTGCTTTAATTCTCTCCTGGCGTTAACTGTCAGAGCTTATGTCTACATTAACAAGTACTGCAGCCTAATAAAAGTGCCTTCTTTAACATGAGAGCTGGTGCTGAGAAGCTGATGTGACAGCTGCACATTTCATTAGCAGTTGGAGGACATTAGATGTACCACTGAAGTGCAGCTGCCAACTGCGTTGCATCTGAAAGAGCACTCTCCAAAAGCACTCTGCAACATGAATAAAAGCACAGTAAGTGGGGATGATCAGTAAACTCAGTTCAAAAGTGCGCTYCTGATCCAAACTAAAGTGAAGGTGCGCCCAGAGGCCAACGTAAATTGCTTTGGATTGGGGCACTCAGTAGTGTCTGGATGTGATCTCATCATTTCTATTGTTTTTCACTTGCCAGCCTGTAGAAATTGAAATGACTGGAGGAGATGGGCAGTGAGTGAAGTGAACATATTGTTAGTAAAATTGAAGTGGTGAACTTAAGTTGTCTAAAGACAGAAATAGGTAACTAAGTACATGTAGTCCCTTGTGGTCCATTTCCTGGGTGGACAAATGATGAGCACATAGCATCTTCAAGGATAAGTATCTAGTTTAACACTGTCATATAAGTTCCCTCTGTGGAAACAGCAGTCTCAAGAATGTGAGTTGTCACATCGGTCTAAGAATAAAACYTCTTGGAAGTCCTTCTCATGCCCAGTCAAGAGGAACTATGACGTCAATGGAGAAAGGGACTGTAACTGTCTAAACAAGATTAGTTGCCTTCCTTCCTTGTTTTCCAAAAGCTGAAGACTAGCTTTTATCTGTTTACCACTACAGCTTTCAACAATAAAATATTGCTTTAGATGATTCACTTGTCATCTGTCAGCCCCAGCTTTCGTGTTCTGCTGGAGGAACATCCTACCTAGGAATTCTATTGGTTTTGTTATTTGCTGGTCTGCAAAGAAGCCTAGTATAAAGTGAATGTTATTTTCATATTGTGTGTGAAATATCACAACTGTAGAAATTCAAAGAAAACACATAGAGAAAAAATAACCAAAAATGTTAACCATCATATGTATGTTTAATTAGTTTCTGATGGTTGTGGGAATGGCAAAGGCAATGTACTGAATGAACATTGCCAATGTGCTACTGAACACTGTACATCAATTCCTGTGAAAGTAGGTATCAGGAGAGTGGTCACAAGTAGGATGGAACATGCAGTAGGTGGATGACTGAAATCATAACAAAGGAACAACTTAAAACCAAAAATGTTGAAAGCAAAAACTACTGGAAATGCGGCAAACCCCAGCCCCAAGCACGTGTTGAAGCAGTGGAAAGAGCACCGATGTGCTCACAGATGTGGCCAAATTATAGCTTTTCAAGTGCAACTTATGCTGCCTTCAGTGGTAGAGATATGTTGAAAGACTGTCTGGAAAATTCCTTCTATTATCTGCATTTCTATCGAGTTGTGATCTGAATCTACCTGTCAAATATGTTACAGCTAATTACTGAAATATTCCTCCATCATGTCTTCCAGCTTGCATTGGGTAAGGAAATTGGACACTCTGTTCTCGTAGCCTATAAACTCTTTCTTGTATTTTAAAGCAACCACTCAGACATCAGAAATAACTAACCTGGAGAAGTTTCAAATGTGGAGCTGGGCAAAAAAAGTTTTTCCCATCCTGAAAATCRTCCTGATATTTCAATATTTCCCATGGGAATAAAACCAAGACCTTGTTGAGGTTTTAGGCAGGGAGCTATGCAAAGTGGTGATTTGCACCTGAGCCTGCCACCTTCCCCCTCAAGCACTTGCTGTGCATCTGTCATGGTGTTGACTAYGCTTTCTCCTTCTACTCTGGAACTGAACAACTGTCTAAATTAAAATTTTTATTGGAACTGTTACATTTATATAAAAAATWCTGATATTGACACAGCATTTTCCACTGAAAACTGTTAAGCAATTCTCAAGAACTTCTACATGCAATAAAGTTTGACACCTTGCCTGTCTAACACAGTACATGCCAATGGATACATTGCAGCAGCTTTTTTTGTCCTATATAATCCATGTTTTTTGATAGTTCATGTGGGCCAGATGATCAGCTGGTAAAAACTGACTTTGGACCACTGAAATTAGTGAAATGATGAATTAATTAATAAAGTAATGAATAATCCTACTTGAGATTAAGGAATGGGTTTTCAAAAATACCTAAAAAATATTTCTGTGTGACATAGTGCAGTCGCACTTGGAACTGAACAAGCAGACTCAGGTAGCAGTAGCAGA
The DNA here is from genome assembly GCA_030449065.1 of Oceanodroma leucorhoa. NCBI lineage: Eukaryota > Metazoa > Chordata > Aves > Procellariiformes > Oceanodroma > Oceanodroma leucorhoa. The sequence continues at coordinate 8,722,570 of JASVER010000029.1, read as the reverse complement.
GTAGCTGTATCAGTATAGTGCTTTTCCCGGAATAATCCCCCCTGTAGCCCAGAGTGACGWGATAACACAGCTATCCTGCTTCTCCTTCCAAGCTACCCTGGATGTTTGCCTGTATACCATTGATTTATGGCATGTAAATACATACCGACAGACTTAAGCGTACAAACCCAAATGAATTGTGCTTCCAGGTCTTCTGGTTTGATGTTTGTTGGACAACAATGGATGGACAACCCTTATACAGTGTTTCTAGTGAGGTGGGGCACTCTGCATCTTGTGGATTTTGGAGTTTACAAGCCAACTGAGAAATGCCTGAAGCTGCTAAAGGATGGCAATTTCTCTAGGCTCTTGTATGAGCACTGAACTTCCCAAAATCTCCAGTGTTCAGTCTAGCAGGATCTTCCTTCAAGTGGGGGTGGTGATAAAAGCCTGTAGTTGTGTCACTCAAAATACACGCAGAAAGACTCTTCTTCCAGATGGGTAGGGTGCCTTAAAACTCTTGCATGCTGCTCTGGCTTTTTTATGCCTTATAAAATGGGAAGCATCCATTTTTAGACACTTTGAAAAGCCTTCCCTGGCCAACTTCTTGTTCCTATTTTGTTGGACGTTTCAGGCAGAACTTGTCCCATATATTAAAATATTTTACACCTATGAAAACTGCCATCTGCCACAAAACATTTTTAAACCAGTTGAAACTTGAGACTTTTTGGTAAAATATCCCGCTAAAAGATTCTGATGTTGTTGCAGCTGATTGCAATGAAGCGTGCATTTTACCTAGCCTTAATTGAGTCACTGCAAAGAACATTTAACTTGGTCTCACAGGAGGGGATATTTGATGTTGTTTTTACATCAACCTAGCTGAAACCTTCCAACATTTCTAACAGACTTTGTTGATAGCTAACAAGACATGTTTCAAGCTGTCTGTTCTTAACAAAGTCTCCTCATTTTTTTTTTTTTTAATCTAATTGAAAGTATTTATAAAGAGCTTGAAATTCTAGACAGGCACAGGATTTTGCTCACAATAATTGCCAGTGTACAATGGAGGACTTTTCTATAGTATTTTTTCTGTTTCTCCCCTCCTCTAATCCCACAGCTAAAGCAAATTTCTGCTAAGCGGTGTCAAAAAACCATAGCAACTATCTTGTGACTGAGCTGAGGAGGTTTTGTTCTGCAGAGGACCCATTAATCACTTATATTGCCCCCAGCCCGCAGTCCCATCCAATGTGATTCTGGGAATTTTCTGCTGAAAATTGTTGCTAAATATTTGTGTGGGTGAAGCACTCCCCTCAGAGCGACCCACGGGGGAAGCGCAGTGTGTTATTCGTAGGGTGTGTGGCTGTGTGAGGCTTTAGGGATGGAGGGATTCTTATTAGCGGGAGACGGCAGTTTTCAGTCAGGGGCAGGAGGAGCAGGAGCAGGCACAGGAGCAGGAGCAGGGCGTTTGCCTGGGGAGGGGGCCGGAGGCAGGCTGGCGGGGCAGGGCGTTTGCCTGGGGAGGGGGCCGGAGGCAGGCTGGCGGGGCAGGGCGTTTGCCTGGGGAGGGGGCCGGAGGCAGGCTGGCGGGGCACGGGCGGGGAGCAGAACGCGTTTAGCGGGCTCGTTAGGGCGCGCATCCGGGCGGTTTTCCGTCGGGTGCGGGCGCTGGTGCTGGAGCCCTGCTGGTTGCCCAGTAGGTGCCTCTGCTCACGGCAGCAGCACGCGCTGCCCGCTCTCGGCAGCTAGCTGGGCGGCCACCACCCCTCTCCTCAGCCCATCGCTCTCCTCAACCTCTTTAAGTTACCCCTCTAGGGCCCAATGTTTTTCCCCGTCACCGAATCATATTTCCTCTTTTATTTAATTGTTAGATGTCAGCTATTACTTGTTTTTTGTATAGTACCAGTTGAAACCAAGTTTTCTGTGGAGTCCATCGTTCAGAATATGCCAGCAATTAAGCTTTGACCCATCAGAACAGTCAGAAAGTTCCCACTCACTCACTGCATTTACTTACTCACTGAGCCTGCAAGACCTCCCAGCTGCAGCAGAAATCYAGCCCGCTGGAGTTTGTATTCTTGAACGTGTCAGCTGCCTGCGATACAAACAGCCGCCCCAAATAATTTTGGGAACTTAGAGTCCAGAAAAATGAATAATTAGGAAATCTGAACGTGGCTCTTCCTGTATCCTGATTGCCAGTATTTACCCCAGATACACAATAAAAGCCTTAGAACAAAAAGTTTTTCTATACCGTAACCATATTTGCTACTTTCATATAATTACACAGAAAAGCAATTGCTGTGTGATCAGCCAGGTAGAGGCAAATGTGGTTGGTTGTGCATGGAGAGGGGTGGCCCTCAGCTCCCCCCCCCCCGTCTTCTGGAGTGCTGTTTGGATGGAAAATAGGATCCCGTCTTACCTAATGATTTATGTGAAAATATGTCAGTGCTTCTCAGTGCCTCAGAGAGGATGTTTTCCCACAGAAATTTGCATATCTGCCCTAGTGCTGTCTTCATGTCTTTATACCAGGCCATGTTTTGCTGCTGCTTTTCTTCACGGGACAAAGATAACATTAACAGTCAGGGCCTCACACTGCGCCCTTTCCTTTGCAGATACATTGATTCCCTTTTGAGGCCCCTAACTGCATTCAGGGTCTCTTTGCTTTGCTTTCTCTCCTGAAGGAGAGCTAAGGCTATTTGAGAGAGACCCTGCCCTTTGCCTCTAAGCTGGGGTAAGTCATACCATGACTGGGGAAGGTGAAAATCTCTTGCTTCAGCTGCAGTTAGATGACTGTTATTATACTGCTGCTAAAGAAAACCTCACGATAGKTTTTTTTGGACTGTGTCTCTGAACCCCTGCTTCTTAGGTTTGTTTTCAGGTGATACATTTTTCTAAGGCTTTGTATGTGTGAGAGCAGGGTGACAGACCAGTGTCCTATCCTTAAACTGCAAAGGGTTTAGCTCTGTGTAGTGTATTGCACATTCAGCTCGAAGAATAACCTCCATGCATTTCCTTTGTTTAGGCATAAAAACCACCTCTCAGTTTATGCCAGCATAAGGAGTGTTTAGTGTCTTTTTAGAAATCTGACTTCAGGAATTTTGKTTTTTTCACATATATGAGCGATGAGAGTGTACTCTTGAACACATAGTTCCTGCAAAAGAAAGAAAGCAAGGTGTGGTGAAAAATGTGAAATCAGTGCTAATAGGCTAGGCTGACACCKAGGTTGGCATGATTAGAATTTGGTGCAACTCCAGTGAGGTCAGGATGAAGTCTGCATCTACATCATTTAACCCAGGCTATGAGAAAGCAAATAATACATAGACTGCAAACTATGTTTTGCATTCGATTGTTAGGGTGAAAAAAAGCCCTCACATATATGCCAAATGTAGAACTAGAAATAGCAATTTTATTTTAAACTTTTTCATTTTCTAACTAGACAGATCCTATGCTTGTTAAATTCACTGCTTCATTCAGGGCCTGCCATTGTGGTTTTCAGTGTCTGGCCAACTTTTATTTCAAGAATATCCTCTTATTTTTGTCTATCCAAACTTAGTGAGCCTTTGTCACCCACTTGTATGCAAAATTATAAACCACTTGAATTTAGTGGTTAGGGAATAGATTCTAAACTTTATATATACTATATGCAATGCATGTAAAATCATGAAAAAAATCCTTCTCTTTTCCATTCCAGGTCTCCGGGTGCTCAGAATCAGTAAGAATTTCAGTTTCCCTGTACAGCTGTTACTAATTACCTGATCTCACTTTTTTACTCTCGCTCTCTCTATTCTGCCTTCATTCCTCTCTCGGTTTTGCATTACCAGCGTTATGAAGAAGACACGCTCTTCGTTTTGTTGAATGTTGTAAAATATTCGCTAGAATCATATAAGAATTTATCCTGCTGCTGACGGAAAGCAGCTCTATAAACAATGTGCTCCTTTGTTTGCTCGAAGCATAGTAACAAATGGATTGTGTGTAACAGCCATCTACAGGCCTTTTATTTCATCTCCATTCAGACTCTGCATGTTTTGCACTGCTTTTAATGAGGCTGCCTGAACTATGGTAACCCCACGGTACCTTTGTAAGCAAGGGATATTAGATGAATCAACCCCTTCCAGGACTGCATTATGAGGTGATCTGCTTTCATTACAGGATTTATTTTATAGGTGGTAGACCTCAGCGAGAGGACACTGCAGGCACAAGCAGCACTTATCTGCTCTGTAAGACCAAGTTCAGGGTCTGCATGAATGTGAATCTCCTTTCCCACAGTCAAATCTCCATTCGTTGTGTGGCTTGAAACACAACCTTTTTTGTGTATGACCTCTCCTTTGCTCCCCTTCTGCTTCAGACTCATACTGGAATGATTGATAGTCCTTTATAAAATACGCCATAAAGAACTGTTTTACTTCCCCGTCAGCATGAAAGCTTGGGTCCCCACACACAAAACAAGTACAAAACCCAGCATCTCGCAGCAGAATGAAAAGCCTCTTCTTCCTTCTGCCTTTCTGAAGTGTGAAGGTTTCCTCTCTGGAACTGGAAATGTTTATTCCCCAGCAATAAAAACCACTGTTGTCAAAAACAACCAAACACATATTCGTATAAGTACAGATGGATGCCTTCTTTTTTCTCTGGAGGCCTATGAAGGTTTCATTTTTTTCTCTTCTTTTTAACATCATTTACAAATTCTATCAGGGCAAACCAGGATTCACAAGTGGCATAGTGCCCTATTTAAGTCTTCTGTAGTTTCTTTGAATGTAATCTGTTCTCAAGATCTTCTGTTTGTTCTGCTGCTCCTTAGTCACTATCAGAATCAAAACTGGGTAGTTTTTGCATAGGAAATACTGTTACAATACAGAAGACTTTGTAAGCACTATTACAAAGTAGATAAAAACAAAGCTACGTGGCAGCTCACAGGCCTCATCTTCCTCCTCTCTGGACACATTTTCTGTATGTTGCTTGAAGTGTTTAGTTGTTAAAAATCATAGCTCAAGCAATTYGTGACTGTAAATAGGGGACCCAGTGAAAAACTGGGGGTGGTGGAAGAAATACAAGAGATGCCATTGCTTTGGATAACCCCCAGAATAGAACTAGAGATTCAAGCCTTGAAGAAGTCRCTATTGTTAAGTTTTCAGATTTCATGTCTGGAAGGTGGCTTTGGCAAGGAATTACTGGCAGTAAGGTAAAATCAGGTTGAACTGTGAATTGCTAAGCCTTAATGAGAATCCTAACAGCACAGGGCTGCAGGTAACACCTTCTGCTAATTGTAGTCTTTGCTAGCTAGCGTAGAGAAGAGCAAAGCCSTGAGATTAAAAGTACCATGAACAAAAAGGGAGAGGTCTTACAACATAGCTTGTTATTATAGGAAAAGAAAAATGTCTAATGATGAAGACAAATTAATTAGCAAAGAAAACTGCTTGGGGGAAGACTTTCCAATTTTCTAKTTTTTTTTTTTTTATTTCTTTCTTTTCAATAACAAATCAACCCTAAACATTCCTCTCCCCAGCTCCATTTTGTGTAAAAGCATACAGTGTCASGCTCACGGAATTCTCCAGCTATTTTATTTTTAGTTTTACTTTTCAATAGAGAAATCCTTTCCATTTTCCAAACGCTTCTAATTTCTGATTTTACTAGTGCAGTTGTAGTCCCTCTACTGCACACATTTTCTGCTGTCATAAACACGTGTGCATGTGCATGTATGAGATACACCAAGGTAAAGAGAGACCGACCCTGAATGTGCTAGTGGATGCTTGGTTTGCTGTAATATCTCCCATTTTGGCTTCATCATTTTTTATGTGTCAATCTCTGAATGCCAATACCTGGAAATGAGAGACTGAACTGCCCAGAAGGCAACTTCTGATCTCCTGAATGAAAATGTTCATTACACTTTAGGTGCATGCACTTTGTGTCACGGAGCTGCAGAAATAGGCAGCACCTGCATACTCTTGGGAAATGGCCTGTAATAGAAAGAAGATTACAAATGTATTTGGAAGCACTTAAAAAGGCTGATGAAAAACTTCAGGGGAAGGCTTTTTTAATGAGTATTTGTGTTGCTGGGTGATAAGCATGGGTTTACTTAGTAGGGCTTTACTGTTCATTTGTACTTGGACTCTATGTTTTAAYGAGTATAAAGGCATGCAGATCAAGTATCTGGGCAGTTATTTCCATTATAATTAACAATTAATTAATTATTTTCCAACCTTTAATTAGAYTGAATTTAAATACAGCACGTTTCAAACTCAAGACTCTGGAATGCATTTAAAAGGATGAAACTGCATGCTGTCAGACACCTATTATGCAAGTTTAAATGATACCATGTCTTGGGAAGTTGCATCTGAAAGGTAAGTTGACTGGTACTTCGGAAGCTGATCCGGTTTTAAGGTAAGAGATGTTTCAGATAACATGGAGTRCTTAATCCTTTCCATTCGTCCTCCTCCCCTTTCACTTAAGGTCTAATATTTTCTTGGAAAAATCTGTTTGTATGCTTTCAGTGTCTTGCCCCTCTGAAAACAAGCTGCAAGCTTTCATTGCTTTTCCTTCCCCCCCGGATCTGTCAAGAGGCTGTAACTATTGTGAGCATCAAAGTGTTTGGATGTGTSACCCCAGGAGTCAGTCTTTGATGGGCTGAATGAAGGCAGAATGAAGACTGAAAATGTAAAGCTAGTTAACAAGTTGTTAGTTAATAAACACAGATCCTGCATTTACTACCTTTTACTGTGAAGGAACCTCAAATATTTAATAAGACCTTTCTATGTCAGGTGTCTGGTGAGATCACATAAACATGAGAACTATTAAATGTCTGTCTGTGGTAACCTATCTCTAGTTATAAGAATGTAACTCATTTTCAAAATCAAAAATGAAAAGTCGATCATAAGCAATCACCAAATTTTGACTGAGGATTTTTTTTTGCATTTAAGATTAATGAGTATTTTTTAGGCAAAATGAAATGTCAGAAGATGACAAAAAACTGCGAACTAGTTTTAAACCCACTGCTTAAACGTTTCTGTTTAAATAGATGTTAGTAGACATTTAGCTTACTAACAGTCCAACAAGGAACAGTGCAACAGCTGTAGAGTTAAACTGGCTTCAGTTATCCGACATCATGGACCACCTTTTGTGCTGATACATATTTCAATATATCTGCCTCTGAAGGCAATGAGACTACGCTGATATACTTTGGTTGAGATCTGGCCTTGTATCCTGTGAAACACAATGAATTTAGTTTTCTTCCCTCCGGGCTTACTTCCCTCGCCAGCCCCAATTTCACAAAATCCTGTTCCACCAGCTCATCATCATCATCATCATCATCTCCGCAGCCCCAGGCGGGCGCCCCTGCGGGAGCCAGGAAGCGCGCGAGCGAGCTCCCGGCAGGCACTGGAGCGAGGGCTGGGAGCCATCTCTGTGCCGAGGGGGAGATCCCCTCCACCTTCATGCTTGGCTGGCGCTTTGTTCGCCCTGGAATGCTCCCCCCTCGGAGCCTTTGTGCGGCGGCGGGGGCCGGGGTGTGAGGCGGCCGCCAGCCGGTGGCCGCGCCATGCGTGGACAGAGCATGACCAGTCGGGCTGCAGCCAGTCACTGCCGGGCTCGGCCTTACATCACCGTCAGCCCACGGCCCGGCCAGACGGAGCCGAACAGGCTCCTCGTTGTTTTTGCTCTTTTCATGGACAAGAAGAAAGCCTGGGAAAAGAGCAGGGATCCCAGGCCTTCCTTGAGAACAGCCGAATATTGTCTGCATGGTAATGAAGGGAACAAAACCCCAAAACACACACGGCTCTCTCCCCCCCGCAAGCCGGGACGCCCAAAAGCGGGGTGTGTAGTCGGAAGGAGTGGGCGAGGGCAGCACAGCGCGGGGAGGGAATGACCCGCGCTCCCCCCACAGCACCGGCCGCCGGCTCATCCGCAGAGCCCGCTGCGGATCCTGGGAAGGCCAAGCAGCCAGAGCGCTTCCCTCGTTCCTGTTTTTCATGGCGACGTCCTTACAATTGATTCGGGGGGTCTGTGTCAATACAGTAACGTAGCGGCTGGATCTCTTTCAAAAAAACTATTGTAACACACGGTGTGCGTTTATGATTCCAGTTTTCTGTTCCACCCACAAATTCAAGATGGGTACATACGCACAGCTTGTCCTTGTTTTTGGAAGCTGCTGATATTATCTTAAGAGAAAGTGATAGCTTGTTTGTTCTGTTTTGAAATTCCAAAGAAGTTTAATTTTTCTGTTTGCAATGAGTCTTGGTTGTTGTTTCTTTCAAAAGTGGAAAAATGGACTAGGGAAGGTGAAGGCTTTGTATATACTTTGGACATTTTGAGCACCCGAACCATTCCCATCTGCTGGGGGCAGGTCCAGCTCCGGTGGAATTTCTGCACTCACAAACATCCATCTCTTGGCAGCCAGGCATAGTGTCCCTGTGGAGAAACACGGTTGTCATGGGAAACTGCGACCATGGAGAGAAACAAGTTTTGTGAGCGATTAGGGGACTTGTCTGTCTGTACCATGAAGGCAGGCAGCAACCTTGTACTCCTCTGGAGACTAGAGCAGAGCTTGGCCATGGGGCAGTGAGCGCTTGGAAGGCTTGTGCTGCTGGACTGTGTTCCACCACACCTTTGCACGGGCTGGGGTCTTCTAGGGCTCTCCAGGCAGGCATGCTCCTCCATGCTGCTCCATGCCTCACATTTCTGCTGCGTGTGATATTCCTTCTAAAACATCAATAAGGAGGATGTCATCTGGGTGGCTAGGAGGAACCCCGTCTACCCTAGAGTATCTGTTGTTGCTGTCATGCAGTTGTGCTAGTGACAGTGCCAATGTAAATATTTATTTGGGAATTGAGATCTCATGCTGCACACCTCTGAGAATTTTCAGAAACTGACTTCTAATTTGCCACATTTTCTTTATCATCCGTCTTTTACCATATGTTTTTGTGACAACATTGTCGCATAAGTTAAATTAGTCTTTCCCTTTTCCAGTATTTAGCCTCCTGTTGTATTTATAGGAGGCAATCATTCCTTCCCAGACTTCTCCTGGAGACATCCAAAAAGCCAACCTCTTCCTGAAGCACCATTTAGTGTGGTTCTTGTCTAGCCTATGCGCATGGGTTTCCTTTTAGTGAAAACTACGATGTGGAGAAGAGCTGGATGCACATCAAGGTCAGGCCCAAGGATGGAGTATGTATGTGTTCATTGCATATAAGACATCCAGCAGCTCAAGTGTTTCAGGGCTCCTTGATAGCCTTCCTCTGATTTGCTCCACTTTTATCTCATCTTTTTGATCAGGGCTGACCGGAACGGTGGACCAGAAATGTATCAGTGGCCTGTAAAGTGGCATTCAGACCTCTCCATCTGTTAGAATTGTGTTTCCTCAGGTGCCCTAAAACTAACAGGCACTGCATACCGTTGCCTTATAACTACCCTGTGATTGACCAACACACCCGGGTTTACTCCATCTTTATTACATGTTGTGTAGTATGAAAGATAGTGTAAAAGGTCTCCAAAGAAATACAGAACTTTGTACATCCATTGAATATCTATTCATAAAGCCTTCCTGATAAATTTTTCCACTAATGCATGAGATCTGACTACAGCCTGCATCATTACAAATGTTACCACTGGTTGCAGAATTCAGATGTGCTTTTACAAAGAAGGACCTCAGTGCACATTCTCAGTTGTGATAGTACACTCTGACAGGCAGAAAATGGGAAGAATTGTCTCAGCTTCTTAGCTACTATGAGCTTGATGGTAATTAATTATGTAAATAGATGTGTGTTGTTCATTTCTGTTGACAAAACACACTCCCTTTGTACATGAGGATGAATCGTTGCTTCCCATATGGAGCCAAGTCCTGAGCAAATGCAGTAAATTGCAAATAACCTTGCAGTAGATTTCTCGGAAGCGCAAAGAGAGTTGCAGTCCATTATCTAAAGGTGTCAGTTCTTTAGTGGTATTAGCCCAGTTAGAGCAAGGACCTTAGAAACATATTTTTTTTACCCTAAAACTTAATTTGACTGAACTAGAGACAAATAAAACTAATGCCTAAACATACTACAGTTTGGTTCACACCATGTCTCTACTTCTCTCAGAGACCAACATGCTCTTAGAAAACTATTGACAAGGATGTATTTTTCCTTACTTGGCTGAAAGATGATAAAACACAAAAGCAAGGCTTGGCTTCAGCAGCTTTTCCCAAAGATTAAGGAAGTGGTTCAATCAACTAAAATAGGCTGTATCAAAGCTTCTTGTTCATTCAAGAAGTACACATGATGAGCCTGAAATCATTTTAGAGCCAATTTACATGTTGGACAAAGCATTTCTTCAGCTTTCAGATCCATGTGTAACTCTTTAGTGCCCTCCCCTGTCCCAGTTTGGAAATGCCTACGTCTGGTAGGGAGACTATTCATCTGTGGTTAAGAAAATAAAATTATGCCTTTATTCCTAAAATAAAATATTATTATTGGCTGTTTTCTCTCCAAATTCAATATCTTTGTTTCAGAAGTGGGGAACGGGGCATTTAATTCATTTGGAGGAAGAGAAATCAAAGAGCACTAAAGGAGTGTGCGTGTGCCGTCTTTCTATTTTGCACATTTTTTTCCAGTGCTCATAAAGATAGTGACTTCTCAGTGAAATATGTCAGAGAATGGCAAGTGGAAAAAAACTTCAAGTTAATGGTTAAGCTCACCAGTCTCTAGGCCAGTCAGAAATTCTTCCATCTGGGTCATTTAGCATTGAACATGCTGTGCATTCCACGTGGGTGAGAGAGGATGGGTGTGCTAAGTGTGCTATCTAAATTGACACATTAATCAAAGAAAGAAGAGAGGTAAGAGTGGTGGAGGCAAGATACAGGAGGGTGAAGAAAACGATCTATGGGGTTTGCAGATGCAGGAGGCTCACCTCATCGGTACTTTAAGATGGCTTTACTGGCACTGTGGACAGGCAGGGCACCATCTCCACTGCCTGTCTGCCCTGGGACCGTATCCCTCATGCCACTGCATGCCACTGCATGCCAGTCCCATGCAAGGGCAGGAAGGTCTGATGCACAGTCAAGAGACTCAGATTTCTTTAGACTTTTGGGAGAGGTTATCTGAGCTAGCTGTGGTCCTTGGTTGCAAAAGGATTATCACTTCACATCCTTGGACCAGCGCTTCAATAGTATTTACTTACACAGCGTCCATCTCATTTCCTTCCTAGTAAAGAACAATCTCTCCATGTGTTACTCTCTCTTCTGCCTGTCACATTCTCCCTGCAGGGAGTGGAATTCACTGATAAATTAAGCTGCCACATTCTGGTCTGTCCTTTCTCCTTGACAATATGTTAAGTTCATAGCTTTGATGAACATTGTAACCAACACTGATATGAGAGGTATAAGTATAAGCAGCATGAAGGGTTTTTTTTGTTTGTTTGGGTTTTTTCTTTTTTTTTTTGTTTGCCTTTTTTTTTTTTTTTTTTTTTTTTTTTTTTTTTTTTTTTTTTTTTTTGTTATGTCGCTTTCTTATTTCATTACAATTTTCTGGGATAATTCTGTGATTGTAATTTTCTGAGATAGAGACAAATTTAAGTCCTGCTTTCCACTGGTTTCCTTCTGCCATGCAATGTGTGCTAAAATTAGAATCTGTCCATCTGTCTTCCTTTGGTACACAGGTACTTCTTGCATGACTAAAATTGGATCTTATATCCCGCAAGACATTTATATGGGTTAGCTTGTCTTAATATGCTTTAAAGACAAGTAAATGGAAGAAAGACAGACAGTAACTAGAATATATAGGTCAAAGATTTCTTCATCCTTCAGATAATCCAGTTATTTTAAAAAGAAGCAGAGAGTAATCCTAAAAGCTGAGCTTATCCAAATCAGTTATAAACATTGCTTCAAAATCCCTCATGGTTTTTATTTTATACTTCAAAATATTTTTGTAAACATTACATATCTCGGTTAAAAAAAAAAAAACCACAACAAAAATACATAGCTTGTTTGTTGGCTACTGGAAGTGAATATTTTCAAATGGTGATTTGAAAATGTTCTCTTTCCAAGTATGTGGATTGACTGTGCCAAGCCTGAACTGAAGATACGCAGCATTTGTCAGAACATCCAAACCAACGAGGAGCTAGTTTATATTTTGGCATTGAGTATATCATGACCATCTCCACAGGTGAATCTGTGCAGAGTTCACTTTAAGATCAAGGCTTCAAGATATTCACACGCACTGCAGACATACTCATAGACATCTAGATAGATGTCTGCCCATAGTAGTTAAAAACTAGAAGGAACAGTGGGTTCCCTTCTCAGATAAGGCTAATTAGGAAAAGCATTTTTTTTTACTACAGAACAAAGAAAAGAGTATTCCAGCAATGCACCATGAAAAACAAGTAATATTATGTTTCAAAGTTTTGCTAATCATGAATCCATACTATTATTTTTTATATATTTTATGATATACACCCATTGACAGGATTTCCAAAGACTAGTGAGCACTACTAGTGAGTTCGTCTTCCTTCAGCACCCGCATTGTCCGGCTGTGCTGTCTGCCCGTGGCCACTCTGAGTCAATTCCTTTTTATCACCATACCACTGTGAAGCTGAAGCACTAAAACGTATGAGAACTATTACGCTGCCATTTCTTTGTCTCCAAAGACCAGGATAATTTATCTTTATCTGCCTTTTGCTGAAGATAAGTGTTGGGGCACAGGGTCGTATATGGCTGCTGTTCACAGCAATGAGAAATTTTGTAGCTGCTGCTAAGTGTTCAAAACCAAGATGTTGTTATAGTTGGCTAAATGTCATTAAAAGCTTCTGGGTTTAACAATAGGTCTTTGTGAGGGATAAAGGTAAGAAATGATTATGCTTATGTAGGTATTCAGAGAGCTGAAATGAAAACAGCTTCCATCTAAAATAAAGACACACCATGAATGGGTTTTGCTATATGATGGTTTTCAGATCTGTGGGATGCAGAATGACTGAAATAACTGAGAGAAGAGTCTACAAGAGGCAATTTGAAACAGGCATGGGTGAAAATGGAGGGAGAATTTTTGGTTTAAGTGTTGTTCAGAAGGGGATGTTGACCTGTGTGCTGAGAAACCTGCCCTTGCTGTTTAATTTCTCTTGCATTCAGGAAAGGTGACTTTGAACACCTTTTGTAATTAACTTGTATGTAAGATATGCTGGACTCTGCCAGTTTACCTCCATTTGAAATAACTTACAAGACCCCAGACTCTTGGCTACCTGCTCAGGTCACAAAGAGGTAACATCATCTTTTCTTTGAAAGAGAGAGATATAATGCTGCAGTTATAATGCTGCATTTATCATGAAATACTATGAATTGCATAGTATTAAAGTGTTCCTTACTGAGCTGGAGTGAGTTTCTGTATTGCGTGCCAAGTGGGTGGCAAGCAGCAAACAAGTCTGTTGCCTGTGCCTCACTAGAGACTCAGCACACAGAAATCAGAATCACCACTGTTATCTTTTCTAATTCCAACTGAAAGTAGGAAAGATTAACCAAAATCTCCCAGCAGATGACTACAATGTATTCTAAAGAAGTGTAGAAAATACTGTAGGTTTCTAAGTGTGCAAATATCTTGCTGTTATGATTTACAAATTAGATTCCTCAATTCTACTGGGAGCAGGCATATTTCCAACTGTAGGGTTCTTAGGTTATCTCACTTCTACAATCTCTTTGAAATTTTAGCAGGAACAAGTTTTCAAATCGTAGTTGATTTATATTAGCAAAATACAGTTTTACTTTCTTTTCTGGCAAGAAGTGCTTTTGAATTGTTGGGCTGCAGCCTGAAGCTAGGAAATTTCACACAGGCTCTTAAATCTAATTTAATGATGTTCCAGCAGTGGCTGTGAAATGGTGAGGCTATATCAGTTGCTAAATTTTTCTGCTTTGCTCAGATTTTTTCTTTTTTAGAGAAGAGGCATTATTTTTGAACCATGTGCTTGGGAAAACCCAATCTTGGTTTCACGAGGCAGAATCCCCCAAAGATCTCTGATGACATTCAGATCAAGGCTTGCCCTCAAATTTGGTCTATTTCCCCTTCATCACATGTTACTTGTGTAGTGACGTCAGCTGAAACTGCCAGCTCTTTGGGATCTTCATCTGTCCTTCCTCACAAAGGCATAGAGCCTAATGCCACTAACTTTGTTTCAGCCTTCCTTTCCTAGGAAAGCAAGCTCTTTACTTTTTCAGATGACACTGCTGCTTGTCCTAGGTTATTGACTAATGGTATATTCAGCCACGTAAATATAGATTAAAAAGAGTTCAAGCACATAGACCTACGTTGGAGCCTTTGAATTGGAGTATATTTTACTCAGTGAAATGCACAGAATTCCTCCCCTCTAAAGTATTTATTCTTAATTATTTAAAGTCCCATACCACAGGGATTGATTTTTTATCAAAAACTAAAAGCTGTATTTTATACCTAGCATGCTGTGAATGATACAGTAATTCAACTTTTCAAAATTGAAACTAAACATACTGCAAAAAATAATTTACTGAAACTCAATATAAATCATATAATAAGAAAATACCATTGCAATGAGTCATCTAATTCACTGACTCAACAGTTTATAGAACTAAATTTCACTTCAGATTGTGTATTAGCTAGCTACGTGTTAGATTAAACATAATTGTGTTTTTGTTTTAGAACCACTAATTCGAGTTTGAGAAAGAACGTGAACATATTACTGTATTATGTTAATGCTGCATTAGTAGTATATGTTGCACTACTGAGGCAAAGCCAGCCCACCTACATGACAGATATAAGCGATTCAGTCTCCTCAAAGCTGCAAAAGTTAATGAGGGGTAAGAATTATTTGTGAAAAGGTATCTATTTATTACATACATAAACTAGGTTATCTAGTACAATTTCACTAAATATATTTGAAATGTATTTTCATTACATATATTTAACATATATTTAATTATAAATGATTTGTAAATTAAATTATATTTCATGGGAATGTCATACAAAATACACCTGTCTAAAAAGGAGATATTAGCAGCATATGAGGGGGTTTGAGCCACTTTGGAAGTAGATGGTACAGAAGCACAGTTCCTCTTGGCATCATGATTGCCTGTGCTGCAGTGGGTGTTCAAAGGGAGGGTCCCCTCTACACGTTACGCAGCTGAAACTATGTGGAGTAAATGGGTAGTGTTGATCATGCAACAGGCCCAAATGGGGAACCCCAATTACCTAGGAGTCCTAGAAGAGATCATGGACTGACCAGAAAGCATAGCTTTTGGAGCACTACCGAAGGAGGTAGCTTGTGCTGAGGCCCCATGGCATGAGAAGCAATATGCTGTGTTTACTGATGGATCCTGTTATGTTGTGGGAAACTATCAGAAGTGGAAAGAAGTTGCTGTGTGGAGTCTCACACAATAGGTTGCAGAAGCCACTGAAGGAAAAGGCGAATTAAGTCAGTCTGCAGATGTGAAAGCCATCCACCTGGCTCCAGGGATTGCTGAATGAGAAAAGTGGCCAGTACTCTATCTCTATACTGAGTCCGGGGATGGTGACAAATGCCCTGTGGAGGTGGCTACAGCAATGGAAACGGACCAACTGACAGCGCAGAAGTAAACTCACCTGGGCTACTGTATTGTGGCAAGACATTGTTACCTGGGTAGAGAACATTGCTGTAAAGGTATGTCATATAGATGCTCACATGTCCAAGTGTCGTGCCATCGAAGAACATCAGAACAACAAGCAGGTAGACCAGGCTGCCAGAACTGAAGTGGCTCAGTGGTGATTAGCATATTCATTGGATGCAGCAAGGTTAAAATGAAGCCATTTTAGTGTGATACAACCCAGAGCTCTTGTCAAAACACAAAAAGAATAAATTGCGTGCTATCTTTTGGGCACAAAAACGGCTGAAATCTTTCTTTAAGTCTTAAGAATATCTGCGCTGTAAGAGGCATCTGAAGCCATCTAGTCATTTGCTTAGCTATTCATCAGTTCTCTCACTTTTTGTCTCAGGCCATAAGATGCTCTGGGTATTTTTTCTAGCTTTTTCTGCAACAGATTCCTTATCTCTTAACACTAAATCACTTCTCTGATGTCTTCTTCTGATTGCTTCTTCTGTTTCCTGTAGCTGACAATTTTATCATCATCAAGTTTTGTCTTTGAGAGTGGTGGTTTCTTTCTTTCAAACAGTTAATTTCCTTGATGCGTTTTACTTTCTGTTGAATAGTTTTGGCCACCATTTCTGGGGCTTGCTGAATTTTCCTCTCAGCTATATTTAGCAACATACTTTTATGTCTTCTTTTCTCTTCCTCTTTCTCTTTTGCTCTAAATTTGGCCATAAAACTTTTTTCTTCTTCCTTTAGAGCTTTTTCTTTTGGTTCCCTAATTATTTCCTCTATCAGCTGATCAAGGATTTCTTGAGATCTTTGAAGCTTATGTTCCACAGTGAGTCTCTTGCTAAAGCTCATCAACTTTGACCTTTGATTATCTCACTTCAGGTGTCTGTCTTTTTGTACTGGATCAACTCTTTTCTCTTCTTCCCTTCAATTTCTTTCAAACACCTTTTCTCAAAAGTCCATGCAACCCTGCCTCTGAGAAGATTGTGGTTCAAGTCTATCGTATCCTTCTCTATGATCTGCTTCTCTCTCAGCTGTTTTTCATGAAAACATTTCCTGAACTCACCTTAGAGCTTTGATCTTTCAAGTTTTGCCTTGCACTTGGTTTATTCCTCCTGCACCAGTCTCTGCCATCTCTTTTCTCGCAACACCATTTCTTTTGGCCTGGCCTCCAGAAGTCGCTCCCCATCCAGCCTGCATTTGGCCTTCCCTTCATGCCACCTCTCCAGGCTTTCTGCCAGCAGCTGCCACCTTTCCTTCTCCACTTGGGATCTGAGTTTCTTATCCTGCCTTCTCCCTGCATCCCAAACCCTGGAGGCCTGCAGATGCAACCTCTATGGGAAGGACCATGAGAGCTTCACCCAGAGCTGAGGCCCTAGTTGGGTGGGTGTCATGGAGGAGGGCTACAGCCCTTGCAGTGGTAGGCACGAGGGAACACCCCACTCTGCCCGCTGCCCCATCCTGTGAGGAGGCCAATGCTGTCTGAGCTGGTCACCAGACCCGTGGGATGCACCTCGCTGCAGGGACGGGACAGCTGGGCTGGGACTCCTGTATGGCTTAGGGGTGTGTGTCACAGGTGGTACCGCGCTGTTGGCATTTCACAGACCCACCGCTGTAAGGTCTACAGGATTTTACTAGTGCTACAACCCATCCCCTGCCTCTCCCTGTTTAAAAAGGAAAGAGTAGGGTTGAGGAAAATAAGTTATTTAGGGTAGTAAGGACCATCCGATAGTAAGTATAGTTGGGACTAAGGACAATCTTAATATGGTGCATTTCTTTTAGAGATGATACCAATTGAGGTGAGGTTTGTTGTACAGCAACCACCCCAAGGAGTCCACCCATAGTGTTACAGGAAAATCTGTTTGTGAGGAGCTTGGACCTAGTGTTAGTCATGGATGTGAATGCTGGTGGTGCTTAAGTCCAATGACTTAAGGACCTGAAGAGGAATTTCTGATCTTAAATCCCTTTGTGAATATAGCCTCTAGTTCTGCCAGTGTGATGAACACCTCTTCCAAGAAGGAGCTCTTGGACCATCTGCTAAGAAAGCTCACCAGATGATAGCTCAGCCCTGTACCACAGAAGGCCAGTTGGCTGCTTTGTTCGCTTTGGAGTCATACTACAGAGCAGAGTGCTAGGGGGTCATGTTCTTGGTGGCTAGTACCATTAAGAGAGATTGCTGGGATTTACATCAGCTGAAGCTCTTTTTAATCTCAGCATGTGCAGTATGATGAGGAGTATTAATCCACCCTGGATGTTAAGAAGATGTAGATTGCTGTGACTATGTCTTTAATCAAAAATTAAGAGGCATAGCCTTCTCAGCGACAGTTTTCTCTTAAACACCCACTGAAAGAAACTGTGTTTTTGTTATCCCGTAGATGACTTTTAACTGATTTTAGAAACAGTAAGTGCTTTATATTTATTTTCAATATTGTTATAATGTAGGGTTTTTAGTCAGTTTGTTGTCATCTGACAATCAATGTATTGTATAAATTTTCTTCAATCTATTAACTTTGTTTCCTAGCTTTTTCAACATAAGTTCTGTTTGGTGGCTGAGAAGTCTCCATGGGACATTTTCTTAAACCTGTCTTCAACATTGAATAAATACTGCATACTCTCTTTGAAGCTTTGGTCTGAGTTTTCTTAGGTAATACTTAATTTCTTAAAATTTGTCTCAGAAATCTTGCTTATTTCAGTACTCTGAAACAGTTATTTTGCACATGCAGTTTTTTTAAATACGAAAATAACTCCCTGAACCTTTGAGTGAACAATAATGCAAGCTCATCGCCCACCTTGTGTATATCTGCCACTCTCCTGTATTGCAACAAATAGAATGTTTCATAATAAAAAGAGTTCTTATCCTCCTTTAAAGTGACAGAGATAATTCAGTCTTGGGATTAGTATTTAAGCAGCTGCTAAACATAACATACCTCAGAGCAGAGAGCACATGGAGAATGATACAAATGAAAGCAGACGGCCTTCTCAAACTATTTGTCTCTGAATTCATAAAATTATTTATGGAAATGCAACGCATGGAGAGAATTACAGAGGGACCAGTTGTGCCTTATGTAAAAATCATGCTGATGGAAACAAGGGCAAGAAAATACAATTCTACTAATCAAAGCATTGTAAGCATGTTGAAAATTGGAGCATCTTTATACTGAAACAACAGCATTCCATGTGGAAAAACAATTTAAATTAAAACCTCCCAAAAATAAATTTAAAGGTATTTATACCAATACTATTAATATTGTTTCTAAGGACCTCACACATCTCTGTGATGTGTAAAAAAATACAGTCATACCAATTTTAGAGACCAGGAACTGAAGAGGACAAATGGGAACACACAAAATCTCTGTTGAGCACACAATTGAACCTGTCTTTTCAGACAGGTTACCACCGATCTGCTCTTCCTCTCTGATACACCATCTACATATGCATGTGTTTGTAGTATAGTTTTGACATATATTGACATAACTGCACTTGGATTTACTTACCATGCAAATGGATTACATTATCAGCGATGGCGCTTATCCAGAATTGTACTGTACTTAGCCTCCGTTTCTTCGTGTTGTGACAGGTGGTGGGAAAATTGGGCTTAAGAATGACTTAAGCTGTACATAGATTCTTTGCACAATAGTTTTGTCTGAAATATTGAAGGATCAGCATTTTGCTGAGGAAGTACCTTTAAAAAAAGGGCAAACATCAGCTCCCCGGCCCTTCACATAATTTAGAGAGGGTAACTTTGGAGAGGATGCTGGACTGACACACAGTGACTTGTGGCCATTTGTGAGAGAGTGCAAAAGTTCTTCTGCATCTCTTGCTTTAGCCAGGACATATGCTCCACTGATGTTGCAAAATATTTAGGCCAGAGTTTGTGTGCTATATCCTCTCAATAAACTTACAGCCCTACATAAAATAGACAAGAACATGTTATTTGAAGGCGGTATTATTAATAGGAATAATATAATTTACATAATAGTAACATTCATTCAGGCATGTAAAATGCCACTGTGTTTCCTATTTAGTCTCTTAGAATATAAAAGGGAAATGGTCTTATGGTAGCGATCAAAACGCACTCTTACAAGTTCATCAAACTTCCTTGTAGTCTTCTTTTCTGTGGGCATGGTGCCAGCTCTTTGAGATGCAGAATACTTGATGTAGTCAGCCATACAGTCAGTCTTAAGGTACCTGAATACTAAAATAACTGTATGAATAAAGTAACAGTATAAACAGCCAAAGCCAAATATTTCTGGTATTTCACTCCTTGTACCCAGGATGGCTACATGACCAGGGAGATTTAGCTTTCCTCTCACCTACCCATGAGTTGCAGCCATTCAAATGAATTTATCACTAAACAGCATTAGTAATATATACCTATGAGAGCTAAAAGAGAAGTGGTTTATTGTTTCCCACTGTCATTGTTTCCTATTCCTGCAGTTTAGCTACAGCCTTTGGCTGATGATGTTATGTGTTTTTCTGCAGGATCTGAAACAGAGATGTAGGGTTCACACTTTGAGTTAAATTTAACTGGCCATAAAACGTCATTACAAAACCAGACCACAGTAAGAATGCATCTTTCATGATGCAGTCAGATATGGGTACTGGAGCTAAAGGAGATAAATGAATTAAGGACACTGAAATACTTTTTTTCTTTTCTTGAGTATAATAATTAACTCAATAAATTAAGTTAATAACTTAATAAATTAAGTATATGAAACAATTACTATCTGTTATGAGAAATGTTGGAGGCGAAAGGTTTCTAACCTTCTGACCAAGACAGAAGTTCAGGGTGGCTTGCTTGTGTCACATGTAGTATACAGCAGATAACTGCAAGCATAGGGGAAGAAAACACATATTTGACAACCTTATATTAAAACTAAATAGACCAGTTCTTCAGCTGGTATAGAAAGGTGTCTATCTACTGATTCTGATAAAGATTTACTGGTTTTTATATGGCTTGTCCTGAGAAAATGTTACTTTGATTATCACTGGGTGGTAGGAGATATTACACACAGAGATGGAGCTGATCAATAGAATAAATATTTAACCTTCCTCAGAGTATTTGCAGCCTGGATGTTGGTTCAACTTATGCCAGAGAAGAAGCTAGCTTTAACGTTCAGATCCAGGTGTCTGAGAAGTTTGAGTCTGCTATTATAATGGTGGACACTTGAAAGCTGACCTGTGTTAGCCTGTCTGCTGAAAGAGAAGCTGCCTACCAGAGCAAAATGAAACTTATGCCCCTTGATGGTAAACACTTATGAACTGTGATAGCAAATGCTCTTATTGCCGATGCTTACATTTGTTTTGATTAACTCAAGGTGCCAAAAATGATCAAGATGATGTTGCAAGAAAAGGTTGAAGGGTTCATGGAGCAGGAATTCCTGTTTTCTAGTCTGAGCAGCTCAGCCCATGTGGACCTTGCCACTGTACCCACCTTTTTCCCATTAAAGCTGCTCCATGGAAGCAGGAGACATTCTTTAGGGAGTCCAGTAGAGTGCACTAAGAGGCTACTACACATGCGGCTGCTGGGAGATTGCACTGAGATCAGGCGGCTTGAGGATTAATTTGTTTCTGCTGTTTTTTCTTTTAAAGGTGACTATATTAATTTGGAAAACAACAGTACCTTTTATGAATGATCAAAGCTGTCATGTAAGAAATTGCAGGGAACTTAACATATTCAAGCTATCACTGTGCTGGATTGGACCGCTTTCCTAGGAGAGGTGCTTTAAATACAATTTCATTTTGAGAACACCCGATGATTGCAGCAAAATCATTCATAACGTGATTGAGGTCAGCGATTTTATCTCAAAGTAGGTCCTGCTAATCACTGGGTTTCACGTGTTATTGGTTTTGAGGAAGACTAATTATGTTTCCACCCCATGAAGGGGCTGGTTAACACAAAGAAATCTCATCTCCTTTTGTCATGTGCTCAGCCCAGCAGTTACTTTTGTTCTAAATTGGGCCTGGCAGCCTCTAGGGTGAATGATTGACATGTCAATGTGCTAACAGAAGCCAGAACCAATTCTCTTGTCTGACACTTCCTTTCCTCCTCCGAATATTAATGAGTGACCCAGCCGAATGAATGAAAAGTGCACATATCCCTCGTGGCTCCATGCAGATGCTCAGAGATGACAGCAGGACTTGCCCAGGAGAGGACACAAAACCATAAAGCCATCTGGTATTACGTAGTGAGCTTAATTTGTTCATGGACTTGGCCAAAGGCTTGGTAAATCAAAAGTCAACAGGAAAGGATTCATAATATTTATGCTTAAAATACAGTCAAAACATCACAGAGAAAAATAGGACTCCTAGATAAATTCCTAGAAAAACACAAGAAGTACAGCTCAGATTTCGAGCTGGGAGGATGGTCAAGAAAAATATAAAAATGTTTTAGTTAAATGAGTCACAAATCAGTAATTTGCTTTAATAGTGCCTTCAATTACTCTGTGATCGGTTTCAAGTAACACAGGGTATTGATGATCACCACAAGCTTTTATAGTACTTTAGCACAATTTCCCAAAACATCTAATTGAGCCAGCCTTGGAAGCCATTGCAGTCACTCAATATTTATCAGTTCATAATTAAGATTTGGTTGAATCAAATCTTCTGCTCTTTCTTAGTTTGGATTATGTAACATTTATTGTTATATTACAGATTGATAGTATTAGATGTGTAGTCAGACTGTTAAGACTAGGTGATATAATGCATAATCAGGGAGCAGATTTCTTTATTTGATCATGTCAATTTTATTTATTCCTTCAATAAAATAGATTCCCTTTGATAGTGTACTGTTAAAGATTTCTGGCTTAAATGTTTCTAGTATCTCAGTCAGCAATTCTGCCACAATAGGCAACCAGAACAAATCCATACCAACATGCAATAGACTGTTTCTCATTGTGAGGTCTAGATCCAGTTCAAAGAGAAAAAATATCTTTTCTCACTACATTTTGCATATTGTATCTTTTATCTTCACTACAGTAAAAATACAACCCATTTTCACCTTCAGTGCTTTCTCATCTTTTGAAGATACTGTGATTGAATACCCTTTGTATTTTCACAATATCCCAAAGATTGGCAATTCTTTTGCATCCTGCAGGAGACTCTTGTATTCATGCATTGAGCGACTTTTGCACTGATTATTGCAAACCTTTCCTCTAGCCACCTTTTCTATTTTCTTCTATACCATATGACAGCCCAGTCAGATTTACCTAGTTGCTGCAAAATCATTTTGTCCTGCTCTTCAAATCCTTTTGTGTGGCCCCCCTTGATTACCTAATTATGTTATTTCCCATCTTCCATATTCCTTCCTGTTACTCCAAAGGCCCTTTGCAGTTCACCTCCCTTTTATTTCTCAACTGTTGATGCTACGTTGCTCCCGTTTTCACTTTGCATGCCATACATCTCACCTAACTTTGCTGTCTAAGAGCTAAATGTCTAGTCTAAACCAGGTGCTAAGTTCCCCTATAGTTAGTGGAGAGAAAGGATACCTTCAGAGCACATTTATTTCATCCCACTCTAAGACAGGTATCTAAATTAATTGAGATGAATTGCCCTCTGGGTATTCTTTCCATACACAGGGAGTCTAGACAACTAGTTTGGCTTGTGCCTTACACAGTAGGTAAAATGAGACGGAGTTTTAATCAGTTTGCCCAGAGTTTTCCCAAGTACTATATTCCCTTCTGTTTCAGTGTCTTCTTTCTCTGTACCTTATCCTCCTCCCTGGAATCCATTTGATACTCTTTTCTCTACTTAAGTGTGCTATTAAAATTTAGGTCTTCAGGAAAATACGTAAACTGTTATTGTAAACACCCACTTAAAAATTTAAATTAATTTTAAAATAAGTTTTTGTTGACTTCTCAATGCTTCATACACTGAATTCTGTTTCTAGGGTATTGACATGTTTCCCTGAGAGAGTGCCTTTCTGCTCACGTTATACAGACAGATTATTAAGGCAAGGGTGTTCAAGCTTATAAATTAAAACAACAGTTTACAACATAAACCTGAATTACACCTGTTACAACAGCCCCACAGAGACAGGGTGCGCCTGATGGCCAGCCCTGGGGTATGCAGACTGATGATTCAGGCCTGAGGTGGCTGTGAGTTATTTAGATGCAGCATGAGATTTTTTTTTTTCTAAGTAAAAGTTATCTGTCTGAATAGAACCCTTTCACTACATTACAGTAATAAAATCAGTCATCAAAAAATGGCCTATAACATTTAGTTTTCTGTTATTTTAGAACAAAACATCTGACAAAATATTTTAGGTTGATAAAAATCCTTTAATCTTGCATCTTAAAAATAGCCAAGCAGTTAATTTCTAAAGATTTACAAAGAGAATCACTCTGGGTTTAGACCTTTGAAGGACAAAATTCAGCTGCAAGCATTTTTTTTTAAATTTAATTTTTTTATGTACAAATAAAAACCTAAATCACAATTGTGCCATAGGAACATTTGTCCAAGGTTCATAAAGAAAGCAGAGCCGCACTTCACAGATTTATGACAACTCAATGATCAGTCTCACTGAAAAGCAAGGAAGGACTTTTCAGCTGTGGTTTGCTGTCTTATGGGTTGTGAACTTCCAGCTTAAGCAAGACAAGACGTTGAAATCTTTAAATGCTAAAATAATCAATAAATTCCTTTAAAAATGTTTGCTTTCTCTTGTGCATACCAAATTCAGCTTTGAAACTAATAGAAAGAACTTCATTTCTTCATAAAGTATTTGTAGGTTCCCTACCGCAACTTACCAGACTCCGATCTTATTATCCACCCTTCCATCACAGTGTCCCAAACAAACCTCTGTAGGTAACAACAGATAGGTCTCCAGGGCCTGGATCTAGGAAGGCCATTACTTACATTTTGCACTTGGAGGATTATGTCTCTGCAAAACCATTTTACTAGACCATGCTGTAAAAAAGGCAGCCTCTCTTTAATCTTTCAAATGCTTTATTTTGACTTTTTTTACACTGATGACAGTTTCTCCTGTAGGCTGTGCCTCCACAACTTTCAGACAAGGTAGTACTGGTGCTGGAAACCGAATAGATATCATTGAATTTTCTCACATTCATGTGGATGAATTCTGCCTGTGAAAGGGCAGAGTAGGTGGGTGTACATATAAATTCTTCTGGCTAATCCACTCTCAAAAAGGAAAACCAAACAAAAAACCTGGCAGGAGAACAAAGTTCGATCCGGGAAAGCTTTTATCACAACAGAAATTCCAGGCACCTCCAACAAAGAGAGATGGTATTAAATTAGTGCCAAATTATTGAAGGCCCGTCTGCATCATTCCCATATTGAATGCTAAGAGAATTTGTCCTATTAGGATTAGGTTTAGCAGGGTGGGAGTGGGGAGACGACAAGTTTCCAGCTGCCAGGGCCCAAGCAGAGAAACTGTGCAGATGGGATAGGTCTCAGCTGAATAGTAGGGGGCATGTTTATCTGTGATGGATGCATTTACACCATGGGATGGTCCACTTAACCTGTATCTCTGTGATGTTTAGGATAGGATGTTAGGTTGTTTACTGTCCACTGCCAGGGGACAAAAATAATGCCTGTTGCAGTGAGTCAGAGGGGTTCCCCCCAGAATGGAATGAACACAGTTTCAAATGGTCAACCACCGGAGAATGGTTTCCTCTTCTGCTAAATGAGATCGTAATTTGAACTACTAAATTTGGTCTACTAAATGAGCCCCTCACACAAATGACTGTGGGACCAGCAGGAGCAGTACAGGAATACAGCTTGAGCTGAATGAGCCTCTTCTTTGAGACCCATGGGAAGTCTTCCCATGCCACCAGTATACTCATGGCTCTCAGGAAGGTGCCTACTCAGTGGCATCTGCAAGGGAATAGGGGGTCTGTATGTGGCATGCCTAAAGAAAAGGGAGTCATGACAAATCCACTCAAATACGGGTAAAGGACAGAGAAAAAGCAAAGGCAGAATGAACAAGTATACATTATACATGCTAGAGAGAAATGCTTTCTTCCATACAATTTTCTGCTGCTTAGAAAATATTAATTCAGTTTTGCAGTCTGGGGCCCTTTCAGGATTCAAACGAATACACTAGCTATTGACAGCTATGAACAGGCTATTTGGACTTATAAATAAAAATAATTTATTTACTGGCATGATGAAGTTTGGAAACCTTCAATGAAAGACAGCAATTAAGGGACACAGTACTAAAACCAAAGAGGAGGGGAGGAAAGAAGAAATATTACTTAAAAAACCCTGGTTTTTATTCTATTTTTTAAAAGGGGTGAACATGAATGATAAAAAATCTAGCATGGATTTAAGGTTAGGGATCGAAGGGAGATAAGGAGCTTAAGCCCGTTGCATTAGCACCAACCGGTGCTGCGCATATGCTCCTGTGACATCTGATGTAGCTGAGCTTGTGTAACTGCACGGTAAGACCCAGCTATCAGCAAGGAAAAGGAAAGCAATCAATTTTTCAGCTGGGCACACCACATACTCTTGCTCTCCAGTTTGTCCTACAGCTTAAGTAAAACTAAGGGGAGCTTATCAGTGCCTTGATTAGATACAAGGCCAAGCATCATCCTTTTCCTGGCTGAATTAACCTTTCTGCTGAGGAAGTGTTCCTGCCTTAGCCTACCTAAATGGATTGCTTTTATTTGCAACTGAATTAAAATCAGTACAAGAACCACTGTGAATATTCTTACTCAGATGCAAAGCATGTTATTTCAAATATTAAATTTCTGTTTATTTGTAGTAAAAGAAGTCATACTTCAACCAAAAAAACCCCCAACTCCTACATAAGCACTGAACAAAAATTGTTAAAAAAGTACTCTTTTGGTTAAACTGGTGCAATTTTGGGAACAGATAGGGTCTTATTCAAGGCAGGGATGTCTCAATTTCTAGTGTCCTCATGCTAGCAAAATTCTTAACAATAAATTCCTCAGAATAGGAGTTCTGCTTGAGTAATGTTTATAGGAGCAGACTCTGTGTTTCTCTGCTGACTGTGCTAACAAGAGTGTCAGCTGTGATTTTGGTTCTTGTGATATGGATTAGATCCAAGCTGAGTTTGATTTTTTTCCAAGTCAATTATGAATTATCTGAGAACCAAAGCAGCCAAATGAAATTGCTCTGAACTTGAAAAAGAAATTAAATTGCTGGTGTACTTAAGAAAGAAGAGAATCTTGCTATTTTTAAGAGGTAGGAAACAAATTCATTTTGTGGTTCTGGTTATTCATAATAAGATGCTCAGATATTATGGTGAAGAATGGTCAGTTAGATAAATGGAAGCAGAGAGGAAGAAAATAAGCAGTTGAAACTTTTCATAAGCCAATTATTGTGTAGCATTTCAAGCCATGTACTACAAGCATGTGTCCTTATGCAAAAAAACCCCCAACAAACCAGCACCACTCTGAAAATGGTATCTTGAGGCCTTGAGGTATGAAAGAGATGAGTAGTTTGGGTTTACCGTAGAAGCATAAAGCAACTTCTGAGTCTTTCCCAGCTCTAATTTGCTCTGTGGCATTCTGCTTTCCTACCTCAGGTTTTACTATCAGTACAACTGGAATAAATAACGTGTAAGGCTTAATGTTAACAGATTTGAAGCACATGTATCTCTGACTAAAATAATTTTAATCTCACCTAGCTACATCAGTAGAATGAGATGAAACAACAACAGATATACACCTTCATGCTATTTATAGTACAACTTTCATTGTCTGCAGCTATGCCACTGCAAAGCAGGTGAAATATGCTACAGTGCTTTCTATTCTGAACATGGGCTAAATGATTGAAAACTGTGTTGAGAGATCAGTAGACGAATTATATCGTGTCAACAATATTTTTACATCCCCAATGATAAAGATCCAGTTGTAGCAAGAGCTGAGCATAACTGATGATCCATCCCAGCTGAAGGCAGTGATAAAATACCCTTTGACTTTAGTGGGGTAAAATTTTTACCTTAGATGTTTTTAATGAATTTGTTTTGGTTTTGTTCTTTCAATGGAAACAAAAATATGAGGGAAAAAACCAAATTATATTCCATCTGCAGTTTCATTTATGAATCCATTGCATCTATTGTATCTTCATTTTATTTCCTTCATATGATACATATAAGCAGAGTTTTATTGATCTCCTTTTTATCATTCTCTCTGTATTTTCCTGGGAATAGATCTGCTTCTAAATCAGGCAGATATTGCAACCGTCATCAAATATTTAATGATTTTTCCAATCCTTGTGTCTTGAAATAATTCTGAAAAAAGATTTATGTGTCCATTAGTGCAGTATTGTTTGCTCAGTGGCAAAGGTAAAGTTTAAATAATGCAAGTGTGGCAGAAAATTAAGAGATTTTTAAAGCTGTAATTTGTCACAAGTTTAATCACTAAAATTTTATTTTATAAAGCCATATTTATTATAATTCCCTCCACCTCCTTGTGTATTGGGCTGCGATATGCATTTTTCCCCTTCTTTGTTATGCACAAAATGTCATCAAAGTTTATTACCATTTAAATTTTGGTTTTATCATCAAGAAAATATTACTCTGTTTAACGTCTGGCCTTCATATAACCATCTTTTCTCCTCATCAGACTTACCCATTATTAATAGGAAAATTTCCTAATATTAAAATAAAAGGATTTTCAGCTATTGAACAGTTTATGTCACATGAAATGGATAGAAAATACAGTTCGGGAAGGCTGCATTAAACTAAATCACCCCTGTCCACAGTATACTTCCTACTAATAGCTACTCATTTACAAATTCATTCTGTGCATTAAAGAAGAACTAATTATGCCAGTAATATCCAGGTAAAGTTGCCAAGATTATGGCAGTGATCATGCTATTAGAAGAGAGGGAGGTAGTACAGACCAGCAGCAGCAGCACTGATTTATGTGCAGGTACCAACTTTCTCTTCAGCATAGCATGTTGTAGAGAAAAGCCAGTTTTCACAGCCCAAAATCCAACCAATTCCATCATTGAAAGGGATTTTATGTCCTGGTCATTCAAGACACTCTTTTGATTTCTCTGGAGAATAAAAGGTTTAAGAATAAAAGATTCTTTCATTTCAGAATGCCAGAAATTTTGCCTCTTCCAAAAAGATGAGAAATCCATATGAGGTGGGATCAAATCCTTAAAATTTGTGGATTATTTCTATTTTAAGGGAGGTGAGAGAGTCCACAAATAAAGACGGATTCCTGTTGGGATAAACTTTTTTATGTTGTCTTTAACAWCATCTTTTCATAGTCTCTTTCTCAGTGAGAGCTTTTGAGAGACAGTAAAACAAGGCATGAGGTCTCTTACATATCTGTTCTGTTTGGGGGTAATGAACTTTGCAGCATACCTTGTAAGTTTTTCTTTAGAGTCCCTCAGTCCTGGTAATGTGACAATCAATTTAGAGAAGCTGAGAAGACCCTGCATGGGCTTGTGCTGTTTAGTCCTCGTTCTGCTGAGATGTTTGTATAATGATTTTCAGCTGAACTTGTTCAGTGAACAAGTTTTTCACACAGGGTGTAGGTCACATTACGTGTGCTCTCCTCTTCCAAACTGATAGGCAGATGGCAGCCACAGAGGTACCCAGAAGAAGCAACCAAAGGCAGTGCCTGGCAACCTTGTCTGATATTTATAGAGGATGAGGTAAGGATGCTCTGAGTTGAAAGACCCCACTGTAATAACTGTTTGGCTCCTAAAGGGAGCCTTAAAAGGCCTGCACAAACACCAGCGTGTCATTGCTGAGCAAGAGGAACCCAGAATACGTAGTGAGGACTCAGCAGCTGTTGTTCCTTGTCCTGTGGGCTGTACACAAGAGATCCTGGAGAGACAGCTTGGACACATGTCTTGCTGCCTGTGGGTGTGTTGGTTTGAGAGTGCAACCTGTGAGAGAATATCACTTCTTCTTCCATGAGGTCTCGCCTTGAGTCTTGTTACTTTAATCTCCCACTTTGGCACTAGCTGTTGGGGCTAGGGGGGCTCAGTCACCCTGTTCCCTAAGGCATCTATGACTGTTTTGAAACAAGGCTGTTGAGACAATCATGAACACAACCTAGGCAAACAGTCCATGGAGAGGCAATCATGAGGAGGTCTTGCTTCAAACCAAGGAATTGCTTCAGAGCAATTTTGTATCTTTTCCTTAATTTTTGTTTTTGGAACTGAATAAGGTGGTTTTTTTTTTACTTAAGTTTTATAAAACCAATGCTCAAGCAGACAAGTACTAAGCAAATGAATGTGGAGGGTTAAAAATTGGCAAAGTTGGAAGCAACTGTAACAGTTATTTATCTTCATTAATGCTTCATTAATGACTACTCTCACTACTGGGCAATGACAGATACTTGTTAGTTCATTTGCATGAGAAGCCTGTGGCTTTAAACTTGATTCAAAAATTTTCTTCAAAGCTGCCACTCATATTTTTAGGCAGCACGGTGCTAAACAAGAGCCAGAACAGGATAACCTTTATAACTGACTAGACTGTACACATTCACTGAGTGAACATTAATTTGAATATCCCAAGTATACTTTTGGTTAGATCAAAGTCAATATCAAAGTTAGTAACAGCATGTTCTTCCTAATTAAAAAGTTTTTGTTTCAATTTAGCCTCCTAAAATGTATGGGAAATAGGTTCGGATCAGGATTTGTGGTGTTCTGCAACTGAAAAATTTCTTGGATAATGTAAGTCATAAATAATCAACGAGTTAAAAAGACAAAATTAACTGGCAAAATATAATACCAGGTATACAGTATACATACCTTTCTAAAAAAGTATATGGTATAAGAATCAGCACCTCCATACCTTGAACAGAACTATTGATACAGTTTCTAATTCATTATCATTAAACAGTCAGTAATCTACAGAGCATGAAAATGAGTGCTATCAAAGACGTCTGTAAATGCACTTCAAATGCTGATAATGCAGTATGTAGAGGTTCTTGTTCATCACAAAATGCAGTTTATGTGGGCTATGCTCCATGGAAATTCTCTGTCTCAGCAGCTGTGAAAGTCTAGTTTGAATCAGCAACCAAAAAATCCATTTCACTGACCACAAAGAAGAACTTTTCCAAAGATGGGGCACAGGTTGATTTACATTCCTTCCAGCTACATATAATTTTTTTCTTTTAGAAATCAGTACTAAAATACAACTTCAAAGGAATAGTCATTAGAGTTATAAAAGACTGTCTGGAAATAAACATTCTGGAATATAGGTAGTTTCTTTTGAATAACCAAAGGTTTGCAGTCTCTCTGCCTCACCACATTTGCCTATTAGGGCATGAATCTCTAGAGGTTCAAAGTGCTCCTGAAAGATCTCAAAGCCATGGACTAGCCACAGCACAAACAGGGAGGGAGGAAAGGAAAGAAGGAAGTAAGGCACAGAAGAAGAATGGATGGATGGATGGATGCATGCATGGATGCATGGATGCATGGATGGATGCTTTTTCATAATCCACCAGGAAATAACAAAACACATCTTAATCCTACCATTTGCTCTTAGACTTTTCAATGGTCTTTCCTATCCAGTGCCCACTTTTTTCCAAACATGGTCAATCCTTTTTGCTTCATTGTTTCCCCCTGTAAGCATACACGTTTATCCAAACAAAGGTAGTACAAGGGATCTAGAGAATTTCTACATCTTTTGTTGCAGGAGTTGCTGTCTGAAGCCCTATTTCCAAATCGAAGATTTACTTTCCTTCCCTGTCAGACAGTCTTGATTACCGAGTTAGAGAAATTGATTCATGAGGAAAGGTTAAGGAGCTAAATACAAATAGCTTGGCTGGCCGATGACTAAGACAGATGGGAACATCATAATAGGCTGCAGAGTACTATTGCACTGAGAAGGAAGGGCCTCTGGGGAAAGGCATAAAACATAATCTGGCTCATTTTGAGTCTTCCAATTGTCACCAGAACCATTATGGTGAAAAGGGAAGCAGGTGGCTGCTTTACATACTGTTTTGAATTTAAACAAGTCTCAGCAGAAGCACTTTGTCAGTTATGGGTTATCATAAGAGTGCAATATTTGCCCTGCTCCTTTAGATCAAAGCTCTATCCAGCTGTGAATCCTGCCTCCTTCAACGCCGTGAAGCAGATGCTGTGGAGCTGAGCAAATGTGCAGTGTTCCTTCCCTTGGTCTTCTCCCAGTTCCCAGCAGTTTGCGGTGTACGGTTTTCTTGAGGTTTTATTAAGACCATTATGTTTAACAACTACAAATTAGATTAGCCCTGCATTATTCATCTGCTTTTAAGCCCATTAATAATTTTGACATTGGGAGTGATTTTCCCAGTTCAGTTATGCATAGAGTGCAACTGTTGTCTAATCAGTAGATTGTGTGTTCTTGGCTGTTGTGTTGAAAGATATAATAGTTGTCCTTCCAGCTGTACAGACCTTTAATTGAGGCTTTATCTCACTTGCCTCTTTTCCAAGCTGAATAGTCATGGTCTACATGGTCTCTTCTCTTAGACTCTCCCCCTAAACAGCTATTCCATGCTTCT
This sequence comes from Oceanodroma leucorhoa, assembly GCA_030449065.1. NCBI lineage: Eukaryota > Metazoa > Chordata > Aves > Procellariiformes > Oceanodroma > Oceanodroma leucorhoa. The sequence continues at coordinate 8,690,620 of JASVER010000029.1, read as the reverse complement.
CGTTATCTTTGTTGCCTTTCTTTGTCCCCTTTTTCAAGTCACCTATATATTTTTAAGAGATTTGAGCCAGGGTGCACTTAGTAGTCGAGATGTGAGGCTGTCATGAACTGTGATCCTTTTGTTTGTGGATTTTTTGACTACTGCTGAGCAGAGATGACATGTTCATAGTGCTATACTGTGACCCAGGATCTCTTTCCTACATAGTGGTAGTAAAACATACTGAGTTTGTATTGTTGTGGTTGTTTTGTTCCAGGTCTCTTACTTTTAGCACTGGATGTTGAAAATAGGTTATCCTCTGTCCCAGTCTAATATCTGTACACGTGCAGCAGGAGAGATAACTCTTTTACTTCTCTCCCGCCAAGTACAAGGAAAAAGGTTTTTCTTTCCTCCTCCAAAGTTAAGGTTACATGGAGACGGTGGGTTTCAAAAGAGTAATTCTTGCCTTTGTCCAAGAGCCAAAGCCATAGGATTGCTGGACGGGCAGGAATTCTTGTTTTCTATATTCCTTCTATGTGTGAAACAGCTTGCTGCATTCAGGAGCAGTTGTAATGTAAAAAAGAGGAAAAGTGGAGTATATGGGTGGAAGAGAGGGAGAGAAGTAGTAGATTTACACAGAGGAGGATGACAACGGGGACAAGACAAGGCAGTTCACGTCTGCAATGCTTTGGTAAAATACCCACAGGTTATTTTAGACTGTGTAGAATACACACAGCATTGATAGGGTTAGAAGCTATTCAGCACAGATATAAAAGCAAAGTTCAATTAAACCCATGTACAAGTTGCCTGAGCTTGCTAAGATCTTTGTCAATAAGAGCACAGACCTTTCTTTTGTAATTAATATATCTTTAACCTATGGAGTGGCAAATATGATTTCTAAAATCTCTCTGATAAAGCCTTTTTGAAACTGAAAGGACTCCAAGTTCCATTTATGTCAATACGTTCCTAAACAAACAGAACCTGTAGAAGAACATGTTCTGTCTAAAAATAAACCTTTTTTGTTCGAAGATATTGGCAGGATTAGAATAATACAGGAATCTGAGAATAAGTGCATTAGTATACATACATAGTTTGTGCTATTCAGTAGCTGTCATAGTATATTTAAAAAATTGATGTTCAAGCAATTAACATATTAATGCTAATATCTCAAACTATAATTTAACTGAAGCTTTTCGGCTGAGACACAATAAAGGTAAGAAAATGTCAAGCACTCACTGTTCTTTAGGGAATGCAAAAGGGGGATGTAACTTCAACACGTCACAGTGCTCATTTCACTTTATAATCTTCCAGAGGCTTTCCAGAAAAAACTCAAACACCTGTATTTTGATCCTTATGTATGTAAAAGAACATCTCCCATTGTTATCCTTGTGAGCTGCAAAACCATAGCTGTGTGAGAAAGGTTTCCCTAAGTAAAGACAAAACACTGCCTACTGTAACAATATGTAAAATTGTTCAGGAAAAGCACATTTCAAATTAAAACCTAAACATAAATTACGATTTTAAGAAAATCATGACATGTATATAAGCACTCACACAGACAAAATAATGTACTTACATTGATAGCATTACAGTGGACACTGTGTGTAACATTTTCAAAATTACTGACAAGTGACTCTGGGTAATTTTGTAAAAACTACTTTTCCTAATAGAAATGCACCTTAATATTCATGAAATACATTATAAATATGGATTTTGTTTAAATATTTTGGCTTCCATTTTTTAACGAAAAAAAAACCAGTGTAAAAGAGACATTTGTAACCTAAAAAAATATCAACCTACCAAGCATTTAGTTGCAGAGTGTCGGCTACCACTTCTAACAAACTGCTTTCTCCAAGTCTCTGTTTTCCTGTGATCAAATTACAAATGGAGACCATGTTTTTTCATAATATCTCATTGGATTCAGACAAAGAGATCCACTGTAGTTTGATATGCTCTTAAATTCTCTGCTTTCTTCCACTATCTGACCTAGTGGGCAAAAAGACAAGTGTAACATCAGTTCCATCATTTCCACTTTTATTCTTTGTTTTGGAAAGAAATTTCTCTCTACAGACTTGGATATCTTTAGTATTATGATTTTGATTTGGAATGCTGAATTAAGACACTGATGAACATGAAACTTTTTCTAGATTAAAGAAATGATTCATGAACTCTTTTGCTGTTTTGCTCTATGGGAGCAATTCCAAGCTCTCCTGGTTCATATACAGCATTGTGGAAAAAGACAGTTCAAATACTGCATGCAAATGCTTTCCTTTTCTAGCATATTATTTTAGGCATTCCTCATTTTTGGGATTCGTGGACTTCATGGTAAAAGAAAAAGGCTAAATATTAATTTGTAACTTCCATTTTAAAATCACTTGTATTTTTATACAACATTTCAGAAAGAACAGTGAAGCAGCCTTTTAATGACTGTTTTTCATGTTACTGAAACTAAGAAGTGATGAAATACAAGTGATATTGGGATACATTTGTGTATGCCATATCCATGCTTAACTTTTTAACTTGTCTTTTATTTTTTAAGTTCTTGCTAATTCTTTTCTGTATGATGGAATATCAGCCAATAAATGAGGTAGAAGGAATCAATTCTTCGCCATATCACCACAATATTTTGTGTATTTAATTTTTGCTCTAGACAAAATCGTGTGGTCTACTACTTCTTTTCTTGTGCATCAGGTTTACACTGCTCATCTTTACAGCCAGTCCCTTAAAAGTGTAACCTATTTTTGATCTCTTATTTGGATTGACAATGTCAAAAACCGCTTCTGCTAAGACCACAGTTACAGCCTTCATAACTTGTTTTTAAAATTTACCTACAAGTACCTTGTGCTGCCCTTTTTCTTGGAATGATACAATTTTTTGATATTTAGAATGTATCAGGATTTTTTAAAATTATTTTCCAGATCTGTCTGCAAAGCATAGTGTTCTTTTTCAGGCTTTGCTTTGCAAGCTGTGACTACCAAAGCTTACAAAAATGGTTAAGCCACTGCCAGTCTGAGGACCCTGCTTTTTCTGTTGACCTTTGCATTGAAATGTTGAAAGTCTGAGAAGCTCAGGACTTCAGCCTGACTGACGATGACAAAGAAAAATCAGTGTCAGAGCAAAGTGACTCTCTTTATGAATGAAACGCAAAATTGCAGTAAGAGCAAACGTCGGTGAATGTATTGGATCAGACTGAAAGAGCCAAGGGGAAGTACCTCAGAGCGCTGCTTTTAAAGCCAAGCTGTTGGATATGTTAAGTTTTCAGTGAAATCTGGGGAATTCAAAACAGAAGATGCTGCTGGCATACTGACCTGCAGGCTGGCCGAGCCGAATCACCCTCGAGCTTGGAGAGTCTCATTTAATAACTTGCAGGACTAACAAGCACTAGTTGTGACAAAAAGCATGTGTCTCTAATAAAAGACGCTTATTCTTTCTAGGACCTTCTCATGCTTAAAGACTAGCAGTTAAAGACTGAGCACTGTTTTCAGGGTCCAGCTTTACCCCAAGCAAGGCTGGGCAGATCCACTTTGGCTTAATGTGTGCTATTTTGGCTGTAGTGTCAGGGAACAGTAATTAGTTTTGCTGCCATAAAAGCAGCTCAATCATCTCCCCTTTTCTGAGATACAGAGAAGCAGATTTTCTCAAGTAAAGGGAACTTAGTTGTCCATATTTACATACACCATATTTTTTTTCTGAGGTAATCAAAGCAGCGCTTGCTAGGAACAAAAATGATTACTGTTCAAAATACCTAAAAGGATCAATAAGGATTTCGATTTTAGAATATTTTTGTCTGGCTTCCTTTGAGGCAGTGTGCAATATTCATAACCTGAAGTGAAAGATCCTGACAGCTATTTTGATAGGTGTGGAAGACAAAGTACACGAAGTGAACCTGGATGGATGTGCAGTGGTAAGGTTCAGAGACTGAGGCTGCTGCTCTTGGGGGAGCTGAGCAATGAATAGGACTATAGTCAGTATGATTTCAGAGTCAGTGGCCTCTTTCCACTGGCTTTGATGGAAATCCAAGTCAATCTCTGGGAGGAATCCCATGGAAAAAGATGTTTCCATTTGGCCTTCATATTGTGCTTACATGCACAATGACTATCACACGGAGCAATGTGAAAACCCTGGGAGAGGTGAGACCTTGTGGTCTTAATTTCACTGAATGCTAGCTAACCTAAAAGGTCAAGGCTCCTTCTTATCAGCAGGAAAGGCAGCGAGAGAGGCAACATTCTCCAAAAGGTGATCTATCCTACATACCTTAGACATCCATCTCAGGACAGAGTGGGTGAATGGCCCTGGGGGTGCCTCTCTTTTTTCCAGTGATTAGACTGCTATTCTAGGCAAGATGTTTAATTTCTGATTGGCTAAAATTAAGTAAATTGAACCCCGTGCTATCTGTCTAAACAGCAGAACATATTTTGTTGTGTTTCCTAGTTATGCATGAATAGTAACTTCTTGTACCATGCATTTTAGTTATATTATTGCTTATATAATATTAAAAACTATTCTTACACTTTGTCAATTCTTCAAATTAAAATGGTAGAGAATAAAATAATAATATTGATAGTTAACTATATTTATCTTACTAGCTTGCTTATGTAATGTGTTTTCATGCAGATTAAAGCTTAACAGGAAGCATGAAATATTGCGATGTGTGGAACCAAGCAAATTATGCTTGCAGGTGTCAAAAGATACAGAAGGTTTATTTATAAAGGTAAAGAAAACATTGCTCTTTCTAAGCAACACATTTTTATTTCCTGCCATCTTCTCCAATAATTGCAATGACTCTGGAAGTCTTCAGGCATTTTACAAGCAATATAAAGGGTACAAAGCATTACAGCAATAGATTTGCCATTTTTTTTTGTCTTTTCTCAACAAAGCCCATCTGTTTCTTTTTTAAATAGGTCTGATCCTCCCTTAGGCTGACTGTGTTGTACTTGGAGTGGGTTTTGCCATTAACTACAATAGGACACAGTTCTAGATAATCAGCAGAGGCAGTCCGTATGTAGAAGTGTGTCTTGTTGCAGGCAGCCCAATGTGGGATGTAACCCTATTAAATCAAATTTACTTTCCCTTGTCATGTGCTGGCACATCAAGTCAGGTAAAGAGGCAAGTGATGCATACCTCAACTAAGTAGTGGGAGAGAAGAAACCGTACTATAAAGCTGGTTGATAGATGGATAAGGTTGTTGCTGGGAATGATCACGAGCAACGGCTAAGGCAAATGAACAAAGAAACAATCAAAACCCAAAGGCCAGTGGAGACTGTGCAAGGCCTGCTTAAACTTCTGTGGTTTTTATGCCTTTGAAAGAGTCAAGCTGTAAGCAGGCATTCTCCATAGGGAGGGTATTTGCGGAGTAAAGCTGCGGTTGGAGTCCAACAAGCTCGTACTGGCATTTTGGCTGGGGTTTCCAGCTCTCAGAAGGCCACATGGGAAGTGTTTGTCCTGAGATCCCACAGGCAGAAGCACTGGTTGGTCTGTACTAAGGTGTGGAGGCCTGGGCCGACTGTGTATCTGGATGTCTTGACAGCTGTGTGGTAAGTGGCCTAGAGTTTCCACTCAACCATATCATATCGCATCATACAATTTATGAGGTATTTTATAACTCAAGAGCTCAATTCAGCAACTGATACTTCACAGAGCATCTCTGAAGACCTCAGTAGTGTCATAGGCATGTTACAGATTTGGAGAGAGAAGTGGGGAGGCAGAAGCTACATCTGAACTGAGAGCATCTACGCTCCATAGAAAACTATGGACTCCTGGGCTTTTGAACTTCCAGGTTGAGGGCCGTGACCACAGCACGCAATTATCTCCAGTCTTGTGCTCAGCTCTCTCAGGCATGACTTTTTATAAGCATCCAACTGATCCAAGAACCCAAGTTCCATTGACTTTAAAGTGCCTGGAGTACCTGCCTGTATCTTTTCCTTGATAGCAGGAAGACTGGGGAGAGAAGGGGCACCACTGATGTCTCTGCAAGTATTTGATTTTCTCTTTGAAACAGTAGCTATGACTCTCAGAGGGGGATAATGATTACATTTTTGGAATGTGTAAGTAATAAAACAACCCTTGTGATCAGTTAAAAAATGTATAAAAAAGCACTTGCCTTCAGGAAAGTTAATGTTCAAGTTTCATTTCCTCTAGAGACAAATATCAATTCAGAGGAGCAGAAGAAGATACAAAAGAACGAACCAGGTTACTGTAAAAGTGTGGGGTCATCGTCATGTAATTCCAGACATTGTTGCAAAAGCTGGCATATTAAATCTCACTGGGTGGAGAGATAGATGCAGACCGTAGGCAACCTACAGGGAAATAAGACTGAACTAATGAAAGTTTGCTCTCTCAGTAGTATGTAAAGAATGTCTCCAATATTGTGCTCACTAAAATAGTGTCTTTGGGCAATGTGAGAATAATCATAGGTGGAAATTACACTTCCCTTCTAGAATCACATGAACAAGAATAAAAAACATGTCTGAGAGAACACGATCTGTAGATTTCAGCATGCTGTCTCACTCTTAATGACATTTGAGTATCATCTGAGATTTCCTGACATAATGAGATTTTGGACTGGGTTAGAGGATGTCTTTATTTCCTTGAATCCTGTAGAATTGCTGATTACTGTCTGATTTTCTTCCCTGTTCATATTTGGTTTTGTGGAGGTTCTGTATTGGAGTTGTTAAAACAATGTATTTGACTACATCTCTTCTGAAAGAGCTATGGGATACACTTCCATTGAAAGATTAAACTAAAGTTTACCCAGGTGAAATAACCCCTGAGAATTATCCCTTCAATTTTCAAGACAAGACTGGAACAGTGAATATTGTGTTTCTCTTTAGGAAAGAGAACTTGTGGGAAGAAATATTAAGGCCAAAGATCACAGAATCACACAATAATTGATGTTGGAAGGGACCTCTGGACATCATCTACCCCAGCCCCTCAGCTCAGAGCAGGGCCTAATAGACCACATTGCTCAGGGCCATGTCCAGCTAGCTGGGTTTGGATTACCTCCAAGGATGGAGACTCCACAACCTCTCTGGACAACCTGTTCCTGTTGGATTACCCTCAGTGTAAAAAAGCTATTTCTTATGTTTAAATGGAATTTCCTCTATTTCATTTTTGCCCATTTCCCCATGTCACCCCCTGACAGAGGGTGCACTCTGTCCCATCATCCAGACGACACCAAGTTGGGCAGGAGTGTTGATCTGCTGGAGGGTAGAAAGGCTGTATAGGGGGATCTGGACAGGCTGGATCAATGGGCCGAGGCCAACTGGATGAGGTTCAACAAGGCCAAGTGCCGGGTCCTGCACTTGGGTCACAACAACCCCAGGCAACGCTACAGGCTTGGGGAAGAGTGGCTGGAAAGCTGCCCAGCAGAAAAGGACCTGGGGGTGTTGGTCGACAGCCGGCTGAACATGAGCCGGCAGTGTGCCCAGGTGGCCAAGAAGGCCAGTAGTATCCTGGCTTGTATCAGAAATAGTGTGGCCAGCAGCACTAAGGAAGTGATCGTGCCCCTGTACTCAGCACTGGTGAGGCCGCACCTTGAATACTGTGTTCAGTTTTGGGCCCCTCACTACAAGAAAGACATTGAGGTGCTGGAGCGTGTCCAAAGAAGGGCAACGGAACTGGTGAAGAGTCCAGAGCACAAGTCCTATGAGGAGTGGCTGAGGGAACTGGCGTTGTTTAGCCTGGAGAAAAGGAGGCTGAGGCGAGACCTTGTCGCTCTCTACTACTACCTGAAAAGAGGTTGTAGCGAGGTGGGTGTCAGTCTCTTCTCCCAGGTAACGAGCGATAGGACAAGAGGAAATGGCCTCAAGTTGCGCCAGGGTAGGTTTAGATTGGATACTAGGAAAAATTTCTTCACCAAAAGGGTTATCAATCATTGGAACAGGCTGCCCAGGGAAGTGGTTGAGTCACCATCCCTGGAGGTATTTAAAAGACATGTAGATGTGGTGCTTAGGGACATGGTTTAGTGGTAGACTTGGCAGTGCTAGGTTAACGGTTGGACTTGATGATCTTAAAGGTCTTTTCCAACCTAAACAATTCTATGATTTGATGATCCAGGTCATTAATGAAGATGTCAAACAGTATAGGACCCAATATTGACCCTGGGGTACACCACCGCTCTGCCACCAGCTGGGCTCCATGCCACTGATCACAATCCTTTGAGTCTGGTAGTTCAGCCACAGCTCAGTTCACTTCACTGTCCATTTATCTAGTCTGTAGTTCATCAGTTAATCTATGAGGTTGTTATGGGAGATGGTGTTGAAAACATTACCAAAGTTGAGATAAAAAACATCCACTGCTCTCTATTTGGCTACCAAGCCAGTCAACTCATGTAGAAGGCAATCAGGTTGATCAAGCATGATTTCCCCTTCATAAATCCATGCTGACCACACCCAGTCACCTTCTTGTCCTTAATATATTTGGAAATGGTTTCTAGGATTAGTTGCTCCATCACCTTCCCAGGTGTTGAGGCAAGGCTGATAAGCTTTTAGTTCCCATAATCCTCCTTGCTCTACTTGAAGATAGAAATAACATTTGCTTTCTTCCAGTCCTCAGGAAGCTCCTCCCAATTGCTATGACTTTCAAAGAGAGTGGCCTTTTGGTGACATCTGCCAGCTCCCTCAGCACTCATGGGAGCACGAGTCCCATGGATGTGTGCATATCCAGTTTGTTTAAATGTTCTCTAACCCAATCCTCTTCCATCAAGAGCAATTCTGCTTTGCTCCAGACTTTCCCACTGGTCTCCTGAACCTGGGATTTCTGAAGGCTGGTCTTCCTTGTAAAGATCAAGGCAAAGAAGGCCTTGGGAACCTCAATCTTTTCCATGTCCTTTGTCACACTGTTCCCTGCTCCATTCAGCAGCAGACCCATATTTTCGTTAGTCTTACTTTTGCTGTTGGTATAGCTGTAGAAGCCCTTCTTGTTGCCCTTCACATCCCTCAGCAATTCAATTCCATGTGGACTTTGGCTTTACTACCCCCATCCCTGCATGCATGGACAGTGTCTCTATATTTCTCTGGCTCACCTGATACTGCTTCCACCTCTTCTACACTTCCCTTTTATGTTTGTGTTTTGTCAAGAGCTCCTCGCTCATTGATGCATACCTTCTGTTGTATTTGCTTGACTTTTCTGCTTGACAGGATGGACCAGTCTTGAGCTTGGAAGAAGCAACCTTGAAAATCAACTAGCTCTCCTGGACCCCTCTTCTCTGCAGGGTCATATGCCATGGGATTCTTCCAAACAAGTACCTGAACAGGGCGGAGTCTGCTCTCCTGAACTCCAGGGCTGTGATCTTGATTTTTCCTTTCTTTTCTCCTCTCAAGGTCCTGAACTCCACCATCTCATGGTCACTGCATCCAAGGTTGCCCTTAACCTTCACATTCCCAGCCAGTTCTTCCTTTTTTTAGATACGAGGTCCAGCAGAGTGGTCTTGCCTTATCATCTCCTCAATTGCCTGTGTTAGGAAGTTGTTGTCAATGCACTCCAGAAAACTGCTGGATTGCTTGTGGCCTTCTGTGTTGTCCTTCCAGCAGACATCAGGGTGGTTAAAATCCCCCCATGAGGACTGGGGTCTGCAAACATGAGACTTCTTCCAGTTGTCTGAAGGCCTCATCTACTTTTACCTGATCATGCTTACTGATACAGGTCTGCATCCTACCGACCACAACCTCTGCCATGTTGGTCTGTCCACTAATCCTGACCCATGAACTGTCAGCTGGCTCATCGTCCAGCCCTAGGCAGAGCTCCACGCATTCCTGCTGCTCTCTCATGTAGAGGGCAACTCCCCGCCTACCCGGCCCATCCTTCCTAAAGAGCCTGTATCCATCCATGGCTGTGTTCCAGTCATCCCGCCAGGTGTCTGTGATCCTGATAAGATTGTAGCTCTGCAACTGTACATGGACTTCTAGTTCTTCCTGTTCCCCGTGCTATGTGCGTTAGTGTACAGGCACTTCAGAGAGGCACCCAGTTCTGCTGATTTCCCAGAAAAGATATGACAAATTCTCCCATAATCTCCCCCATAATCCTTGGGGTATGCCTACATGGCTAGCCACAGGCAGACCTGGGTGCTTTTGCTCACCCTTTAACCTGAGGAAGAAGATAGCTCTGATCCTAGCACTGTTCAGCTGTATTAGAGATTTGCTTTTCCTGCACATTAATAATTCTTACTGCAGTAGTGTGCGTATTAGCCCATTCTAACCCAGCTCTTCAGCCTTTTGGCATGAGTTGAAGATTACATCCATTTTTGTGTTCACCCATGTAGACTAGACTGCTGGAAAAACTGAAACATACTGAAATTACAGTTTGGCCACTTGTGAACAGGACAAATAACTTTAGCATCTTTCCCACAAATTTTACAAGTGAGTTAAGATATATTACTACTAAGGTACATGTCTATCATTTTGTTAAAGGAAATGGCAAAAAAAAGCTGTATCAAATAAGCTTAGTTTGAGCAAAAAGTCAAGGTTATAGTCCCAGCTAGATGCAGCGACTTAAATGACAGGGTGATGAGGCATTTAGTTTCATAGACAACTAAGCAGAATGAATAAACTTGAACTAAATGTGAGTTCGATGCCAAGTGGTTAGTTTTTCTTCCTGGACCATTATACAAACATTTCTGGATTAGTTGCCACTAGTCATATAAGTGTGTTTATTCATGTTAATGAAGAGATTTTGGTGAATTATTCTTTGTCTCGTCGAGTACCACTGTTGGCTATACCACTGTACTATACTATTGCCTGCAAAACGAGAAGCCCTCAACCCCTCTTGAAGAGCCTTTACCATCATCTTTGTCAGCTCTGTTTTATACACTTGCCCATTCCACTTTATCCTTCCTGACTATATTACCATTTATTTCCATATTGCATAGATGAAATGAACTGCCCCATTTCTTTTTACAAATAGTAGGGCATCTTGGCAGCAGCCCTCTGATGTCTGCCAGACCCCTGTTCTGGCAGATACAGTAAAACTCACCCAAACGGAAATTCTTCTTTCCTAGAAATGACAAGTGTTTTAATGTAAAGTTACTTGCAGTGTAATATGCGGTAACCTTTCCTGCCCTTTCTGGAGGAAAAGACAGCTAATAGCCTGTACACACCTCCCTTCCTAACAAGTCACAGGCATTTGAAATGGGAACGTAGACAGAGACATTGTTTACTGTTTCATTTCTAGTAACTAGAAGTTCAATAAATTTCCTTCTTCCTGCCCTACAGTGGTATTTCAGAGATGTCAATACCCTGATGTTGGCAAACTGACGGATATTGACAAGTAAGCGAGAGGGGACCTCAAGCCTCTACTACCAGAAGGATTTGATTCCAGATGAAATACTACTAATATGCCCTGATAAAAAAATAACTATACTTCCTTGCATACGGCTTATTTTCTCTGTGCCCTTGCACTGCAGTGCAGTCTAGTATGGTAACCTTGAGTCACTTTGAGCATATAAAATGTTATATATTATGGTACATATCCTCAGGTGTTACAACCACAAATGGATAAACATGTCCTAGATTGATCAAAATMATAAAATGTGTGTTCCCAATGTTGCCTGCAAAAGATTGAATTAAATCCAATTTAAAGCTCCATTGACTAGTTTGAGACAAAAATTTTGGAAGAACACGGGGAAGTGTTGCTACAATCACTTTTATACTGTGCATTCATCCTCCTCTGGTTACATGAGAGTTTATTGTCTCCCATTTACCTTGAGTACAGAGTTAAGAATCTTGATTATGGACTGTGTCAGCCCCTTGCCCTTGCAACGTGTACTGCCTTTAAAATAGTGCGTGCTGAGAAAATCCCAGGGATCCTGTACAAATGGAGGATGTTACAATTGCTCCCTGCCAAATGTTCTGGAGCTTGGGATAACCTACACAGTTTGCCTACTGGAACATGTAAAGCAATTACCTGCATTAATATGAAAAAGAAGATTTCATGCATCTTATGGGACAACATGAGCCAAATAGATAATCTAAAAGTCCAATTTGTAAACACTTTCTTTTCTACTTGAGGAAATGGAAACTTGAACAAAATTTTCTTCATATCATTTTAACTTTCTTCTTCCTATTTAACAGACAAGCTGAAATCTCAGTTTGATGCAGTTAATACCAATTATTGTTTGTAAGACTTGCAAAAGTGACTGAGGCTTAAGTTTGCTATAAACTGAATATTTTGTCAATAAATATGGAAACATATTCTTTAAAATCACTAGTTGTGAGGGTCAATGCTCTGGTTAGTGATCTTTCTACTCATACCATATCACGTAGGAAATATGTACTTTTTTACTCCAAAACTACAGAAATAAAAGGCAAATGAAACATAGATCTTGGTGATCTTCAAAAGATAATCCAAGGACTATTGATGATTAATGGAATTATTGCTGATAGTCTGCAGAGAGCTATCTGGTTATCGGGTCTCCTTTTTTCTAAGTGATCTGCTTCATGACAAGATAGGTGAAACCTGAAAGTATGAGTTTTGTAGTAATATTTTCCCATACAGCCCATTGTTCTAATTAGTACGTGGATGCTATGTAAGTACAGAAAAGAGAGGAGGACAATGTTTTCACATGTGAGAGTGTAAGAATTAATGACTGACAAATACTTACAGGTAAGCACCACAAAAAAAGCTCACCTTTAAAATGCATCTGAGAAACTGGTATCATTGGAAAATCTGCTTTTGCTGCTTTTTTCCATCTTGTCCAAGATTGCAGATTTTCAGGGAACTTGCCATTTCACTGTGTGTCAGGAAGCATTTCTTGGACTCTCAGCCTACATCTTCTTTCCTGTTCTAAAAATCTTTTCAGCTCTTTTTTAGGGCCCTTTCATGCCTTCCTCCTCATAGGTACTTACACCTTTCAAGTTCCTTCAGATGATTACCACCGCTGATCCACATATGCCTGTAATTTGTAGTTTTAAACATATGAACAAAACAACATTCTTGGTGGTGGGGGAAGGATCTTTCCCAGACTTACTCAGAGAATAAAAAAAAAAAAAAAAAGAAGTCCTAACTAGCCTGTATCCTTTTGGGGAAGATTTTCCAAGGAAAGGTAATTTTTCTGCACACAGGAAGAGCCTAACTACTCCTGGTACCTTTGAAATTCTCCTCCCTCAGTTTTCCATCTACCTCTGTAATCTAGCTGTGCTAAAGGACGCCTACAAGAGTCAAGTGTCAGCTTGAGACCGGCTAGCAGAAAAAACATCTAAATGAAAAAGCGCAGTTTTGCAATTAAACTTAAGTCTCTCTTTTTGCATTGTCTCCTTCATTTCTCTTTCTGTAATTCTGCTTGTATTATTCTGACAAGGGCTTCTGTAAACTCCCAAGATGCCAACCTGAAGCTGACAAGAATGGTGGCAAAAATACCTAAAGCACAAATTCTTTTGACAGCCTAACAGGAGTCTGTCGTCTGCTGGAATCACCTTTCATTTTTCCCTTGTGCATTTCTTCTGCTCTGCCCTCTGCACACACCTCAGCGACAGCCTGAGGGTGTCAGGCATAATTCTGTAAAGACACGGAGAAGGAAAAGAAAATACCAAGTGTCAAGTCTATCCCATGACCTCCCACTACTATATAAACTGAAAATAGAAATTGTGGGAAAGTGGCCTGTTAGCTCCTTAAGGCTTGATAGGTTTAATTGGCTTCCAAGTGTTTTCATAGCTACGCTGGAGAGATATCTGCATTCAGGATATGAAGCAGTGTCCACTGAAATCAATTAGACTCTTTATACTGACTTCAGTGGGCTGAAGGTTGACCCTGGTTTCCATCGTGAGAGTTCTGTATAAAACCAACCTACTGATTCGCATTTGTGAAGGATCAATATAAAAAAACTGGTCCCACTAGCACATAAAAATGAGGCAACAAGGGACATTCTGAAGTTTTGTATTAGAAACACAAGTTCAGTAAAGCTGGGAAGAAGCATGTGAGCTCATATATGTGTTGTTATATAACAATAAAAGAAGCTTTTTGCAGTTACTGCTGATGTCATTTCTACTGTTACTGATCCAATACTGCTTTATGTAGTTCTTCTGAAGAAAATGTTCACTGACATCACTAACCCTGGTCATTCAGTTATATTGCCAATTAAGTCCAAGCAGTAATGTTCAAAGGATATATAGATAAGCACATGGTGAAAAAGGGGTAACTATGCAAAGATAAACCACTGACTTTGATAAAAACTAAATCAAACTGCAGCATTTAGTTAATACATCCCTTTGAATTTTTGCCATTCTGAGTTGTTCTTGTTTTAAAACAGAGACTCTCCACTTCAGAAATGGAGAGCTGACATTCTGCATCTGTATCCACTCAGTTTGATGTTCCTATCATGGTTACTTGCCTTCACTGCTATTTGCCACAAAGGCTGGTGTGGATATGTCAGCTGTCTATGCAGATATGTCATAGAGACAAAACAAGGGAAATAATGGTAGATGTTATTAAACAAGCTGATGATAAATATTCACTTTTTAATGTGAGCATTGTGTCAAATTAGTTGATGTTATTTCTGCTTACACATCATCAGTAGCTGGAGCTTGCATGGGAAGGAGTTGTAGTACAAAGTACGATGTTCCATAGGTTTGAAAGGTCAAGTTTAATTTTCCAATCATCTGCATGTTTATTTTCAGCACTTCAATGGCAAATAAAATTAACTTGGAAAAACTTGTCATATAAATAACTTGCAGTACTGAAGATATGAATTCAGAGTAAAATTGGGGAAAACATAGTCCCTACTGGGTAAAAAGAGCTAACATACCCTGAAAGTCAGAAGCAGCTGGCTGGAGTGGCCACAACATTCTTAAATGGGAACTTTTCTAAGTAACCAATAGCAGGCACACATTTTCAGTGGGAATAATGTGATGTGCCTAATGTTATTCAATAGTTTAATATTTAATATTATATAATACTTAATAGTTTAATAGTTTAAGCCTTTGCAGGGAACTGCACAAAGGTGGAAAGAGTGCAGTGAGTCAGATTCCCTGCAAAAGTCTTGGCAGTGGCTCTCAAGAAGTAACTGGTCACTTTGGAAAGGAGAGGTTTGGAGTACTTGGCTTCTGTGCAGTCTGAATGCAAATGGCACAGCCCACTCAGGCTGATGCTCAGGGATTCTGGGAGACAGGACACTTCCTTGCGGCTGCTGACTCCAGTTACCTATAAGTGAGTTCCTCGCAGCTGCTGACTTCAGTATAGTTATCACAGTCATGACAGTTGCCATAAGCTGGCAGTCCTCTTGCATGGTGTAGTGGGCTTGGTGTGGGATATGCTACCACGAAGGGAATGGGGCCCATAGCCTAGCCAGCTGCCAGCAAATGCCATGTATCCCCTGTTTTCCTAATCTAGCACTTACTGCCCTTCACAGTTGATAGTTATGACACTTACAGTGACATACATAGCAAAGAAACCAGAGCTAAATGACCTCGGAAAATACAGCTGGCCAATCTTTTCAGAATAATAATATTTTACTAAGAAAGATCTTTTTTTTTCCTAACTTAAATTACACTATAATGTTGTCTCATGCATTAGCTTTTCTTTCTTTTCCACTTTCCTTTTCTTATTCTCTTCATATCTCTTCACTTTCATTCCTCCCTTTCCTGTGCAAGCTGCCACTCTAACCAGACAAAAAAAAAGGGGAGGGGGATGACTGGGGTGAGAGTCAGGGACAGAGAAAAGAAAGAAGTATGGGATAAAAATATGGGAAAGAATAAGAGGAAATACGAAACAAGAAAGCAGCACATTTCAAAATCAACCCTCCAATAAAAAGCACAAAAGAAACTATTACAAAGAAATACAAACTTTGTCTATTTTTATATCAGCAGAATGCAAATAACAGAAAAAATAATTATGTCTTTTTCAAGTTCCTCATCTCCATCTTTGGTACAAGTTTATTGGAGAATGGACACTGCTTTTTGACCAGGAAATTTGTTTAGATATCCAAAATTTAACAAAAGGATCTGTTCCTTTACAACAAGAATGCTAGTGGAGAGAACCAGATTTCTTCCACTTGTGCTTTGTCTGGCTAATGAAGGAATAATTTTCAGCACTGTCCACCATTTATTATCTTAGACCTTCAGTTAATGCAGCTCATCTTCCCTTGTGTCAATTTTCAACAAGGACATGTGCTGGATTGTCTTTAATCTGTATTTATGCCCAAACATATAACATACTAGGTTTTCTTTCATTCAATTTGAAATAGCCCCGTGAAATAGATGGGGCAAATATCTAACTTAAAGAGGAAATCTTTGGCTTGATTTTATCTCTTACTACTATAAATCAGGGATAATTATTCTAAGGTTAGTGGAGTTACACGAATGTAAATCCAGATAACAGGAGGAGGTGCTTGCTCCTGTTAAACGTTTGTGACTTTTTCTAAGCAAGGCTTTGGTAATATAATCAGGAGCAGTGATAAATCCTTAACACATACCTATTGTTCACAGTCAAATGGCCTTTTAGGTCAGCTGTCGAATTACCATGACTTACTAAGCAGCAGTATCTCTTCCATTCAGTGCCTGGTGTTGAGTGGTATGTTCCTGACAAGCAAAAGAAAATCCAATTATCTCCTTTTCTTTCTTGCTTCTATTAAAAATGTTTCCATTTTTAATACAGCATCTGGCCATACAATATAGATGTTGGTAGGATGTCTTTAAGAGAATTATATTTTTGTAACTTTTTTTCATAACAGTTATGAAAGACAGAACCAATTTGCTGCTGCAGCTATCTGAAGAAAGTAGCATTAAATCTGTGCCTGGACAGACTCTGTAGGATAATGTTGTGAAAAAGTCATAGAAAATATGCTATTGCATTTTGGACCAGCCAGCTCATCTTAGGAGGGTTGCTGTGAATTGAATGACACCAAATAGGAGCTACCTGTCATAAAATAATTGTTTTCTGAGGAGTAAACTATTACATGCCTTTCACAACCCTTCTGAAGCCAATTTTCAAAAATCCTTCAGAACCAGATAAATGGCCATAGAGTTTTGAGTTATGGAAGACATTCAGCTCCTGAGAGTATGGAGACTTGTGTGTCACCCCTTTCTCTACAACAGTGTATCTCAGACTGTTTTGGAGGATAAAACAATGTTTTCCATAAAAACACACCCAAACATCTCAAAGCCACTTAGGTGGTGTCCACATATTCTTTTTATACTTTTACTTGTATGTATGTAATAGCATTAGGGTGTGCACGGGTTTCTTGGCGTTTTGTGTTGTTTTTGCCGTTGCTTCACAGTAGAAACAAACTTGGCAGGTAGAAACTTGTTCAAAACCACACGTGTATCTCACTCGAACTTGTAAGCTTAGAAATACTTCTGAATCACTCATTTTTGATACAGTCTCAGTTTGCTTTTGTGGTTATTTCCAGGGTAAAGTGCAGGAGAATCTGGCTGGATTCTTGCTATTTTAACAGCCAGTGTAGTTTTCTGTTCTTTATAAATTATAATAAATGTAACTGGAAGGACTTTTGAATCTCAACAACTAGATGTTCTGTGCAGAATAAATAGTGCCCTGAGAATATACTTCATTGTCTTCAAATGCCACGGGAACCCTCTGACCTTTAAATGCAAACTTTCAAATTTGCAGGAAGAGGTTTAGCCAAAAGATTCTCATTAACATTTGTGGCAGCTAAGAAGTTGAATCCTTTTCCGCTGAACTAAAATTTACCTCTATGCCATAGACTATGAAGCCATATGATGAAAGTCAGAGGAACTGCTAATGCCAAATGTGCTTTCAGAACTCTTTTTGCAAAGTTCTCTTACAACAGGCTCGGGCACATCCTGGACTCATTTCATGTGGTCCTGATGGTTTAAAACCTGATGGTATTCTGACTTGAGATGTTCAAAGATTTACTTAAAGCTTTTATGGTGCTGGAATATCAAATGCCTTTTGTCCAATAAGCAGAGTGCCTTTTTACAAGGTACAATGCTCATTTTTAAGAGCATTTCTCTTGAAAGACAGAGAACCTGTGGAAGTACGCCTGCTGCTTCATCAGGAGCATTTTCTATACATTCAGCTGCATTTTCTATGAACTTCTGACAAAATTTTCAGACTGTGGGAACACATTTATTTCATCTGATGATTCAGGTTCTGCCTTTCTCTGAATTTTACCAATTCCTTGGCAGTAGGTTTCTTAGCACTGTGGTGTATCATTAATTCTTTTTATTTCACTGGTAAGAGTGAGGCAGTTAACCTTTTCATGAACATTACGCTTTGTAGATCCATATATTTTTAAAGCCAAGGGGACTGCTGTGTTAGTCTAAGCTGACCTCCTGTGTTGCAATTCCTCACTTACAAAAGTTTGAGAACTGACTGAATTTCCTTACTTCTCAAAAGCAGTATGAAAAGTCCCCCTCACTTTGTGGATCAAGACTTCATGTCTGCACGACATTTTTCCTTGAACCAGCGCATGAAAACAAATTAATTCGTTCCGGGTTTGGTGCTATCACCTCCGTAAGGTAATTCACTGAAAAAAGTGGAGAGGTAAAGGTCAGAAGGGAATGCCTGTGTTCAAAAGAACTTACAGAGGTGGAAAGGGGTTTTGGGGCACTTTTTGGCTATACAAAAGACTGGTCAAACACAGATCATATTTTATTTTTATTTGCAGGACCTACTGGGAGAGGATTCAGGTCCTTCCTCGGGTCTGTTGGTAAACTTGGCCAGACTGAAAGGGAAGTTAGCAAGGTACCTCCCCTCCACTATTGCTAGTGTACAAAGACTTGGCAAGAACAAAACCTGCTAGGCCCTGGCCACAGCAGGGTGTTGCCTCTTGATTTCATTATTTTCCTACACTTCCAACTTGATGATAGGGGAATAAACTCACAATTTCTTCTCTTCAGCCCAGAATATGCTCAGTCCTCTTGTTCTGAGCTGTTTGAAAGCGCATCTCTTCTGTCCATTGGGCTCTCAGTCACCAAGAACAACTGTAGCAGATATTGGGGTTTCTCCTTGAGTTGGCTAGGTTCAACAAGCAAAGTTCCCTTTGTCACTGCAGGCATTTCTGTGTGCCTCAATGCGTGCCCCACCTCTTCTCCTTTGCTCCCGTCTTCTGTGCGATGTCATTGTGGAGGAAGAAGATTAGACATGCAACCTATGATTCTTTGGTGGCTGTTTAGCACCTAGTGTGAATCAAACAGTGCCTGGAAAGATCTCAGGGAAGTTTATGAAATGTTCAGCAGCCATCTTATTTTGCACTCTTTTCCTTCTTTGAATTTCTTGGTGATAAAGGGACCTAAAACTTTGACAGGCAAAACTAAAAGCAGTTACTTGCCTCTCTAATTAACAGATCAAGTGTAGGTATCCTTTTCGCCTCCTACCACATCATAGCTCCACAGTGTAACAGCCAAAAGACAGTTAAATGTTTAACCTGCACTAAAACAAAACATGTGATCCTACACTGTTGCCATTTAATAGGGTTTAATTTGGTTTTCAAAAGGCAGGTGTCCAGCACCATGTGAGATTCCCTGAGATACTGATGGCACCTGCATAGAGTTGGCCAGTGGAACACAGGAGCCAGAGGCCACCCATGCCTTCCAGACAGCAGCTGAAGGCCAGATGAGATTACTGAAGGCATCTCAAAAGACTCTAAATGCCTGTGCTTTGGCAACTGAAATGAATCCTAAGGGACTGAGTGAAGTTTAAAATTAACATTTTTAAGGTGCTAAAATGATATCACCTGCAGCAGAAGTAACTTCATTTCCAAAACCAAATGTGTCAACATTTGTTAGCGTTGAGCTGTTTCTTTCATTGCTTTCAAAGAAAACTGAATTTCTGTTGCCGGCTACCATTACTGTCTGTAAAACGCCGTGACAACAAGCTCTCCACGTGCCTAAGTTTAAAAAATAAGGCGACCTTTCTGCCCATTTTGGTTTAATGACTTTCAATGGCTCCATTTATTTCGAAACAAGTTACAGCATAAGGCTATTTTGCTACTCAATAGCTTTTGGGTGCAATCTGGTTTTGACTTAATAAATAGATGAAGCTCTCAAACAGCCTGAATTCTTTAATTGAAAAAAAAGGCTACAGACAAACTTAAAAGGCAGCAAGCTTCTTCATGCTTCATGATATTCTCCAAAAGGAAAATCCCAAAATATATGGATGATATGCCAAGTTTTCAAAAAAAGGAGAAAACTGGAAAATCCTAATGAAATTACATCACCAGACATAGCCCATGTTAGTTACATTATCTTGCCACGCAAGTATTTGTACTGTGATGGAGTACAAGTACATTTGCTGAACAAGCTGAAAATGCTGCCTCAGGAGAACAGACTGACTTCAGCTTTATTCAATTGCTTTGCTTTCAGGCAATTTCTGATATTTCAAAGTGACTGACAGAATCAAGGCAAATTCACAAACTCAGTCATTCAAAATGATATAAATTATTACCTTTAAGATCAGAACGGATATTTCTGAGAAAATTTCAGGAAAGTACTATATAGTTATGATAGATGAAAATAATCGACTTTTACAGAGAGCAGGTGTTTTTATTGGCTGCCGTGTGTGGAAGGTGACATGAATGTTCATGAAGAGGTCACCTCTAGGTTGTACCAAGTAATTTGATTGGTGGCTGTGACCAAGTCAATGATGAAAGATTTGTTATTGTGTCTAGATGTGGGGATCAAACACTGCCAGAAACCATGTGGTGATATTGTAGGATTAATATCAGACATAGCATCCAGCTTGCAACTGGCAGAGTCACATACATCATTATTGCTGTGGACATGATTTGAATTAAGCTTGCCCAGAGAACACTGAGCATAATACTGTACTAAAAACTACCTAAGAAATTGTTTTGTGAAACCACATATCATGGGAAAAGCATCCTAAAGGAGATGCTGTGTTAAAGAGAAAAAATTTCTACGTGTCTTATCAAGAAATATGATGTGGTACAAAGTGCCACATCTAGAAATAAAATGTGTGATGCTGTGCACACCAGCAGGCATCCATGTGACACAACGAGTAAAACAGTCTTCCAGTGAAGAAGTATAGAGTTGACCTGACCATGTGGACAAAGTAGGAATTAAAAAATATTATAAAGAAATAACAGGAAATGAGAGCTTGAAGACTGGATATAATAGTTCAAATAGGAAATGTTTACTTGCTTGGTACAAAATGAGCTCTAAACATGATAAGTAGTTAGAAAGACACACAGAGAGACAGAAAGATAAGTCAGGAAGAGTAATAAGACACAGAAAACTTTCCAAAGGCTGAATTTTCAGCAACAGAAGACCATTCTTTATGAAACAAAGCACTGCAGTCTTTCCAGTCAGATGAAAGCTGCAACTTATTCTAAAAGCAAGTCCACCAAGAGATTTTAAAGCTGGAGATACTGAGATTCCCCAAAATCACTCTTAAAAAGATGAAAACACGTCCCCAAATTTGGCAAAGGAGTTTCGGAAATACTTTGACAGTAGTGAACCCATTCTACAGCATCTCTCCCATTAGGATTTGAAGAAAATAGCTGATATTAGCTTGGATGGTGCTCAGCTTCCTGAGCTGTAAACTGAATGAGGCTTACTGAAGTCACAAACACCTTTACTTTGTGCAGCCAAACCAAACATTGCCTGGTTTCCAATGCCGTGAAGTTAGCAGTTATTCCGGCATAGTTAATGCCGGTACCATAAAACAACTGAGATTCATCATTCTACATTGCATCCAAATGCAGCTTTCATCCATCTGCTGCATGTGCTGGTATGTGTTCAAGGACAAAACTGATCACCTTCTACTTAGAAATGCAAGTTTGGATACTGACTTCAAGAAAGCCAAGGCACAGATCATCACTGGGAGCTTTTCAGACTTACATGTCTTTCTCATACTTGCATTAAAAATGATTTCATGAATAATTTTGTTCCATGACTGCATTCATCCATTTTCAATAAAATGAGCATTTATTCCAAACTTAGCATTCTTCAGCATTCTGTATTAATTCTGTACCGAAATTTTGGAATGTTTAATGTCCTAACTCATCATTTGACTAAGCTTACTGAAACTATCGGCTCAGTTATGAATTCATTATCTTTTATTTCATACATATCTCTGATATGCAAATTTTTATAGCAGTGAAATATGTCTGACTGCTTTGCTCCCAGTTAATGCAGTATTAATATAACAGTGAACTTAATTACATTTCCAGACACTTTTTTACTTACACTAAATTAATGTTTGAACTTGCTTGATAGAGTCCTGCAGTTGCCTAAGTTTGGGTTTGGGTTTATTTTTTTTTTCTCCAAATTAATACAGCTGTTAAGATATTTTGTGTTGGCACTAATGCTGGGTGAAACTTTTACTTTTGTGTATAATCTGTTTGTGAGATGCTGACTTTTCTAAATCATAGGTTAATTATTTCAACGTAGAATTTCACCTCTGGAAGACTGTCTGTTCCAACAGTAAAAATGCCATGTAAAGACCTCATGTAGGTAGAAGAGGAAAGCCCATCAAAATGCTGTCCCCACAATGCTAATGCCCTGCTCACACCCATCCCTTCATACTCTACTTCTGAAGTGTTTTAAATGCCAGAGATTGAAAGAACAGTGGTTGTGCAGCCAAAAAAAGAAGAGAGTTTTTACCTGAGACTTTATACCAGTCTCCAAATAAAGAAATAAATTATTCTGTCCGTCTACAGTAGATAAGATAAAAAACAATGGGCTAAATTGCAGCAACTGATAGATAGGCCAGACATTGGGAAAAATGTACTGCATGGATACTGAAGCTCTGGGACAGACTGTCTAGAGAAGCTGTGGAGTATCTGCTGCTGGAGGTTTTTAAATACCACTCAGACAAACATCCATCAGGATGGGGGATAGATAAACTAGGCAATCTCTTAAAATCCCTTCCAGTTTTATTTTTTATGATTCTGTGAGTAGGCTTGTCATACTGAAATATTTCTCTGATTAAGGTCTGATGCTATCCCTTGTCTACTGTAAGGCTATTTATCCTTATGTTGTTAGAGACCTATGATGATGGATAAAAGACAGATGACTAGTTTGCTTTCAGAAGCCATTTTTTCAGCTGGTCAGCATCTGAAGTTGCAGACAGATTTCCAACAGAGCTCAGTTCTAGAAGTTCCCTTGTTTTAGATACAATGGGACTTTCTAGGTCAAGCATCCTGACATTTTCTGCAAATATGCTGAAGTAAAGATCACCATCATGCTCAGACATATGACCGCATTCCTGTAACTCGCCTAGTTACAGAACGATATCTGAGGCAAATCCTCAACCTCATGTGGCTTTCACTGAGGTTTAAACTGAGAACTTTTACCAGCCATTCACAGTTAGAGATCATGCATGAGATCAGTTGCTGAGTCTCAGCTGTCATATGGGAACTTGTTAAGCCACAGCACTGTCGTCACTGAAAGACTTCAAAGATTAACTCATGCTGAAGGAAATATCTGAGGAGTCCAGGAGCCTAACACTAACTAATAGTGTTCTTTGGGTCTCCATGTTAAGCACTCTAGAGGCACGCTATGAAGCTGACAAGATGCTTGTTCTGACCCCTTGCAGTTGTTCTTATGCTCTCACAATGTTTGAATGAAATTTCTAAACCAATTCTGAAAATGGGACCTAGACTTTGAATTTAGCTGCTTTTCATTTAGGTATCATTTAGGTGCTTTTGACGAAGTTATATTTAGCCCTTTTCAAAATCTTTAAGGACATGCTTAACTATATACGCATACATAAACACCACTGAAGAGGAATGGATGCGAGCATATATTCCTGGTTATAAGTACTTTCAAACATGTTTCTCATCTCTTTAGCTATATCACAGCTATGTAAGACAAACTCTCTTGGAAATTTGATCCTATATGCACAGCTGTCCTGGAGGAATACCCAGAGCAGGATGCTGAGGACAACGTGACTGTAAGTCAAAGACAACAGCAAGAGCTGTCTAGAGTCTTAAACCACTCCAGAGAAAGTGAGGTACCAACACTGGTCTTAATACCGTTATTTCCTTATCCACCATCTAGTATTTATTTTGTTTAGTTTTATTCCTGTATTCCATTTTTGTTCCTGAATGCCCGGGTTTATTGCTGATTTTAAACAACTTCATTCTGAATGTGAACTAGCATCTCTGATATCAAACACCTACACAAACATCTTTGTGTCTTAGTTGTGTTTTATTTTTATTTCAAATCAGGTGCCTGACTGTAGTGCTTGTAGGATTGCAGTGCACTTGGATTTTAATTGTATGAAGTTCAGGCAAAAGAGACTATAAAAGCATCAAGAAAACTAATAGTTTCTAAGTGCAAGTGAAAAGATGCTGAGATTTACATAATGGATTTAGTCAGACACCCCTACTGTTTTATAGAGGGAAAAGTGCATATGCACAATAAATAAATTACACTGTGCCATCAGTATGTTGCATCTAACTGCATTAGTGGCTCCATTTTTCCCCTCATGACTTAGGTAGGATGACACACTGGAAAACACATATTTCCTCATTATACTATTTAAATGGTTTGATAAATCTACTTATCGATGACAGAAACATTTTTAATTGCTCCTACAACGTTACTTATATTTAAAACAAATCTTTCATGTGTTTACATGCAAGATCTCAAAATATTGAAAAAATGTTATTGTCATAATAAGCCCCATCTGCGGCTCAAGTAGAACATGGCCAAAATCTTGTTCTTTGACCTACTCTGCCTTCAGGCTGCCTTGCTGCATGCGCTTTTCATAGTGCCCACCTTCTAAATCTACTCAGTTCAGGAAAGAGCTGTGTAAACCATCTCCTTCACAATGAGGGAATTCTGATCTATGTTTCAACAATTCATTCCATTTTTGAAATGCTGTTAGTATTCGGTGAATTTCATTTTACTCTGGCAAAGCACCGGTTAGAAATTATTAAACTATTAAATCAATTTTTATGGACACTAAACCTTGCTTTGAAAAGGAAGCGTACAGAAATTGGATTGTTTTTGATGAAATTAATTAATATATTTGGATTCCAAATTTTTTTTTATCCTCTTGCTCCACATTTTTCCCTGTGTTTTTCTGTGCTTTTTTATTTTAAAAAGGGTAAGAAGAGAAATGGCTTAAATATAGTCAAGTATGGAGAGGACAAAAAAATGGAACATTACTGAAAGTTTTCAGATAAAATTCCATGTATTTTCTTAATTTTTTTAAAATTAAGAATCTTTAGAATTAACCTTTTCTGTAGTTTCAAAATTGTTAATATTTTAGTTTTGGCCATCTCACTTCTTTTCTCTGTTCAGTGCATCTATGTGCTGGAATACATGAGAAAATCTAATATATGTATATGTTTCCACTTAGCAAAAGAAAAATAAACCAAATAAGGAATGTGTTACTGGAGATCATAGACAGGATATATTATGGACTTGATTTTGCAAGACACTGAATGCCTGCAGCTCGCCTTGCACCTAGTGAATTTAAGGCACTTGTCACATGACCTACTGTTTTATTAGCTTAGTTGCAGTGGAAAAGGCAGAGCAGTAGCATCAGAAATGGAAAGTGATGGCAGGAAAAGTCTGGTTGTTGGCTCCTTAGGGGTGATGGAAGCAGCTATTCTCAAAGGATCTCTGCTGAAGAATATAGAAGTAATATAGAGGAAGATAGCAAGAGCAAAGGAAAATGAAGATTTAAGAATAATAGAAAATAATAATAAAAAAAGCACAAACTATTTCTGGAGCAATAACTGCTCTAAGAAAAAGTTATCAACCCAGATGAATCACATCTATGTAAGGGGCCTAATTTAAAGGCATTTTATCTGACAAAGAGAAATAAGCATTTCTAGAGAGTGATTCAGTCCTTAAGTAGACTGCGTATCTTTCTCCCTTGTGAGGCATCTCAAAGCACATAGTGAAATTCAGACAGAATAAAGCTGGGCCACGATGACTGGGCACTAACAGACTGGTCGTTTCTGCCTTAAGCTAGGCCACTGGAAGTCTGATACCCAGCTCAGTAAGGACTGGTGTTTCTGTCTGCCCTTCCAGCCATCCATACTGCAGATATTTTGAGATCAGGCAGCTATGAAGAAATAGGTAAAACTTGACCCTTACTTGGCACAAAGAAGGTATCTGGGGAAGAACTGCAAAAGCCTATAAAACCCTGTAAAAAACCAAAAACTCCCTGTGACCCCCAATAGAATGCCGATTTTGCCACCTAACTACTGCTCGCTGCATAGACTCGCACTCAGAGTGTGCTCATTGCTGAGGGCTCCCACCTACTGCCGAGGTCATCTGTTTCATCTGATGATGGCCTGCAGAAAATGCAGGGTATCATTTAAATGTTTTTATGAGTATCTTTATTTGCCTGAGAACACATAAGATACTTCCCTTTGGTGTATTCCCCATATATACTCTCCATACGGCTTAGTGATCTCTGTGCCTTTTCAATAATTCAGGCTGTGTGCTCTGGCTATGTCATCTTGGGAAAGGAGCCCAATGCAGTATCAAAGAGCTGCACTTCCTATAGGAAGGAGGAGGAGGTACATGTTATGGGCTTTCCCGTGTTTGCTGTGTAAGCTTGATTTTTCAGGCTTATTTGCATCGGAAAGGTCCAGTCCCTCAGACGAAGGTCAAATGTTCTTTGATGGGAACTCTTCCTGAAAGCAGACCGCAGAATCAAACTTTTCTGTATGAGAAATGGCACCTTTCCTCATTGAAATATTCGATATACAGAAGCAGGGTATTTTTGCCCTTTGCAATATAATGCAACTTAAGACACGCTGCCTCCGATATGAGGCCAAAAAAGAGGGTAGCTTTATTTTATTCCCGGGTAGCTTTATTTTAAACTCGCAATGTTTCGTGTGAAGAAATTCAGTCAAAAGAGAGGACTGCAAGGAAAGACAACGCTTGATGAACAACGTCTCGCCACTGGCACGACCCTGAGATTTACGCGGGCCCTTGCCATGACACCCGCGGGATGCTCCGCGGGGGCTTACCCGCGGCCCCGCCGACCGAGGGCCCCCGTAGCCCTCCGCCCCCCCCGCCGCAGGGCAACCACCATCTTGTGCCGCGCAGCCCCGGCGCAAGCGGCCGCGGCGCGGCTCTGCGCAACGCCCCTCGGCCGCGGAGATCCGCGGTGCGGCCGCAGCCCCCCCACCCTCCCCACCAGCCATCCCGGCGCTGCGCGGCGCGGGGGAGAGCGGAGCAGGGCCGCGTGTGCGCAGCCTCCGCGCCCGCCTCTCATCAGCCGGTGCCGCTGCGCGCCTGGGCGGGTGCGCGCGTGTGCGTGGTGTGCGCGCGTGTGTGTGTGCGCGCGTGTGTGTGTGCGCGCGTGTGTGCGCGTGTGTGCGTGTGCAAGGCGGGGCGGCGCAGCAGGCAGCCCCGCGCCGGCTGGTGCCATCTGTGAGCCGGGGCGTGGGGCGGAGGAGGGCGCGGAGGCAGGGAGGGGGACGAGCATCCTCAAGGCCGAGGCTCCGTTTGTCTTCCCGGGCTCCGCGCCGGCGAGCGGGAGGCTCTTCGGCACCGGTACCGGCGAAGTACCTGCGGATCGGCTTGCCTCCTCCTCGTTGCTTTTTTTGGTTTGGTGGTGGTTTGGTGTTTTTTTTTTTTTCCCCTCACCCTCCTTCAAATCCGAGGAGATTCTGAAGCGGGGCGAGAGCTGATCTGACGTAAATGGTGCTGCTCCGGGGAGGGCAGCCCCCCTGCCAGCCCCGGGCCGGGGGAGCGCCCCCGGGCGCGGCTCGCCCTGCCTAGCGGCCGGGCCCCCCGCTGCCGCTGCAGCCCGGCCTGAGATCCGCACCGGCACCGGCGGGGGCGGGCGGCGAGCGGCAGCCGGCATCCCGCAGCCTCGTCCCCGGCGGGTTTCGGCGCCTCCGCGGACCGGCCGCGGGGATGATGCGGCGCGTCGGAGCCCGCGGCGGGGAGGGCGCAATGTCAGAGAGATAACGCGCCTCCGCCAGCAGCCCGGGGGCAGTCTCGGTGCCAGCCCCCCGGGACCCGGCTGCCTGGGAGCCGCTCGCTGCTCGGCGGCCGGACTGGCAGCGGCGGCGGGGCCGGGGAGCGGCGGGGCGAGGCCCGGCGGGGCGGGGGAGCGGCGGCCGGCCGTGCCGGGGCACCCCGCCTCCGGGGGGCAAGCGCCTGGGAGGCTGAGGAGCGCAGGCAGCAGAGGTGGGGAAGAGGAGGAGGGCAGCGCCATGACTCATTTGCAGGCAGGTCTCTCCCCGGAGACTCTGGAGAAAGCCCGGCTGGAGCTGAACGAGAACCCCGACACCTTGCACCAGGACATCCAGGAGGTGCGGGACATGGTGATCACCCGGCCGGACATCGGCTTCCTCCGCACCGACGATGCCTTCATCCTGCGGTTCCTGCGGGCCAGGAAGTTTCAGCACTTCGAGGCGTTTCGCCTCCTGGCCCAGTACTTTGAATATCGCCAGCAGAACCTGGACATGTTCAAGAGCTTCAAGGCCACAGACCCGGGCATCAAGCAGGCGCTGAAGGATGGCTTCCCCGGCGGGCTGGCCAACTTGGACCACTACGGCAGGAAGATCCTAGTCCTTTTTGCTGCCAACTGGGACCAGAGCAGGTAAATGCAGAGCCACCCACCCGCCTTAACCCCTTCTTCCCCCGGGCAATGTGTGGGAAAAGCTGTGCCAAACCAGAGAGAGGATGGATGGGCAGCAGGGACACACCCGGCTCTGCCCACAGGGGGCTGGGCAGCAGCCCGGAAGGCAGAGGGAGAAGAGAAAGAAGAAATGTATTTTGTGGCTTAGGGCCTTTTCAACCTTCTCATCCTTTAGGCTCTGAATTTCGGGAGGCAAGTAAGAACTGCTCGGGCGCTCTTCTCAACTCTCTGATATGGGGTTTACACCCTTCTGCCTCCCCTTAGCYAAAGCGAGCTGGCATGGCAGATGATGTGCTTAAACCCCTGACAATGAATGGTTGTGATCCCTGTGCTGGTCTTTCTGCTTCAGCACACACAGAGCTGCTCAGGTGCCATAGGAGAAAGTGGGAGATGCTGTGTGCAAAACAGGAGTATCCATCATGGCTTTTGAGCTGAAAAGTTTGCCAGTGCAGGAAACCAAGGCTCTGAATCTTTTCCCTCTGCTTAACCAAGCTCTTCCTGAGCCACCTGGAAATGCCAGGGTGGAAGTTACAGTAACCTCTTCTTTTTTCCACTCACGCTGCTCTAAGTGTGAATTCCCTGTATAATAAGATACAAGCCTACAAAGCTTTGGTAGCAAATTGAAGGAGGCTAGTGCAGTCCCCAGAACAATTTCTGATCCTTTTTGGGACTACGCTAGCCTGAAGATGACTTAGCAGGGCTGACCTAAGAGCTGTCTCCCGTCAAGGCCCTTTCTTTTAGCAATCGGCTTGATACTATGTGACATTATTTGGTTATTCTAAATACCTCATTAGGTGCCATGTCCAGTTTCTCCTGCAGTCTAAAATTGCAGTCACCAAAATTGCTTGATTTCCCATACATGTAAATGAATGAATCCATTAAGAGTGAACTCTCTAAAGCCTAGTCCTGTGAGCACTGCATGGCTTCCCTAGACTCCCAACCTGACAGCAGTTTTAGCATCTGAAGCACTTCTTAGTGAGAAGACATAAAATCTTGCTAGTTGCCTTCACATGAACCCAAACTGTCTTTTTGAACCCAAACTGCTGGTTGCCTTCACATGAACCCAAACAGGCTGGGCACAGGCAGTGCTGAGTGCTCCGTGCAGATATCCAAGCTCAGCTATTTTGAAACATGGGGAGGACACGGTGGATAGAGAAAAGCAGTGTGGATAGAGAGGACAAAATTTGGGGGATCAGCATGCTTAAGCTTGCCCTTTAAGTGTTTGTGTARCTCTTGCAGGCTCTGTCGATAGCCATTGCAGGGAGTGATCCCACAGCTCCCTGCACCAGTCAGTGTTACAGCCAGGGACGGGTCTCTGCCTGGAGGGCCACTGGCCCACCATGGCTTTCCTCCTCTCCAGACAGGGTGGCCACATCCATGCTGCCTACGGGGATTGTTTCCTGGCCCTTGCTAACCCGTGAATCATGCCCAGGGACTGGGAGGAAGCTGTCTGGCACAAATCAAAACTGCCCATGACCATGCTGACAACTAGAAAGTGTGGATGAACATACGCAGAGCTGGGGTCAGCATCCTTTCCCTGCTTCAGTTTTCTGGCAGGTGGAGCCAAAGCAGCTAAGTGAGGAAGCAGTGGCGATGAGCCTAAGGACTCTCTGAGTGGGCTTCATTTCCCAGATAAGGACCTTCCTTATTTCCCACATAAGGATCAGGTCAACTTTTTATTTTAAAAACAACTCCACAAACTCTTAAAAATCCCCAAAGGAAGAATCAGCAGAGAAATGGATGTTTTTTTAAGTCATATGTCTACTATGAAGAAGTTCCCTTGTTACAGGTAATGTGGCCTACTGTCTGCTATTATTTCTCATTAATGAAAAAAAACCCCAAAGCTTTATGTGACCCTTTTCAGATCATTAGTTCCTAGTCAAGAGGACACTAAGAATTCCAGTTCAGGGATAAAGTAGCATTTAAAAAAATAATTGCCATGTGAAAAGAATAGGTTTATTTTCTTCTTAATTTTGGATGTGCTGATACTTAAACTACATGAGATCAGCTGACAAAGAGTAAATTTATTGTGATCTTTTTCATGAAGTCCTATTGGTACAGTTATTATTATTTATGATATAATAGGGAAGTGATTGGGGTACACAGGGGTACCTAATGGCCATGTTTTCAGTCGAGTCCCTGTTGCTCTTCARCACTGCACGCCCCCGGTACGCCTCTGCTCCAGAGCAAGGGATTTGTTTTCAGATAGACCACGCAGACAAAGGGGAGAGAGCTGAAGCCCAGATGCAGGGAGTGGCTTGCTCCAAGGCACATGACAAGTCAGTGACAGATCTGGGAATGGAGCTCGGTCACTCTCTTTTCTAATTAATTTAGTGTCTTCCATTATCTGATGTTCAGCAACTGAATCTGGGGAGCATTGTGTATGGAACTTATACTGGATCCGCTACGCAATATGTCTCAAGCTTATGCCTTAACTGACTTGAGATCTTACAGTGCAGTAAACCAGCGCTCCTCTTAGAGCAACACTGGGAGGATTGCTTTTTGAAGTCTGTCTTGTTAGGACCTCTTCGTATGCTTCATAAGCTAAGTTAACAGAGCACAGCAAAGCTCCAAATTTATCATGTGTGTACGACTTCTTATGGCCAGCATGTAACAATTAGAAATAAAAAGTTCCAATTTGTTATTTAAATGAATAGCAGACATACTATAGATGATTTATATAGCACCGTCAGCCTATGATTTACATAGTTCCAATTAGAAAGAAAAGCGTGGGAGGCAAAAAATTCCTGTGGTAAAACAAGCCTGTGTACTAGATGTTAAATCATTAAATTAAGGCAGGGCCTGAAAACTGTACCAGATGTCCTACCATCTGAACAACTAAATCAGACATGTATTTAAAACAAACAAACAAAAAAAGGAGAGGTGAAGGATAATGCATTGAGTAGCCCCGCAGCTTTTCAATGGGACCCTGCCTAACTCTCCATCCTGTCTCTACTATGGGGAAAGTGAAGCTGGGTGGCATTCCTGCCAGCAGGCTAGATAGCACTTGGGGAGGGATCAGCCTTCCTTGTTGATTCATAACTACATTTGGCTTGTAGGTGTGTACGTGCCTTTGAAGACTCCTTTTTCTTAATGTGTCCAGCTGGTGAAGTTTTTTTCACTTAATGGTACAATTGACTTCAACTCTCAGTAGCAAGGGATCTGTTGTCATGCATGTTCTTCTATATGCGTCGTGGCACCTGTACACAAATCCCTCAGAAAATCAGTCCATTTTGATGCTATTTCTTTGAAATCTTTCCCTGTCTTAATTATCCCAGAACTTTACCTAGAAAGTGGAATAGAAAAGTGCAGTAGAACAGTGCAGGAATGCCTAGTTTCTGTCTGTGTCACAGTGACCCAGTCAGCTCACACCATCCTCAGTGAATATGGAAATCCACTGCACTCCTTACTGTTAGCTCTGCTGTTGCATCAGATGATTTACAGCAGGGCAGAGAYGGAGTCCACTGGTTTGCTTTCAAAACTATGCTTTCATGTGCAGAAGTGCTAGAAACTTTTCTTTTCCTCCCATTAAATGAAAATTTAAATTCTGTAGCTATTAGGAGGCTGGTCTCCTCTTCAGCTCGCTGTTAACCACAGGCGAGTTGGCAGGGTATTTTTCAAGCTCTGATGGAGGCAGTGTGACAAAATAAATAGCAATGCTAACAATAACAACGTATTAACAATAACAAGATACCTGGGTAATAGAGTCAATTTTTGTTTGGAAATAATATCTTTCAAGTAATAATTATTAACTAGTGCAAACACTGTCATTTTTTCTACAGTTTCTTCTGCTGACTGATGCTGTCTTATTGTTCCCTAGCTTTCCCCCAGGTATCCGTATCTGCCTATTACCCCTTGTATTTAGACTGTGAGTGTTTTGGCTAGGGATGTTTTTGATCAATGTTAATGTAAAATTTAGATCATCTGAATCTTCATCYGTGGCTGTGACTGTTAGGCACTAGGCTAACATAAGGAGTAATGAATGGTA
This sequence comes from Oceanodroma leucorhoa, assembly GCA_030449065.1. Classification (NCBI taxonomy): domain Eukaryota; kingdom Metazoa; phylum Chordata; class Aves; order Procellariiformes; genus Oceanodroma; species Oceanodroma leucorhoa. The sequence continues at coordinate 8,658,162 of JASVER010000029.1, read as the reverse complement.
TTAAATCTGAATCTGAAAGCTAATCCAGTAAAATATTTGAAGCAGTTTCTATTTTTCTATGCACTTTTGTAACACCGGTGGTGCTTATTAGAATAAGGGTCCCCAGGACATGCTGCCACTATTTAAGCAGAATAGCTGTAAGAGAAATTTCAATCCCCCATCTTTTCAGCATTCAAATCTGTACCCAGACTGACAAACCAAGGAGATCTGAGGCATCATTTCTAGGTAATTCTTTGTGTATCTTGAGGACTCCTGTTTCAYTGAAATTCTAAAATTATTAAGCCAGAGCAGTAGGTTAGAAATGATGGCTCAGAGACTTGACCAGCTTTCTCTTTTAAACCACAGTAGCACAAGAGCTCATTTGACATAAACCTTTGCTTGTCCAAATGGTGATGGGCTTAAAATACAGATTGTGTGTTCCTTACATGTTTGGGACCTTCAGGAGACATGTGGCTTACATTCAAGCAAAGAAGACTTACCATTTATCTCTTTTAGTTAACAGTTTGCATCCTGAGAGGCAGACTCATGCCACTCAGTTTTAATTCTCAAAATAACTTGAAATTTCTTGATATCGAGGGGGAGATGACAAATAGCAATAGAGATAGTAGGGCAACTCTGCCAAATCAGATTATCTGTTATTCAGTGCAAATGTGAATCGACTGGAACCAGAATCTAGTTAAACAGATGATACAGTGGATGCCACCGATCATCAAGAAAATAAAATATTGAAAACAGCTGACACAGCTGGATTTGGCATGAGACATCTGTACCCTGCATTCTCCCTGTCTCTTCTCTTTCTGTTGGCCTGGTGGAAATCACAGTGGCCTCTGGGAGAGAAGAGGATGCATAGACCACATAACCAAGAGATAAAGGTGAAAGATCATAGCGAAGTACTACCAAGAGCTGATAGCATGTCTGCCAGACATCCTGATTTTCTTCCCAGAAATCCTTGGAAATACTTMGAATCTGTTCATATCCCACAGAAAATTCTCAAAGAACTTTTCTTTTCTGTAAAGGGGAAATTACTGCCACTGTTAAATTACAAGAGAGTGGGATGCTCAGTTAATTGAGCTGTTCTCTTCTTCACAAATCAAGACCTCAGTGAGGCATTACCCTAGAAAGCTCTGTAGCTGTCGTGGTAGAAATGGTAGCCATCCCAAAGCATTTGAAAGAATCATCGTCAATGTGGCTATTAAGTTGTCAAGCCTTCCCAGGCTCATTGCTTTAAAGTCAACCTGAATGAAAAATTTCAAGAGGTAGCAGAGTGTGTCTGCACACCAGTCCCCACCTCATTTGAACTCAAGCTGGGACTCACATAGAAAAGGAACGTTAAGAGTGCATTATATATGTGATAACATATTTCTAGCATTTGTTATTCACATTAACAACTGGGCTAAAAAAGTTGTCTAAGCTYTCCATCAAATTAAGCATGGTTCTATAAATAGAGGGCATTAAATACATTTAAATTAACTGTGAGTTCTCGACTATCCTAGCAGTTAGTAATACCTTGCTAGCTACAATATGTCCCATAAGACTCTGTTTAAACAAGTGAATGCAGCTGAATTTATCCATAAATAAATAAATATTTATTTCTGCACAGCCTAACTCCAGGCTGCTACAGAATATGCGCTGCGGAAATCAGGCCCAGCACACCCTACGTACCTGACAGCACTGGAGCTGTCATTGTAAAACTGGGGCCAGGGCAAAATGAGCAGCTTGCTGTCCCCTAAATACACACTGTTACTTAACACAGATTGGTAGGAATAAAAAAATAGTGTCTTCCTCTCAGGCTGAACACCATGGTCTCTTAAAATTAAAGGCTAATATGTGGATTTTTTTTGTTTGTTTTTCTTTTTTCTTTGAAGTAGAAAGGCAGTCAAAGCCACCTTGGACCAAATTTATTTCACACTCAGTAGCTTATCCCTTTTTTCTCACTGTATTTCTGTATCTATATGGAAAGTAATTTCAACGTGGAATAAAAGTTTCAACAACGCAATCCAGAGTAATTTTTCCCAGCTTCTTTTTACGTAGGATTTTCATTTCCCTAAAGAGCAGCTAAGAATGGAGCGTATGTTATGGTACAGCCTGCGCATCCTGGTGCTGACAGTAGTAGCAGTGAGGTGAAATGTTGGAGAGCATGGCGCTGGAGTGGATTAAAAATGGGTCTTTATGCAAATAACTGTGCTGTGTGAAAGCTTCAGTATAGTTTCTTTAATCATATTTCATTTGCTGGGCTGTTCAGCTGATACTTTCAAATAGCTTGCCATTCGCAGCACCTAAGATTTCATCTATCACACTGGGTTTACATTTCTGGCTTGCCTCAGCGTGTGTCCAGAGTAAAAGCAGCTTTAAATATCCACTAATGGATTTGTCTTTCTTGTCTGGTTTTCTGTACTGTACTTAAATAAGGTATCGAAACCAAGAGAAGAGGTCCATTACAGAATGAAGGATAGCGCCTATCTTCAACTAATTGGCCCAAAGGGTATTTGAGGGGGGATGCTTAGTTGTTAGTGACATGTCCCTGTATACTCCTGATGTGGCTTTTTAGACTTAAACATATACCTTCCTCTGGCAGAAAGTATTCTTGCTTGCTTTTACTAGACCCTTATTCCTCAGGACTTGTTTTCACTGAGAGGACAACTTTTTGTCTTTTTCAGTGGGTAAACATACAATATCGTCATTGTTGTTGTGGACTGTATTTCTTACACTAAGCAAACCTGCAACAGGAGTTATGGTGATGGTGAATGTGCCATAGATTTGTGGAGGCCCAGCCTTGCGACCATTGGTTACTGTCCGTGGTGGCTGAAATCCTGGTCTCACTGATGCCTGACAGTTTTCCCATTGACTTGAATGAAATCAGGACATAATTAGATTTATATGTATTTACATATATACATCTATATATTTATCACTTAGGAGTATATAAAAGCATTTTATGGCTAGTCTTAGAGGCCTGATTGGCCTCATAATCAAAGAATCTTTATGTCTAATGCACCAGATTTCTAGCAGCCTTGTGCCACTAGGGAGCTGTTAATCCAAGGCATGTGATATCTTCTTGAACTCCCTCGGGAGGACATTAGAGATCTACGTCAGGGACTTGGGACCCATCTTCTTCGACTGGATGTAGGGTGCTTGCAGCAGCCTTCTGCTTCGTGGAGCTCTTCTCCTGGAAAATGAGATCCTCCGAATGGGGCAGCATAAACGTCAACTGGGGTTGAGGCTAATTTTAGGATTTGAGTATTTCTAATGTCTGTTTCTTGTATGAGCTCTGATTGATGATCTTCCTCAGACTGAGGCATTAGCTGCTCTCCCAGTGTCTCACATGATGTAATTTCCTGCCCTTTGCAACCTTTTCCCTGAGAAGGCCTCTTACAGGCTGTATCTCCATYTAATTTCATGAAGCGATAAAAAAAAATAGTATTTCTGAGACCTCCACCACCTTGTGGAGGTAACCGGTGGGCTCGAAGGCAGTTGACCACGCTCTGAGCCGAGCCCCGACCCTGAACATGACTCTCTAAGCCTCCTTCCCTCAGGCCAAGCGCGTGTTTTAATCCCGATGCTGGCAGTTGTACAAAATGCAGATCGTACAGGGGATTTTTAGTTCCCATGTAGATTAGGTGCCCTCCACTGTCTGTGCACCTGTGTTGTATTGGATAGGTAGACTGGTCTGCAGGTACACTAGGCAAACTAAGACCTTTTCAGTGCCAGTAGAACCGTCGATAGTTTTCATGCTGCCAAACACTCCCAACACGTCCTATTTTACATGCGCAAGCTCGCTTGGGAAAGAGCGGATGAATGATTTAATTTTTCCTCAGGTGGCTCTTCGCACTGCGGCGCTGGGGGCGAGTGTTTGTTTGCTTATTCAGAGGCCCCAGCAGCGACGGTGGTATTCACCCCACGCGTCCAGAGGTTGGGCTTGGGGGGGCTGCTCTGCCTGGGGAGAGGGGGAGCGTCAGCCGCGCCGTGCCCGAGGCGTTGGCTCTGCCACGCCAGCCCCTGTGCCCCCAGGAAGGTTTGGTCAGGGCAGGCAGGCTGCTCTAGGTTTGCTTCACTGTGCAAAAAAGGGGTCCTGGCCTAACAGGTCTTTGATGATCAAATTGCGCTAACAATTTTAAGAATCCAGATTTTGAACGTTTTCCTTCAAAATAGGTTTTAAGGCATGTCGTTTTTTCCCCCGTGGACAAAATTCCATTTACAGAAATGGTCTTTTTTTTTTTTCTGCCAAAAGGAATTAGAGAATTTWATCTTTTTGAGGATTTCCACAGGGAAATTACAGAGAAGAATTTTTCTTGTGCTGTTTCCTCTCCYAGTTGAAAAAACCTGAACAAAAAAGAGGGAGCATGCCAAATTTCCTGTAAACCTTAGATCTCAGAAAAGTAAAGCCTTAAAAAAAAGTTAAATCTCAGAAAAGTGAAAAGGAGAGGAATGAATGTGAAAACTTTYATCTCAGTCAACCAAACCAAATTCAAAACAAAATAAGGGTCTGCAAAATGAAGAGAAGAATCGTGTAAAACAATGCTTCCCCTAACGTCTTCTGGGGAAAACACACTTTCTCTTGTTCACTTGTGTTAGGCTGTCATTAAGAGAGTCCTCTTCTAGTCCCTTTCCTAGGAGTGCATAGTTGGGCRGTTCACTCAGTTTTAGTTGGCTAAAAAAAAAAAAGATGGAAAGATGCGAGGAGTCAAAGCCAGAGGAGATTAATTTCCTTTATGATACTTCCTTTTGCAGATACTTTCAAAATATAGTTATGTACACAACAAAACAGTGCACTCATATTAAGGCAAGTAGAATTTAGTATAATTTAATGTAATTTCTAAATAGGCACACATGCTCTTTGCTACATATGCAGTATGGTGAAGATTTCTCTGGGACTCATAATTTTGAGAACTTCTATGTTTGATGCCATCATGGGAGATTTTTAAAGGGCCTTATTTAAAAATACCTGCACAAACACTGAAGATTTAACTCTTTCTTTTGTTCCTGGAATATTTGCTTATCTGATATTTTTCTGGTTTAGCTTTCTAATGCCGCATCTGATACTGTGGTGCGGACTGGCAAATTAACATCTGTTTCAGTAACTATTTATCTTACTTTTAAAAAAGATTTTTAGATATAAAACATAGTTAGCCTGGAAAAAAATCAAAACTTAAACTACTACTTTCATATCTCTTAAAAAATYCCAAATAATTCAGATGGTTCACCTTTTTTTAAAAAACTCAATGAGCTAAGCGGCAAGTTGATTAATAACTCTATTATATGGCAGTCTAAAGATGACATTGCTGTGTATATTTAAGCTATTCAGCTGYTGTACTAGGTGCTTTAGCTTCAAAAAAGAAAGATTATACTCAACAGGGCTTGGCAATATGGAATTATGTCTTCTTTTACAAGATCATTGATCTAAGAAAAGATTATGTGCATATATGTAAAACACATAATTACATATCGTAGGTGGCATCTTCGTAAACCGAAATTTAACATAGAAAATTCTAGGACCAATGAATACCACATTCCAAACTTACTCCTGAAACCACATAATTTGGGTATACAAAGTACTCAGAAGGCAGTTAAGTAACTCTTAAGAGGTTACTATTGCTCTTAACCAGAAACACCCCAAAGCCCTAGTGTGTGTTACTTTCTGCTTTCAAAATCCTTGAGTAATCAGCTTTCTGTAATACCCTTTATAGATTTAAGAGAAAACATTACCCAGAGAGAGGGACGAGGGGAGCATGTGGAAATCCCTTTTTTAGCTGATAATTTTGTAGAAGCTGTTATTTCAATCCCTTGGAAAAATATAAGAGGAAACTTTGGATCTAGGCTTCTGGTGTTAGACTCAGGTTTTGGTATCATTATGATTTTAGAAAAATACAATTTGCACAGATATGTTTGTACAGACATTTAATAAAATGCGTAGATATTAAAGCAGATTGGGAGACTACAGAAAAGTTCAGATTTGCTTTTGGTGTATTCTTGTAGCTTGTTCTGTCTGGCTGATGGTCTAGATGTACATAATCCTGCTGTAGAGGATGAGTTCAAGTAACTGAGCTTTTGAGACTTTCCCAGCTTTACATACCCAAGACTTCTGAGGATACGGTTGCACTCCTTTGATTTAAACTTTTGACAAGCGGTACAAATGAATAATGCTCAGAACTTCTCCACGTCCGTGGTCGTTGCTTCTTTCCTAACCGAATCTCCCCTTAACATTCTCAGGTACACGCTGGTGGATATTTTGCGCGCCATACTTCTTTCTTTAGAAGCCATGATAGAAGACCCTGAGCTTCAAGTGAATGGATTTGTTTTGATTATAGACTGGAGCAACTTCACCTTCAAGCAGGCCTCCAAGCTCACACCAAGCATGCTTAGATTAGCCATAGAGGGCCTTCAGGTAACCTTCTTTTCTTTCTCTTCCTGACTCTCCTTTGTTTTGCAGTTCRTTACAAATCTAGGTGGCTAAAAAACCCAAACAAAACAAAAATTGAAGAACGTCTTAATAGCAAGGCTATTAACACCTTAAGGTATGGGCGGACAGACAGGCTTCAGTGGCACAAGCYAACGCGTGAGCTCAGCCAGCTAAGTGCAGTAACTCCTGGTGTATAGGCTCCTTCTTTGCCATGAATAAGAGGTAACTTTTCTGTCTTTATTCTGAAGTGTCTGGCTTCCTGTAAATTCAGACTGTAGCTTCTGCAGCAGCAAGTTAGAAGTAATCAGTTTATCTTGTCATTTTGCACAGGGCTAATGAAATATGGGTTGCCACACCAGGTTGACTCTTTTTCATTGATTCCATTGGAGACAGGCTCTACATCATTCGTCCTGAAAAGTGTGGGGCACTGTGATTAGGCAGTTAGCTGGGACTATTTACTTACTGAAAGTTCAGCATGTGCTTGGCTCTTTTGCTGGGTCAGGATTAATTTGACCAGCAGCTTCTGGGACTGAGTATACAGCRATTTAAATTTCTTTCTGCTCGTTGTAAATGCACTTTACATGGCACAGGCACATTGGTGGAAAGGATACTACATAACTCTTGGCTGTCTCCTATRATCTTTAATGCTTATTAAAATGAAAAACTAGAATCTGTAAAGTAGTTGTTTGCTGTGCAAGCTTGAGTTGCTGTGTTAAAAATACCAGTAATTCACTCCTGTGGCAGTGTGCCTTGGTTTTACAAGGACATATATTCCTTTTCTGTGATGTTTTTATCATTTATACATTTTTATTACTCATAAAACAAAATAACAGCCTTATCTTTGAACTTTCTTCACTTTGATATTGCTATTTTTTGAAGAAACTTGTATAGCAGTAGTATGGAGTTTTGATCTAAATCTTGAAATAGCTTAACCAGTGTTCAGCCTGCTGTTGCACACAGAAGGGTAGTGACAGTCATGAGACAAAGATCTCAATGTCCATTTCATTGTGTTTCCTTATGCAACAGTGTGATTCCATGGTCTTGAGAACTACATCAGAAGGCAGCAGTGAGATCTGTACTCCAATAGTGCTGCATTTCCTTTTATTGCTTTCAAAGTTGTTTTCTTTTCTGTGCTGCTTTTCAAAGTTAGCCATTGTTTTCTTGTTTAGAACATGAATAAATACTTTAGTAGTCTTTGTTTTTAAGCGGTGGTGTTTCTTCTTGGACATTAATCAGAGATGGTTATTTTGAGGAGAGCTGCAGTGGATAATTGCATCTGAAAATATGATGGATGACCTACCAAACTTCAGGTGGGCTCTGAGACTCTGTGTTCTCCTGCCATTGATTGGTTCATTACTGAGTTGAGGTGAAGTCCATTGGCTTAACTTACCCATGCCTCCAGCTTTGTATGTTCAAATATCCCAAGTCTGATGGTGGCCAGCACCCAGGGCATTGTTTTGTGCCCACTGTCTTCAGTCCTGTTGACTCCAGAAGTGTAAAACTGGGCATGAAATGCTCCAGAAGAGAGAATGAGAAGGCACTGAAATGGCAAATGTAAGATAAATCTCTCCCAACGCTCGAGGAATCTGTCCTAATCTGTGACAGGTATTGCTATCTGTAAGCAGCAACTTTTACAAGGCCTTTTACCACAAGTCTTTTGAAGAAATCAATTAGTTGGGCTCTCATAATACAGTGCTTAATTTTCTGTGGAGAACCACTGAGGGAATGAGGGCTAACATAATAGCAAAATTGACTGACTCCCTAGTGATATTTTCCCAGTAGTTATACTACTTGGGGGGTTGTTTATATTTAATTTCTTTTTTTTTTTCTTTTTCTTTTACTTAGACATTTTTCTATGTAAAGATATATTAGAGTCAATGGAAAGGACTAAAGACAACTGTACTGAGCATCTTGGAGGGAGAACCTCACTTCAAAACCAAGTGCGATCAGGAAGGACATAAGAGGAAAGCATAGTGGAAAGGTGGTACACAGAGACCCTGGGCAAGGCACAGGTTTATTTGCACCTTCTTGCAAGATTTCATGCCTAAATGTAACATTCCCTTACTCTCAACAGGGACTGCCTTTTCTTTTATTTTGGACAAAAATGCATAGCGGAAACATCATTCTGAGTGATGTTAAAGTAAAAAGTGCTTAGTCAGGTGTATGAAAAAGAACAAGAACAACTCACACACACTGTTTATTTATGATCTTTGCAAATACTCTCTATTTAATCAGAGAAATGGAATTTACTTTGGCTTATAAGATTTAACAGGGCTCAAGATGCTGAACTTTACCATTTGGGGAATTTAAATATTTGCGTTACTTGGGTGGAAAGGGACAGGGAAAATGGGATTAGTGACCACTGAATTTGATGTTCACCAAATCCCTTTGCCTCCTGAATGAAATCTTCCAAATTTGCATTATATTTGCTTAGCTTCCATGGTGAGCAGAATATTCAATACGGTACGTACCAAAGCAAGCTGATTACAAGCTATGGCATTTCTGGGCTCTTCACAACTGCTTATCTTTTAGGAGATTGCTTTTGAAAGTAAGATAAGTAAATATATACAGTTTTCTACTGAAGACAAGTTCTGCTATACACTTTGTCTGCATATATATGTTAAATGGGAGCATGAAAAGAATCATACCCCTAACTGACTTGTATACATTAGAAAAACCTCCTAGATAGATAGTTATTTTCAGGAAAAGAGCCTTTTGGCCATGGAATTTTTAATGTTAAAGGACAGTGATTATCTGTAGACTCATGTGAATTTCCAGCRTATCCATCCCAACAGTGCTTTACCAACCAATTGGTGCAGTGTAGGTCAGTGCTGATTTTTAGATCAAATGGTTTTGCTAACCAAGAAGCAAAAACCTTCTGTGGAGGTTGGGGCACTTGGCTGGGACTCTTGATGCTCCAGTCCTAGCTCATACACTGGCCTTGTGATTTTGGAAAAAAGGAGCAATACTCTTCCCTGCGGATGCTGGTGGCTACAGCATTTAGGCTGCTTCTCATCAGTGAGAAGGAGGATTTGCGCTTAGAGCCCCTACACCTTCCGTAGTGAAGAATAAGAACATAAGCAAATGCAACATGTAATACTATTTTCTGAGAAGGATCTGTGGTGCCTAGGAGTACCTAAGAGCTCAGAGCTGTGAAACCTGAGCAGAAGGAAAATATTCTTTGAGAGGTGAGACCGAAACCCACGCCCTGACTTTAGTACCTTGTGTTGGCTCTCCCCAGTGTATTCAATGTGCGGGTGTTTGTGAATCCCACCCARTCTTTAAGTGCCCACTTCTCCCCAGACGAGAGCTATTCCACTGAAAGATTACTGTTAAAAGTGTCTGCTAATTTGGGGTGCCCACTGTGACAAGCCATGGTCTGATTTTCAGTCACCTTTTATATGTTCGGAGTCCAGCTGCCATTTGTTTTTGATCAGAAGGATTCAAGACTTCTAAAGTCTTGATTCTGAACCCCCAAGCCAGGAGCCTGAATTCTAGCATGGCCTAATTTTAGAGCTTCTCATTAGATGCTCTTTGAATGCATGTAGCACCATGTGGGCTGCCRTCTCTTTGGAACAAATGGTAAGAAGCRGCAAACTGAACTCCCCTTTCACGCCCAGAAACTCTGCCGTGTGGCATCTTACTGAAAACTGCAAGGATSCTTAATGGAGTTAAATAACCACCAYGCAAACACTGCCACTGRAGCTAGCRGAGTAACTGCCTGCAGTAGGTTGTCATCCTCCATGTGAACCGGCATGAGAAAGAGAGTGGGCACTTTGCCAGTGTTTTGCAGATATTTGCTGTAAGCAAGGCATGATTAGTTGTGGGGATCTTGGCTTTCATTCAGGCTCTTTGATTTAGCTGGCACAGGCTCCTCTGCCCATTCCTCCYGCCCTTTTCCCTCCAAGCAGCCTTTGCCCCAGTGCTATCGCTCCCCAGTTCCTCACCCCACTCCTGTTGGTGTTGCCTTACTTTATACCAGTCTTCACTGATGTTTTTTTTGTCTCAGTGTCCCRATGTCATGCTCCAAGATCTCCATCATCATGAGTGATTGCATGGCATGTTACAGTCATCTTAGRTTCCTTAGGGGATCTCAGCCTTTTGTGGTCTCACTGTCCAAATGCTCTCCACATCTGGCATCTAATCAGCTTCAAATCTCCCAACTTCAAACCTCCTCTTAACCAGTGTTCCCATTGCTCTTCCTACCACTCTGGAAAACAGCACTAGAGAGTGAGTCCTGATCTGTTCACATATCAAGTGAGTCCTTAAGGAAACTGTCCTTGTAGTTCTGCAGACTGGAGCTGATCTGCTTGGTATATRTGACTCAGTGTTCATGGGGCTGGGCAGGAGATGTTGGGAACTTCTGGGGATGTAGTGGAATGATGTGGCATGATCTGGGAAAAGAAGACTTTTTGTATCTGAAGTTTTCTTCTACTTCAACAAAGTAGCCATGGTTAGTGTAGAGGCTAATGAAAATGCTCATAGTTGACATTTTTCCATCACTTCTGTCAACAGAGAAGAACATCCAATTAAAATAATTGCAGCTTGAGAGAAAGAAAATAGAAGAGATTCTTCTGTTACATTCAGACTGCCTCTTTCATGAGCTTTTATTAAATGCTGATCACTTTTCTGTTTTATTTCTTTTTATCGGGAAACTGAATCTATCTGTGTTAAATAAAGATAGTGACTAAATTGACGTGATTAAGCTGAAAAACTACTATTACGCTAAGGTGAGTGGCATCAGCATGAGAAATGAAGGGCTTGTAGCACAAACTCAGTGTAGGGAGTTAACTCTTCGCACTGTGATTGACTTCCTGTTCTCTCTGGCAGGCCACAGTTCAACAACTATATGTTTATGACCATTCCTCAGCTTTAAAATAAATAATTATTTCTGGAAGTGATTTTTCTCAGTCAAGGCCTAATTATTTCTCTTTGCTTCAGTATCTTAAGGCCATGAAGGGAATAAATAGTGATCTTGCTCGTAAGGTCAGTCAGAAATAAGACTAATTTGTTCTAAATCATAAAGTCAGAGATGGAAGACATGTTTCAAGATCATAGTTCACTTTCCTGCTAAGGCAAGATTATCTCATGCATTATATTTACTAGTACTTCACACAGTTTAATTTAAAGTCTCGGAGGCAGGTCTRGCACATTCTTTGGAAACCTTTCTATGACTTCTTGCTCTTCAGATTTCCTCTTGGCATTAATCCCAATTTTTCTATTTCAAAATGTCACCTCCTATCAAACCCTTTTCTATTTCACCACGTGCTGTTTAGTCCAAAGCAGGAATTGGTGTGTGACCCTCAGTAACCCAAAGAAAGGAATTGTTTGATGGAGTATCCATCTGCAACAGCAATCATCTGGAATCAGGACCTGGAGATGTTCTTCCTGTCTTGTTTGCCACTGGAGATGGTGAGATGTGAAAATCAGTGGGATCCTTTTTATTTGGAGAGCTTAAATTTACTTTTTTTGATGCTGTCCAGATTGCCTGTGTTATCAATCCATTTTATATACGCCTCTTTCAGGTTTACCTCATAAGGATATGCTGGATCATTTTTGGAATTATTTTCTGAAATCAGTCTAGCCTTTGTTTTCTGTGATGCTCATAAATCCTCTGTGATCTTATTAGGCTGTGCACAGTTGGCTTTATGTTATTGTCTTCAGTACATACTGCCTTTGCACATAGTCCCCGTGATATCAGGTAAAAGCCTTCAGTGCCTGTTCCCCAAAACAATACAGTGTAATTTTTTGCGATTTTTGTTTATATTCCTTAGCAAGTGTTCAGGTCCTATGACAATTATTTTTATAAATCCAATTTGACTTTGGTTATAAGCAAAATTTTGACTTTGATTATAAGTGATTGCCATGCAGGAAAAACACTGCTGTGATATTTCACTAATGTTGAAAAATAAACATGGGAAACTTCTCTAGAGGGAAGCGCCATAAAAATGTGAAATTATATGGCTGGTGATGGTTTCTCGCATCTCGTGTTTCATAATCATAAAAAAATTAAGACAATTCAATTCTCATATGTTTTAATAGGTGTAGCTATGTTTAAATAAGTGCTACTCTGGTGATTTAAAGTAGTTCAGGGACTGAAAGTTTATGTTTATAACACATAAAGAAAATTATATTTCTTAAGGAAAAATTAAGTACGGACTCTTTCTAAAACATCATACTCCAACTTGGATAATATATCTTTTTCAAAAAAGCCCACCCCAAAACCTCAGGCAAAATGCATTTCTCCAGTAATTTCCTGCATATTTTGCAAAGGTCAGAATTAGTTCTTAAAAAACATTTCTAACTTCTGATTATATGGAATGGGAAAATAGTGCTTATAATCTTTTCCAGTGTCTTCTGTAATAAAAAGGATTGAGCACTAATGTTTTGTCTATACGTAATGAATATCCAAACATGGATATGGGCTGAAATCTGAGGTGGCTCTGCACATGTATTCCTATTGGTGGAAATTTGGGTGTATATTCAATCCAAAAAACTGAGTGTAACTCCAGCACCTGACACAGAGAAAGTCTCATGTCAGCATCTCACCCAGAACAGTTCTGGCTATGTCAGGGTGCTTGCCGATTCTTGTGGGTTACATTTTATGTTGTCCCTCACAGTATAGGCTTGAGTTCTGACTACAAAATGTGTATTCAGCCCCCTTATTTCCAGTGCCCCCTTACTTCAGGTCTCCACTCTGCCCCATACCCTGCCCTATCCTTTCATAACTATTCTGTCTTCTAGCATCCTTTCTGTCCTCTTTTCTCCTCTGTTGGGACTGACTCCAATACCACATAGTGGCATTGGAAAATGCAATCTTTAATCAGTGATTAAAGATTGTATTTTCAAATGTATTTGTTAATTTCTTGCTCTTTTAAGTTGGTTCTTAAGAATCTGTTATATCTGTTAGAATAATTTTGGGGAGGGCTTTCTGTCTGAGAAGAACTAGATTTCAACCCTTTGCACTTCCCCCACTGAAAACATTTTCTGGAAGGAGAAAGTGATTCTGCTGTGATTCAGGAGAGGGCCTCTCTGAAGATATGTTTAAACTGCCATTGTCATTAATTCTTACCTGATATTGCTCTGAATGTGCCTTATTACCCCCAAAATCTTCCGAGTTTGTTGGGAGGTGCCTTCATCCTGCACTAAGCTATTTGACTGCAAGTATCATTTAGAGCACTGCATCTTCTGGCTGAAAGCCACCATGCTAAGTATGAAGGATCTAGGATAAATCATCAAGTACTGGTAGTTCTCCAACATTGTTCTTGCAAATTCTTTGCAAAGTACAGGCAGTCCTCTGAGGTCTGCAGTGGATCCTTCAGACCTTCATTAAAAAAAACCCCAAACATAGAGAATACTCCAGACACCAGTGAGTGCATATAGAAACAGTGGATACATTCAGTAATTCAAGTGAAATAGTTAAAAACCCAGCCTTTGCRGTAGGGATTTTCAATCTGTAGGAAGGTCTATGGTGAAAATGTAACTTCATTTTGGGAAGAAGATGGAAAGTATTTTGAAGGATGGTGCTTAACAGAGGAGAAAAGAGGACAGAAAGGATGTTAGGAGATGACAGGATAGTTATGAAAGGATAGGGCAGGGTGTGGGGCAGGGTGGAGACCTAAAAGCTGCCCTTCAGATTAGATTTTGAAATATTTCAAAGTAGACAATTCCATTTCCTATTTTATGGCTGTTTCCAATCTCATTGAGTSAAATGTCATTTCTAAAACAAATTTTTAAAAGCTATACTGCCATACCATTACAAAATAAAGTAACATTTTTGAAGTCATAGCTGACATACACCTGCAATAATTAGCCTATATCATACCACCAAATATTATCAGTCCCCTCTAGCCCACCCCATTACATGGTGACTTTGACAGACCAAATGTGCCTTGCAATAGTGTTCCTCCTTGAATCCTTACTCCACTTTCCATAAGAATTTTGTGGGTTAGCTGCATAACTCCAGCAACGTATTTCCATTATGAGGGAGTGCAGTGAAATAGTTATGATTGATGAGGGTTTATATATCAGTGAGGAACTGGCTGAGCCCCTTAACCACTTATTTTTTCATCCTTTATCTTTGGGGGTTTTAGAGATGCAGAATTGCAAGCAAGTTTTGACATATGTTTCGGGCATTAGATGAGCTCCATTGGGTCATGCTTTTCAAAGCTTTTTGTTAGGAATATTGAACAATTGATTTTCACTGGAAAACCTGAGGGCATCTTCATACTATTGCTATCAGTATGATCCAGTTCTGTTCTCCACAGAAATTCAGCAGGGATGCAATTTAATGAGACCAGTGAAAGRAATCTGACCGCTCTATTTATAGCACTCATTGATCAGGGTAGCCATGATAGGAGGAAACTTCAGAGAAAATCAATGCAGTATCAAATGAAGGTAGCACTCAAGCCTTTAAAGAGAGCTGCATGGAAAGCCAATTAAGAATGAATCCATTTGACGATCCATGGGAACAAGTTGGACCATGTGTGTTCCTACTTTAAGTTGTAGGAGTGAAATCACACTGAGCAGCATCTTACTTGCAAGGTGAGCCATATTATATATTTTCTTCTTCATTCTGTTCATATTCTGTCCCATTAAATCTTCTTGATGAATTGTTTTACTTTCATATGGTGACTGTAAACATCATCTTTTAAGAGCTCCCCTTTGACAATCTTAGACTTTTTTGTAATGAGCTCTGATGTCCCTCCCTGAGGATGGCTGCTACACTGTGTAGCAGAACTGCGCGTCCTCTTTGCTGTGTGTCCAGGACTCAGGCGCAGTCTCAGGGCTTTCACTTAAATGCAGGGAGAAGGTGGTCCGTCTACCTCCATTCCCATTCCTATCATCCAAATACTTGTAATCATGGCAGATACACAGAGCATAACTGTTCGTACTCATTGCTGGATTGCTGATGTTTCTTCAAGCTGTGTAATGGATCCTTGTAATCTTCCTCTAATTGCATTTTTTCCTCATGATATCTGCTAAAAGTCCTGAACAACCCCCCCTCCCCCCATGCTCCATCCCCGAGAATTTTGGTTTTGTGGCAGGTATTCTCTTTTACTGGGTGTATCTCTATGCCATAGGGCTGACTGCCTTTCAGTACGCTGCTTTTGSGTTGCTGTAGGAGGATATAGCAAGCAACAAACTACCATAAAGRCATTTTAGCAGTAACTTGCCTCAGAAAGAGCCAAAAGGGGAATGCATGTACACTTCGGTGACTTTAAATGTGCTTTTTGCTCTTGTGTTTGTACATAGACAAAACTTTTACCTCTTCTAAAAAAGATGGCAAACACAGCGAGGGGGAGAATCACTACTTGTGCCTTACATGCAAAGTTGTCCAAGCTAGTAACATGTGTCTCCTTTCCGTCAATGCTTAAATGTGCTTGCAATTAAATGGGTAAACACCTTGTTTCATTTTATGGCATGTGGGGTACAGAGCTTAGGTTCATTTCATGAGGAAGAGTGCACATTTTTTTCAGTATGATAATCAAAGGCATGGCATCATGAAGTAGCTGCATGAATACTTCTGTTTTTCTGCTGCTGAATGGGAAAGGAGTAAATAATCTGTACCTTCCACAAACAGTTAATTTCCGTGGGCTAAATTTATATAACACCAATATTTAAGCATACTAATGGTGCTACATTTTCTGTTCATTCAGTTTTGAGCATATGTAGTGGCGTGGAGTTGTGTCTTAATTAGGTAGATGAATCGTGTCGGAAATATTGTCAATTACCAATATGGTCTTCATCTTTCTTTAAGCCCCAACTGGGAATCCAGTTCCCAGTGACATCAGCAGTTGCCGTGGTGAACTTTCATAAGCTAGTCTTTAATCTTTCATTAAATCACAGGCTAGGAAAGCAGACATGAGGACTGAGAGGAAAAAACATGCATTTGCAGCACTGATGTATTCTCTGAAGAAAAAAAAAAGGCATGCCTCTGTGTTTTTGGAAAAAAAGATAATTTGCTGCATTGGTGAGCACACTCTTTTAGCCACGTATAACATCTAAGCAGCACCGTGAACGAAGAATTTGCAGGATGTAAACAGAGGTGAGACGTGTGAGGCTTGAGAGAGGTCAAAATAAAATATGACACTGGGGCCTGAATATGATGAATGGCTCAGCTCTGTTGTGTGCAGTGTGTGAGAATGGARGTAACGGTGGCAAATTTAGCAGCTCTTCTTCTAGCTACATTGGGCTTTAGCTGGGCATTTTTCAGAGCAACAGGCTGCAGTTTTAAGTTATTGTACAGGAGGGGTCTGGAGAAGAGAAGTCTCCATGTGAGCTACCAGCACAGAGATGATATTTGAACTCACACTCAGGCTGACACAAGGGGAATAAGAGAAAGGGACTGAGGGCAGAGTACTTTGGGGCCCATGTGATGCAGGGTGGATTAGGAGGGTCTTTTGAGAAACAACTCCGAGCTGGGAGGGCAAATGGAAACTGGGTTGTGACTGACAAGCCCCCAGGCGTTTGGTGCACTGAGCTGAGACTGGAAGAGTAGAAGTATCTGTGTCACTATTAAGGGTCATAAAGGTGCCATCTAAAGCTTTCATTGCGGAACAACCCCCCAAAATAGCGATTTGGGTCAATATGTAACTGTCTCGTTCAGTGCTATTTTGTCTAATAAGAGAAAATTCTTCTTCCCCACAAACCTTAACGTGCTTATGTCATTACAGCATTGTGGCTCTGAGAATACCATCAATGTAGCCCTGGTCCTTGACTGGGACCAGATGTTGAGCCAGTGCTTCCCTGTGTTTGTTCATTCTGTGGTGTGGCTACTTTTTGGGAAAAGAAGTACAATTGCAATTTCATATTTGTTTTCCTGCACTAGAAATGGGAAAGGCGTAATTTTACACTTTGGAAATGGAAAAGATTTTAAAGAGGCAGTAGGAAACAGAGCTACAACTGCTTTGTTTTATTTTGCAAATTCCTTAATTGAAGAAACCAGAAAATAGAAAAGCAGAATCTGGAGGGTTTGGGGTTTTTTTAATGGATTTTAAAGTTGAGATTGATTTCCTTTGAAGTCATGAAGTCTCGCTCACAAAGCTTTTATGCTTTCCCTGGGGCTTTTGCTTCCTGGAAAGGCTTTTGACAATTTTAACTTAGTCAAAAATAGTACACTAAGCTGTAATTTATGTTGCCAAGCATTATTTCCCAAGGCCCTGCCTTCTCACACGTAGGAGCACACTGGTGAAACTGCAGAATAGAATTATCTTAGCCCAGGTCACAAAAAGAGAAGTTGTCCCTGAGAGCACTCTGTTGTGTTTTCCTAACAGCACCACGTTCACACTTATGTCCTTGAAAAATGCCATTTGCATGGATGACAGACTGTCACAGGGCTGGGATATAGGTTATTGCTGTGAGGTGGGAGCCTTTTGGAGTTCTTCTGAGTCACTGGCACCATCTGTCCCTCTTCCTGAGGTAAGGCCGGATGGAGCGAGTGGAGCCCTGGCATGCCGTTCGGCTTTTATTTGGCATTCCCGAGCTTGCATCAGTTGCAGACTGATGGAGAGGTTGGTTTAGGGTAGCTTGTTTTGTTCCATGTTCTGCAGCGAACCCCGTGCATCACATTGGGCTAGGTGTTGCTTGCTTCTCATCCCTCCTTGCTCAGAAGCTTGATTTTCTTTTGAACACACAATAAAAACTAAAAAGGASATTCAGTCAGATTCAGTCAGGATTCACATTGACTGGAATTCTGGTCRCCCAAATAGTGTCAGTCTGGTTTCCTTCTCTGCTTTTACTGGTGGAAGATGTGTTCCTGTCCTTTCTGTCTTGGGTTTGATCCTTTCAACATGGAGTGAAATTCACAGCCCTGGGCTCATCAAACCTGAATTGATGAAAAAAGCCCAACCCTCAAACTGAATAATTTTTAGGCAACAAAAAGCATGGCGGTAGACTAGTAAAGATAAAGGGGTCAGGTTCCACACAACGTTGTGTGTGGGAAGACATGGTAAGCGTTGGTCTCGCAGTGGAAGCCATGGTGTTAGAGGAGAACAGGACTTTACAGATAATCCCAAGAATGTGAGTTTACTAGCTGAGTGCTTTGTGGGGATCACTGCAACACTATAGCACATAAAAACTGAGAGAATTTGAGCTTAGTGCTGTTAGTGAGCTTTCAGCCAAGTAGTATGGCAAGTGAGGCTTGGCTGTGGAAGACAGAACGAGCGGAGGGATGTGCGTTTCGGCACAGTGATGGCAGTGAAACGCGGGTAGGTAAAGAGAGTTCTCCAGGGATGATGTTCAGTGGGAAGAGAGCAGGGAATAAGGGCTGAAGTCTTTGGGATGGTGAAAGGTGACCTACAGCATTGAAACCTGGGGAGGACAATTTGCATGGAACAGGGAGACTGGAGAGGAGGTAGAGAAAATGGGTAACTCAGCAACTGAGGGCATCCCGTTTCTTAAGCATTAACAGTAAAATAGAGATGGGATGAACAGTGAGTTATTTGACAGTGAAAAGTACTGTAATGCACTTATATGCTAAAGAAAAGGAGAAGGAGGGGTGAAAATAGGAGCCATCACTGCAAGAAAATGTCATCAGGAGTACAATTAGAGGAGTTGGTGCTGAAAAGTCAAATCTCCGGGTTGTTTCCTAGGTAACAAGCTGAGCGTGTTGGGGGCAGCTGAGGTCCAGGCTGTGGAGTGGGACTCGGGGATAGAGGTTCATGTTTTGTGCGCCATTTCTTTTGCCCTCATTTTCAGAGTCCTAAAATAAATCTCATTTCCCTTAGTATTACATAACAGTGAGTCAAAGCCAGCTTTTAAACATCTTTAATTAGTTTTAACAATCACATTTCCAGTTAACACATTTAAGGTATGAAAGCTGCTCTCCATCCTTGCAGAAAAGGCTGAGGTTCCCTGAAGTGAGCGTGCAGCCTTTCAGCAAAACTGATCCAAACCTCTGCCACCCTTTTCCGTCCTCTTGAGCTAGACAAGATGCTCCATTGCAGGAGGTCCGAACTTTCCTGTCTGTAATGCTGGTGACTTTCTGTGTCTGACATCTGTCTTCATGCTTTCTCTTCCCCTATGCCCATCTGTAAGCTCCTGCAAGCTCTGGTGCAGCCTCCTGCGCTCCTGAAGCCCTGCAGCTTCGGAGAGCTGGCGGCGGTCGCCTCTCCACGGAGATCACCAGAGCTGGTGTCAATTTGATGCGGATTTAAACAAAACTAGGCATGCCGGTTGGACAGAGAGTTACTTGCTTGAATTTCAAAATTTTGACTTCTGGTTTGATTCTTGCTTTGGGCTTTATTTCAGATCCCACATCTGAAGAAAAAAATATCTTCTTTCCCTGGCTGGGAGCCATGTCCTGGGCAATGCAGTATGATCTTCACTGGGAATACTTTTCATCTGCAGCAGTGGCAGATGATTACTTGTCCACATGCTTTGATAGTAAATAGCATCTGTAATTTTTACTGCTTTGTGTAGTACTGAAAAACACACCCCAGTATGATAGGTATGGATCAGGGAAGAATCATATTTTATATGCAGCCTGCTAATCATGCCACAATGCTTTTATTTTATAAACTTGGTGCTCTAGTGGCATGCACATTGCAAGCTTTTTGCATTGATGCTGGGTTATATTAATCTGTCACCGCTTGTTTAACAATAGCACTTCAGAAAAGATAATTTAATTTTTTGTGAATGCATCTACATCTGTATTTACTTTTGTGTCAAAAAACACAATGAGGGAGAGCTTTACTCCAAAAAATAAAATACTTGTAAATTTGTTTTTCTTCTGTGAAATACAAAACCATGAAAAGGTCTTGATCACATTATTTATTTACTACTAATTCAGCTTCTCTGTTAGCCTAGCTCCCATTCCCATTGGGGCTGTGCTGTTCATCCTGCTGATGATAGGGGATAAATTGTTTTTATTATTGTGCTTATGAAGCCTCTTATACAGAAAAAGCATTCAGTAGATACTCAATAGTGGAGAACAGTTTCYAGACAGGTACACTGTTTTGAAGAAGGAGAATCTCACAGCCCAGACAAAGTCTTTAAGACCATCAGAAATAACTATTGGTGTCAGCATTTACAAACCTGCATGTGGATTATTATTTACTTTGGATTTGTTAATTGTGTAATCAGAATGGGCCTGATTCTTATCTGATGCAGAGTGCAGCTCCTCAGAAGCAGTTAGTTATGTTGCTGTAGCTGAGGTTCTCCAAAACCCCTGTGTGTTCTCACCAGATCTGCTGGTCAGTAAGCACAGGTGTCCCTCACTTGCAGCTGATGCTGGGAGCTGGGTTCCTTCTGCTCCCTCACTTTCCCCAAGTATCAGTGTTGTTATTGATCCCAGTCTTTTAAGGTTGAAACCTTTGAGTAGCCTACTGAGTTAATGGGAATATGGACRGAACTTACTTAACACTTACCTTAAGTATACAGTACATTGCTCAGTCCTGTAGGAAAGGAACTAGGATGCGAAGTCTTGATGGATAAGAGAGTAATAATTATAAAGTATTTTGCTTGGARAATTGTTTATATCTTGCAGTTATTTCTAGTCTGCATTTCAGACTATACAGTATATGGATAACAGGAGTTTAAACAAGACAAAATGAACAGAAGCATTTGTGTGATACTAATTTTCTTAAAAAAAAGCTATTCAGTAGAGGTCACTACAGTGGATGGAAACAGCTCCCAGGAGCTTAATACGTATTTACACAATAGACCTCATAGTGCTTGAGTAGCCACTCTGTTTAATTAGTGGTATTTAAAAGGTTTAATCTGTGTAATCAATAGAATTTAAAAGGTCTATAGCTTACATTTGAAAATGAACATGTTTGCTTTGTATGAGACATAATAATTTTAAATTACTTCATATTTTCGTGTGTTTCTTGCTGTTTTATAATGGGCAGCTGCCAATGGAGAATGTCTGTACTAATAAACTAGACATGCCCAGGGCTGCTCCCTACTGCTGGAGTGGCTACGTCCTGGCTATTAAAATTTTGTTATCCTAAACAGATAGCTACATCCAAAGAGCATTTTGGGAATGTGCCTAATTTGTGCTACCTTCCAAATTGTTTGGGAGAGTGCTAGGTGGCTTTGACTTGCTCTAACAGTTTCACAGTATGGATAATTGAGTTTCTCCTCAATGARTGCTTCTGGGTACTGTTAAATGCCCACTATAGATGCTGCTTGGGTTTTGTAAAACATTATTTTGTGTATCTTGGTATTTCCTCTGGTACGTTTTAATAGGGCAAGGCCTGTCTCCATAGACAGAGACTGTGGAGTACACCTGATGCAGTCAAACTAATGCAAGCCCCCAGTGAGCTCAAGTGAGTGAGCTGTCTATGAAGAGCATTGCTTTGGAGATCTTTGCACTCACCCTTGCAGGCTGGTGGGGCAGGACTGGAAGGTCACAGAGTTGAGCTGAGCAGACCCACTTGCTATTAACTTTTACGGATCTTTTCAGTGTTAAGTGTTTGTAGTGATGACATGATCACATCTTGCATCGAATAAATTGTCACGTCTGGTGTTTTTCAATGCTTGGTGACACTTTGAGGCAGCTGAATGCTGCAGTAAAAATGCTGGAGTCAGCTGAAAGTATAGAGAGAATTTAGATAGGCAGAATTAGATTACTTGAGTTGTTATTTGACCAAGACATTGAGGTTAATACTTCTACTTCTACAATGGCACCATGGGACTTTATACAACCAGAAGTGGTCAAGACCTCAGTTGCTTTTTTTCTGCTGAAAGCTGGCAGCTCCAGCAAGCACACCAAGCCTGTTCAGTTGTGCTGGAGCTTTGGGGCAGAGTTGAGTCCAAAGCAGAGGAACCAGTTACTGAAGTGCCAACCACCGTTGTGCAGCACTGCGGCTTCCACCTGGAGATTAACCTGCACGGCCTTCCTTTGCAGGAGAGGTCTGTCACAGTCACAGAACTGGGCGATGAAGTTCCCAGCAGTGTAACAGCTCAAAATAACTAAGCAATCTGTTTCAATACTGAGGATGTCTTAGGACACATGGGTAGTCCTTGCCTGTAATTTATTTCATTTATGTAACTCTCCACATCAGATCTGCATGAAATTCAATTTCTGATCCTGGCATAAGCTTGCATTTTGTATGATCACGGCAAATAACAGAGTGGTATCTGTCAGTACAGCTCCAAGGTGCTTCATTCATACTCACAAAAACAAGGGCATTGCAGTTCTTTTAAAAATTTAAGCAGAAACATTGTAACTTTTGATGCTACAACCTTTCTAAGAAGAGTCGCAAATTTTCCATCAAGACTAAATGAAAATGTTTATGTAAAGTGTCTCCCTTCTAGAGATTTTTTATTTCTGTAGACAAGTATCAAGTGGGTCAAAACTGAAATGTTTCAGTTTGGGAAGGCTGCCAATATTGAGTGGAGCATTCAGACACCTCACGTCCCCATTTACCTCTAGGCTGTATCTGTTCCTGTCTCCAGGAGAGGCTGCTATGCATCGTAGGAAAAATATTTCAACCAAATAACGTTGTCTTTGTAAGGAAATGGAAGCTTAGAGCACTCAAACTACAGCTCCTAGGGCAGTAGTAATAGCTAGCAAGCATTTTGAGATATTTCCCCCCCCTTTTTTTTTTTACATCTACCTTCCTCCCCTCCMTCCTGTATTTCAGTGAACTCAAATTCTAAGGTTGCCTTTGCCTTTTGTATACTGGCAGATTTAGCTGCTGCATTCTTATCACAAAACACTTAAATATTCATGCTGCTTTTAATTTTAGTGCTGAAAAGCTGTAGTGGATATAATGATGCAGGAATTTGGGTTCAGAAAATGGAAGACTTTTTAATGCTTCACCTATGTGGAAAGATTTATCAGCYGGGCTCCAAAATGAGCAAAGCTGASTGGAGTACTGCTTTAAATTATCTATTTCAGTAAATACATACCCAGGATCTTTAAATGGCTAAGCATACAGCTGTTGTCTGATATCTAGAATGTGGCTCGAAATGTTGTTCATTCAGGATGAGAACAGGTATTATAGATCTATAGTACTACAATGTACAYATATATACACATCAGCAGATTTCTTTGCGTGAATTGCCAAAAAGAAGGGTAACAATGCAACATATTAAAAATGATCTTATGGTTATTCCAACTGGGATTTATTACATTTAAGGGAATTTAAATGAATTATCTGTGCATTTCTTGTTTCCCTGTGTGCTGGCAGTAGGCAGCCTGTCTCTCCATTGCTGGCATTTGGCTGATTAATTGGCCCCTTGCTTGATCTGTTTTCCTTTTTTTTTCTGTATAGCTTGTTCTAGTGCTTTCCCTTTTTAATATGGTAACGTCAAATTTGCTYAAGGTCTGTGAACTAATGTGGATTAAAAGTCAAGCAGCAGCAGCTCTAATACATAATTGATCTACCAGGAGGACACAAAAAACTGATTCTGGTTCCTAGATAGGAAATGCCTTCTTTTTTTGTCCTATGCTGATAATCTGAGCTCTTAAATCTATTTTAAATTAAAGTGAATAGGCTACTGGAAACTGACAAATTATCCATGGTGATAACTTATTTAAGAGATTAATTTGATGTTTGACGCATAGTGATTTTTATACAGAGATGCAGACACACACACACTATTTGACACATTCTTTTTTGATTTTGATGTGGTTCTGTTCATTGGCAGCTGAAAATACCTTATGTCTAGCAAATGTTGTACACTTTGGGTCTGTGTTTGTCTCTTGCTGTGACCCCACACCTGTTAGTACCTAAAAGAAGATTTTGCTTGCTTAAACTATTTTTTGTAGAGGTGCGAGAGCTTTGTGACATGCTCTCTAGATATCCTCAACAACTGCATCCCCTTGTGAATGGACAGGTTGGAAAAGGCCATGTCTACTTACATTAACATTGGCTCTGATTTTGCTTCAGCTTGTCATACACTGCTTTTCTTAGTTGCTGAGGAATGACTCTTGACTGTTCAGTTAAGCGGGGGTAGAAGCTTGTTTAAGGTTTAATGTKTAATGATATTCTCACTGAAGTGAGGAGTTCTGTATTTTCAGGCACCTTTTGAGGTACACATGGCGGTCACAGCAGGGGCATTTGCAGCTGTAGCATGAATGACAAGTGGATGATGGTTGCAYGGTTGTGTGACTAATAGCACGTATGTGCGGGATGGCATGGTATGGTGCTAATGGATGGGAGGTAGGCGACAGCCAACAGGGTGTCTCTCTCCCTTCCATTAAGTCTATTCAGGCATACCGTATGTCATCGTCTCTGTACTGGGGATTTAATTCTCCTGTTAGCATCAACCACTAACACTGGAGTGACAGTAATATAAGAAAGCAGAAAATTGAAGCCATGCTGTGGAAGAGGGCTGCAAATCAGAAGGTGGCCAAGTCAGAAAAGTAGAAAGGGAGGCRAGGGAAGTAGGATCTTTTTGTGCACATTCTTAAGCTGTCTGTAAAAAATAGGTTACACAGTTTTAGTACAGTGCATTGGACTTAAGATGCTACAGTTTGAATAATGTTTTAACAGTAAAGCAATAAACATTTTACAAACATTTGAAGATGTTACATATGCAACAGGTGTGATGCATGAAGCTTCAGGGTTTTCAAGTCAGGTAAGCCTTTGTTGAGGTGGAGTAAGCCGTGCACATTTTCAGCAGTCATTTGTGATGAAAAGATGAGTCATCTCAAGCAAGCCAAGAAGCTTGAGTACATTACATAGGGCAATATTAACATCTACCTGCAAATCAGCTTTTATTTAGTTTGAGAAGTCTGTCATCACATTGGTTGCTTTGGATGACGATGAACTTCAAAAATAGCACAGCTTTGGGAAGAGAAGTGTTTTTGGAAAATATCAGCTAAAAAGACCTACGTAACCTCAGTGATTTTATATTTTTCATCAGTGTCTGACTTGTTCAGAACTGTGCACTCTTACGTGGTTTCCTGATGTTCAGAAGGACCCTCTTGTGTTTTGATTTGTGCTCATTGCCTCTGGTCCTGTCACTGGGCACCACTGAAAAGAGCCTGGCTCTGGCTCCGGCTCCCTTCAGGTATTTATATACATCGACAAGATCCCCCTGARGTTTTCTCTCCTCCATGTTGGACATTCCCAGCTCTCTCAGCCTCTGCTCATATGAGATATGCTCCAACTTTTACTTAACAAGAAGAGATCTGCATTTCTGATTTTGATCTTCCAACTCCTTGGATATGATTTTTCAAGAGTTCTGAATGTGGTTTTAGGATAGACTTTACCATCAAATTTATTCATTACTGGCACATGTTGATAGCACAATAGACATATTAGCTTTTTCCTAGATATGTATGGTAAAACAAATAATTATTTACTTGCCCAGTTGTTGTGGATCTCTGTTTTTTACTGGTAGGGTTTCCTCCATAGCAGCTAACACAGAGACAGCCATGCTTATATGGCTTTAAAAAGTCAGGGGATTGATGTCTGAAGTTAGAATTCAATAACTGTGGTTTACGATCCTCCAGAGTAATAACTGAAATGACAGTTCTCCCTCAAACAATACTGAAATTCCCTGGGCTCCCAGGAGCATTTTACGTGTGTGTACCACCAGCAGTCGTTCAGCAGTGCAGAAGACGATGCAAGCTGAGGTGGAGTTACCTCGTAGGAAACCGTACCTGTTCAAGCACCTTTGTAAAGACGAAGTGTAGCTGAGTAGTTCAGACTGAGGCTTTCTTGTAGCTGAAAGGCTGAAATAAATGCCCATTCTGCACTATGACAAAGAAAGATATTTGGGCAATTTTTGGAAGTGGAAATAGTTTTGTACTGCCGGGAACTGACCTCTTGAAAATTTGTATGCTGCATAGTTCATGATACCTCTACTTTTAATAAAATATAATACTTATTAATGGATCTCAAGTCAGTTATTTAATTTCCCCAGTAATTTAAAGCTTAATTATGCTGCATTCTAGATCTCAGTGGCTGTCCTCAGCTGATTTTTCTTAAATCACTATCCCTCCAATTTTACAGTTCAGTTCAATTCTCAGGACTCTCATTTGCATAGAGTGACAGATTAAAATTGGATGGCTAACACAATTACTGCTCTTAGTGTCTACTGCAGTGATGGAGATGATTGATTTCTCATAGTATGAGGAAACATATGGCTCATGAAATAACTCTTGAATCACTACAGTTTTCAGTCTATTGTATTATTGTAAATTGAAACTGATAAAGTGGTAATCAGATTTTAATGCATCTTGTCTGAAACTGAGAGTTGCATTTTTGGAGGAGCTTTGGATAATAAAATTGTAGGCAACAGTTTAGAAGTTCTCAATTTCCAGGGAAAAAAGTGAATATTCTGGTTGGAGAATTGGTATCTTTTAACTCAGTAACTTGTTGGTGCTGCAAAAGTATACAATGTTGTTTGAAATCTGCCACAGGGAAACTTGCATTTTTGCCTCTGTGCAGCATCTCTGTTTACCCTATCCATCTGCAGACCTRTGCACCCCATTGCTTGTACAGGTATACTGATATACCATTAAGGATAGTCAGTTCGATGTAGCTTCTTGCAMATTTTGGCTGAAGGCAATCCAGAATTAAAAATCCATACATTGGCTCTGGTTCTTCTGGGAAATTGTCAGTTGGGATGATATGCAGAAATTATATGTAAGGTATAAGATTTGGTATTTACTTACCCCATTTTAGTTTAGGTCTGCAAAATCAGTCTTGACATGTGACTGTAAAACATGGGTCCTCCATGTAGGAATACTTTACATTCATCTCTCCCTGCCTTTATGTGCAAGTTTTGAAGAAGGGCTTGAAAAGGAACATGATGAATATGTTTTCCTCTTGTGCATCATAGTAATTTCTCTATATCCCTCCCTGAATTAATTTTAGTTTAATCTCTCCTGTTTTCTTCTGCTCCTCACTTTTATCTTATTTCTATGGTTTCTGCCTTGTCATTCTTTCAAKCCTTGTCTTTTAACATTATCCTAAGGTTTTCCTTCCTTCTGCTATGAAGGAAATGTGAGATAGCACAAGAGATCACATTTTGGTTGAATAAAATTGAACGAATAAGTGTAGTTCCGCTAAGGCAATTCTAGATAAGATACTATTTAGCCTACTCACATTTGGAAGTGGTCAGGCACAAGGCGGGGGCTATCTGATAACTACTGATGCTCCTCTTTGAAATGGCCTCAGGGCTGTGGGAGGCTTTCTGCATGATGAAAAGCATCATGGCAGTAATCCTGTGGTCAGTGGTCTCGGCAGAGACCAAGGGCTGTTTGGGCATCAGGGTAGCCTCACTGACTAAGAGAGGGTGACTTCAGGATGACGGCAGTACAAGCTGAGATGCTGGTGTGGCATTTCGTCTCCTCCTATACAGTCCCTGGCCAAAGACTTTTGCCTTCAGGAATCAGAGTATGGCGTTTTTATGAACAATAATTCCCGGCATTATTTTTATTCCACCAGCATTATGAAAGTATTGTTACTATATTTATGCGCAGAAATTTGCAGTATAGTTTTTTTTTTCAATTTGTCTGTAATCTTAATCTAGTAAGACATTCACAAGCTGCCTGGAAAATGGATTTCTTTTTTCCCCTATGGGAACTTCCATAGAAGAAATCACTGTCTGATGACTGTCTATTGTAAAGAATAATTTTTATCACAGGAAAAGAAAATCATATAGAAGAACCTGCTTCTACCGTCTTTCTTACTATTTTTCTGGCTTTGCCAATTTGAAAACAGCATCATGCTGTGAAAAAGTTTTGGGTTTTTTTCTCCCTTTTTAATATCTCACATTCCAAATGAAGTGTTACTTAGAATTAAAGATGACACAGTGTTTGTAGTTGAAGACAGAATTGTCCTTGGAAAACAGCATTTTTCACTTCCTCTTTAAAATTAAAGCCTTCATTTTTCCAGGTTCAAACTAAACAAATGAGCCAAGGGAAAAAAATACCCAAAACCCCAAGCCCCTGTCAAAATAAGCAAAAATTGCTAAAAGAATTTCACACAATGTCTAATTAAAACTTTTAAAAAAATTAGGCCAAAACCTCTTGAAGTTAATTTGCAAAAATAAAGTAATTCCAAATGAAAATGAGAGGTTTTATACAAAATATTTTCCTTATCAAGCCCATCTAATTAAAAAATTAGGAGTGATCTGAGCCCTTTATCCAAATAGTGGAAGCACAAAATCTATGTAGATTTTTAATTTTATTATATTTATATATAAACATGCAGACACATGTGGTCAGATGGCTTTTAAATCCCTATCCACCTAATTAATTTAACCAATATATAATTTTTATGAGTAGCATATTGAAATGAAAGAYGGAAGATTATTTGAAATTAAAACAGATACTTCAATAAAAAAAGCAATATTCTCACTAGATGGATGCCATCTCTCTCCTCATCTCATTCAATTTAACATATTTCTGTATGAGCTGTAAGATAAAATGTCTAATAGAAATGAAAAGGAGGACTGCCAAAAGTCAAACTGCTTCACTGAAAGCTTCTTAGCAAAATGACAACATCCAGTTCTAGATAATTAAATCTTATTTTGTAGGAATGTCACTGAATGATGTGAATTTGCCTTTAGGTAGTGCTCTTTTGGTTGAACACAGTAATAAAAATTTATTTGGCACTTTTTGTTTGTCTTAGGAATGGTTCAACATTGTTTAATAAAAACGAAAAACTCAGGCTAGGAAAGAACAACGTCGTAGTCTTACAGAAGGAAATCACTAACGCAGCTATTCCAGTGATTAAGCAAAATTTCACCACCATTGAAACCTGAAAATTTTTTTGGATCTGAACCTTAAAGACCTTTTAACACAGAGGGACAGAGGTGAAGTCTCCTGTTGCTACAGACAACCTGAAGCTCAACTTCCTCATAATTTAGTAATCTTTGTCTAAAAATGAGTTAGGTTGCTTATTCCGCCCCAGACTCGTTGGATGTTTGATGATTCAAACCTGTCTACCACTTTCCAGTCTAGCTGTGATCACGGTGAGCTTTTTCTCATTTGTTTGGGTGTCAGCGTTGTCCTTTGATTTCAAAGGGTCTTTCCTCACCTCTCATTTATTCTCCCTTGTGTGTTTATAGATAGCATCTGCCTTCCAGTATTTGTCTTCATAAACAAAACAATCCAAATTCTTTYAGACTCAACAAATATATTTTTCAGTCTCTTTATCATCCTACCGTACCACTGGATATGGTCCCAGTCTAAGGTCATGCCTTAAGCACAGGTGATSAATCCTGACACACAAGTTACTTTTTGTTTTGAAACATTGCAATTACCCTTGTCATGGATGGATGCCTGCAGGAAGTTTGGTATTAGGAATGCCTTGTTCTTTGATACCTTCASTGAAAGTTACAGTTTGGGAGCAAGACTTGGGTTTCCTTTCCCGACGTGGATGACTCTTGGTTCCTCTGGTAATTCAACTCTTGTAGTACTAAGGAAGTGGAATATTCCTTCTAAGCAGAGCTTTTATTTCTTTGATTTTCCATAGCTTCCTCTTTAACATGCTAAAAATTGAGTTGTGCTGCATCTTGCATCAGACAGCATGTTTCAGTGTCTTTCTAGCAGAGCTTTCCATTATGAAGATGCTATTTTGGTTCATCGTAGTGATTTTTTTTTTCTCCCTGAAGAGTTTGACTTTTCTGAATAGCTGGAGGAGACCTGAGTTTATTACCTTCAAGAATAACTCTTAAGTGACATTTAAGATACTAATAATTTAATATGCTATCTTTGAACTTGTAATTTTTGTTATGAAGATWCAGTTTTCACAGTTTTGACTCTGAAGCCTCTTGTCGCCTGCAGATGCTACGGCCTGAATTCATCACAGCACTCAAATGCAGCCTTAAGTAAAGCGTGTGAGTGTGTTCATTATATTTGTCTAGACAGTCCTTTGAAGGATGCCTCTTGACTGTTCGCAAAAACAGTTTCACTGCCCATAAGGACAGCAAACCCTCAAACAGGACCCTGGAGCATACATGCCCAAGCACTCTCACAGTGTTAGTATGTGGCAAGGTGTTTCCAGATGGGCTATCTGCAGGTGATGTGCAGCATGCTTGGGGGGCCCTGGTCTGCCTGGGCTGCCARTGCACCTCTGGGCACACAGTGGTCCCAGCAGCTTCTAAGACTACACTTCTAAGAGCTGTACAAACAAATTTGACTCCAGTACTGATTTCAGCTGGGGGGGCTAATTCTTTAAAAGTAGACTTCAGAGGTTTAAATGTAGACACAATACCCAAGGAGTGAAGAATGCTGTGGGCTTTAAGAAGTTCTCTAATTTTTCACATTTGGTAACRATGAAAAAGCTGGGCCATTTTTATTATCTCTATGATAACAGTTCTGAGACCACTAAGATGACTTACACTGATTTTCAGTGGGAATTTGGCATTTTCCTCTCTTAGGTACTGTTGAAAAYGTCATATACTGGTTTTGCTGTTATTACATGTGCTGTAAGTTTCTGCTGGCCACAGTGGAGAGCGGGACCCTCTATGAAACCCTGAGAGCTGGCTCAGGTGGTAGCTGAGTCCAGCACAGGTTGGGATGTGGTGCCCAGAAAGTAGAAACCTGGCTTATTAGCATGTGCCAAAGGTGGTAGCAGACAACAGCATCTGGGTCCTTGCAGAGGAAGCTTGTGGAGACACGTTGTATAAATTATGTGCAGCAGAGAGGTAAAACTGCAGTGCTCTGAGTGAGCAGAACCATGTCATCAGAGATGGAAACCTGCTGAGGCAGTTTGCTTGGGATCATTCTCCAACACTGGCTTATAGATGTTAAAGGAGAGGTCAGTTACTGCCGTGCACTGGTAGTTGCCCAGTGCTGCAAACAGTAGTGTAGGGATCTGCCTCTTCTTTGGCAGCCCACTATTAATTGTCACTTGTAAGCCTTGTATCACAAGGACTGTGGTCCTTAATAGTAACTACCTGCTTGCCTGCATCTGTGGCGTAGCCATTGTCCTAAACTGTGTTCATCAGGCAGGCTGAGGTTGTGTTCTGCAGCATAAACAGAGGTTATTGTGAGTGCTAAAAAAATCCACACGTTGTGGATATATAATTAGGTCTTTTTAGTGGTTTGGTTACACCCCATCAGATTTATTACTTTTCCAGTCAAATGCACACCTCACTTCATGGCTGATCTCCATTTCTTGCTGTTTTCTGGCATGGGATTCCTTTTACTTAGAATTCATGTGATTCAGGGGTTACAGGCTTTTCTATTGAAGTGCAATATGTCTACAGAGGCAGTTGTGACTGCCACCACGCTTGTGACTTAATCTGTGCAAAAAACCACAAGAATCTGTGATTTGGAAGAAATTCATACCTGCTGTTTGTGTAGGATGGCCATCTGTCTGGCAAATCTGAGAAGAGCCAGACAATCTTCTGACACCTGTTTCTCCAGCAGCTGTAGTTGCTTATTCAGCTTTTTTATTTTCTCACCAGGTGCTGTTGAGATTGGGTTTTGGATCTGCATTCAGCAGCTTTTGAATTCTAGTCCCAGCACTGTGTACAATGCAAGATCATTCTGACCAAATCACCCTTTCTCTTTCCAGAACCAAAATTTGGGGCTTCCTARTTATACTTTAGGAAGTGCTTCTGAATTTGGGCACCTCAGTTCACTCACAGAAATTGTTAAATACCCAACTTCTTTAGTCAGTTCTGGAAAATGCCTTTAGACTTGCTGAAAAACACTGAGGCAAATTGGCTTTTAATATCAAGTGGTGTCTTCTATTTGAGAATCATTCCACATATATTCATGATCCTCCATGTAAATGGACTCTAAGATGCAGAAAAAGATAGTGGAAGTGTCAAAGTGGTACTTTCTAAAGATAGTCCTTTTATCTGCTAGAAATTTAATATCTTTATAAGTAACTGAGTATTGACAAGTCATCCATTCTGAGCTTACRGTAGAATGCAGATACGTGTGGCTCTCGGCTCTGAATCTGTGTGTGTGCATGGCTGTTTGCCTGTTGACATCTTCTCATTCACAAATTGTCCTCAGTTTCTGTGGGAGACATTTTTTGAGCAATAATGAACAAACATTTCATAACTTGGTGTGTAAGTTTTGGGGCACTTGTATTAACTTCRGGGCTTATAAAATCATGCAAGAAGGCATGCATCCAGGAATGGCTGGTTTGCTTTGCTGTCTTCCATAGTGCCTACATTATAAAAAGTGTCTGATCCCCACGAGGCTTAACACAGTTATGGTGCCAGAGTTAACTCTGAAGATATCTTCAAAGACATCTAGATGAAACTAGCAAAAGATGTCTTCAGCAGCTCCAGTGTATGCTCTTTTGTGCATGGTACACAGCATGCTGCACCGGACTTCTTTGCTGGAGCASCAGCCATGATAAACCAAATAAACACAACCTTCTGTAGATGAATGGTATCTCCTGCAACTAAAGGTTAAGGTGTCATGCAATGATTTATCCTTCCTAATGGATTCATTGGATTGCTGTGATAGGGACATAATTTACTACCTTTTGTACATCAGAGGTTGTGTTCTCAAAATGGTGTTTGGGGATTTACGATATTGAACCGGGTGAATTACATGTCAAATTATCAACCATCCTCTTTGACATTTAGTTGGCGCTGACAGAAGCTAGGCATTTAGCAAGATGARGCTTCTGTAGCACAGTCTTTCAATAGGATTGTTTTATTTCAAGGCTGTTGCTAATCAGCCTTGAAAATCTGTAGAAAATCTGTAAAATAGACTGTTAATTGCATGGACTGTTGTGCTGTGACCAGCCAGATGTTAGTGGTGTGTGTGTAGCTGTCATCCTCCCTGTAGATCATTGTTAAGGCATTGCCTGCTTGATGGAAAATATTTCATCTGATAATCCACCAAGTGGTTGTGATTTGGAGGCAGGTGGCACCCTGATGTAAAGACCCCCTCAGTTAGGAATGCCTGCCAGTATTTGAATGGTACTTTTGAGAGGAGAAAGTGACTTCTTCTGGCTTTGTTATTCCCACAGCTCTGTACACATTTGCAGAACTAAGGAGGTTGCTTGGCACATGGACTTTTTCAAAGTATATTCCTATCTGGAAACATTTCATTAAAAATTTCCTTCCTACAGTTCCTGCCTTYCTTATCTGACAGTTCTTGATTGGTTGATATAGCTTATGATTTTTTCTTGGCCATTTTTTTACTGTGTGCTGTATGACCTTAAATCAATATGCTTCCAATGGTGCTTTGTGGATTATATCTAGACTGTTGGATGCTTCTGTAGGGACAAAATATGTCTATTTGCACAGAGTGCCCCATTTAACCATTTGATTGCCTCCTTTTGAGCCTTGATCCCAGTGACACACACCTGAAGCTGCCTTTACTGCATCCACGCAGGAGGAGGAGGTGTAGCTGGGAAGCATGTCCTCGTTTGTACCTGTATTGTCAAGCCAGAGATTGGAATTGCTGCTGCTGTGAGGAATCTGGTTTTGATCTAAGTGACTACCATGGCAGCCTAGAGTGGACCACCTGTTGAGTAAGGTTCAAATGAAAGCCATTCATATAATAAATCTGTATACCTAAACAGTGAGAAGGTTCTGACATAACCCGTGAAAACAMAAGGGGTCATGCGTCAATTTACCTGCCTGTTTACACCTCTTGCTTCCTTGCTCMGTACTGCAACTCTAGGCAACGTAGGAGACAGCAGCCGCTTAYCGCATTGTTTGAGCGTATGATCAACCAGACAAAATGAGGACGCGTGATGAATTTGGCAATAGTATTCCAGGACAGAGTGGCTGCCCTCTTCWGACTGCCAAACACTCTGGCATATTCTCTTGACTTAGAAATTGAAAATGCAGATCAGAATTTTTCCTAGTGAGTTGTCTGCTCCTTGTGTTTTTCAGTAAGAAAAAAAGAAATACAGATATGCTATCCTTACATTTAAGCTCCCATAAGGCCGCTGGCTATGTGACAAGACTTACTATCACGGATATTGCATAACAGTTTATGCACAATGTTTAATGCATTCTCAGTTTTATGAAATATGAATAATATTGGAGACATTTTGAATAGTACTTTAGATTAACACTTTMTTTTTAAGGTGGAAACAAGAGGGACATTTCTAGTGCTCTTCAGTGACACTGGAAGAGTTGAGATGGTTACTATTAAAAATGAATAAATATTGCATAGATGGATTATGGGCAAATCATAAATGTTTAAAGCATTTGTGGAGGTTAGAAATGCCGTGCCTTTATTCGAATACCATAGCTGTCTCAGCATGCTTCCTCACTGCTCTGTTCAGGGTGTGTTGCTGCTTGGTGTGGAAGGTTGGAACTCAGCTGAGAGGACACAGATAAGAAGAATGTTTCTTCTTTTTTAAGGYTTATTATTAAAATGAAAGCATTCAGGGTGAAAAAAATGATTTGATGCTTGTACAACTTCTGTTAAGAGTCAACTCACATCATATGTATTTGTTTTGTGACATACAGGACAGCTTTCCGGCTCGGTTTGGAGGAATACATTTCGTCAATCAACCGTGGTATATCCATGCCCTCTACACAGTTATACGGCCCTTTTTAAAGGAGAAGACACGAAAAAGGGTATTCTTCTCTTTAATTGTCCATTACTTGCCAGTTGTAGTCAGCGGATGTATCATACTCTAATAAAGTAAATATACACAATATATGAGCTTGCTATTGGTGGGAAGTATTTAAATACATCTGCATTGTAAAGAATATCTTTAACTGTTTTAGAAACTYATACAGTGTTATCCTTTAAGGGCACAGTCAAGAAGTGCACTTAAGTGTATTKTAAAATATAAGCATATGCTTTCTCCTGGGTTATATAAAAAATATTGCCAGCATTACAATTTCTATTAAGATTCTGTTCAATTCAATTCTATTCAATTTCTGTTAAAATTGTTTGTGTCTTTCTTTTAAGAACAGAGGTAGTGAGTACGAATCCTTTCCTAAGTGTGATTTCCTTGACATTCGCATGAACTAAAATACACAGCTGGTGTRTAGTAGTTTGAAAAACTGATTTGAATGAAAATCAATGAAAGGAAATTTGTGTGCATGCATCTGTGCATAAGCAYGAGCAGTCTGAGATGTTGCTGAATTTGCAGCGTTTGCATCAGCAATTAAATTAGAGCTTGGTGGTGATAGCACATAGAATGATATTATTTCTGTAACAGGAAATTTGTCATCCAGGAAAATACAATCATCATCATGTATAAAGCCACTACAAAGAATGTGATGATTTTTTTTCTTTTTTTTTTTAAATGGGATCACGTCTCTAAGCAACTCTGTATTTTCTCTCCTCAAACACAGTCTACAAGGCTACAATGATCCTTGGTGTTTAGCTGTTTTTTACTGACAGATTATGCTTGAGAGGCCTCTGGTATTCACAGATTTTGAACTATAGATCACAAAGCTTTTTATGTAATATCTATCTGTTATAAATATGCAAATGAAAACCCATTTTGCAGGATTCAGTTGCACTCCGTTGACTACAGCTTCAACAAAGAACATTATAGTGCCAGATATGTTTAAGGCCTTTTTAAATCAAGTGCTGCRTATTTATAACCAGAGAGTAAAGTACAGCTCATGGGTGTGTTACAACATTAGAAATAAGTGACAAGGCAGTTGAACATGGGTGCTTATCAGTTACCATCTAAATTTTTATTTAGACACCTGAATCGGTGGCATATATATTCACAAACACTGACTTTTTGCAACTGTTTTTGTCAATATTGAATATCTATAAGAAGTAGTCAGGTGGTTAAATATCGATTTAGAGTCCAAAACTTAGGGTCAAAATGTGAAAGTTACGCCCAGCACATAAAATTTAAAATCAGCTTTAAAAAAAAAACCATAAAAGGCAGAAGGTGAAAAAAAACCCAAACCCAACAGAATTCTCTTCAGAATTTTATCAGGCTCGTTATTTATCTGTTGTGTTTTTCCTGAATTATTTTGTATTTTTTTAATATGTCTGGTAGATTTGCAACTGATAGCTATATTCAGATAAATGTAGTACTAGGCATGTATAAAAACAATTGCTAAGAAGTGAAACATTCACTTGGAAAGGCACCATAAAACAAATTACTTTCACCATTAATATTTGTTCTTTCACACAAGGATAAATTCCTTTCTGAGGTGGAAGAACATTACTGGGCTTGCATGGGCATATTAAGCTTCCTGTCTCCACAGCTGACTGGAAGATGGGCTGAAATAAGCAATACAAGACAAACATATATTTGGTCTTTTTGTCTTTCTGCCTTCTGAATTTAACTCTTGATAAATGATGCTAGGGGTATAGCTGTCCAGAGAAGTCCCTGCAAGGTGGGGTGGGATGTGAATCGATAGCGCTTGATGTCTGTGCGCACACCTCTGCCTGCCCTGTGGGGAACGAGAGGCAGCGTACAGCTGTCTGGAGGCAACATCCTGCCTTGCCTTCCTGGCTACTTCAGCACTAGTAAATTWAAAAGGGCTGGGCACTGCCATTCCTACTGCTTAATTGTACGGGCACTTTCTGGCATGGCACTGGCTGGTGCCAGCTGGTGCTTTCTTAGACGTTGCCCGGGAACAATTTGGGAATGGCATGGACCAGTGAGCAGTATCGATGAGGTGAGCTTGTTATGGAGGTGAAAGGAGTTTAACCATATGGATGCGAATTGTGCCATGGCACTTGCTCCTAGTCCCAAAAAGTGAATCCTGACCCATCTTACTTGCTAGTCTAGAAATAGCTGCTGTGAGCTGTCTGTGTAGCCATACCCAAGAGCAGGCATTTCCTCCCAGTGGAAGGTCTGCAGGTCCCTAGTATCATCTGTGGGAGAAGGCTGTCCAAATCCAGAGGTGCTCATCACATTCCAGGTCTCTGAGGAGAAACAGTAAGGTTAAATAGAAACATAAATACAAGTATTCATATACATTGATATAATATAATAGTTTATATAAATGTAAAGCATATCTGAAAATAAATTAGTCTGCCAAAACACTGATGGAAAATATCAAGTAGTCCATCAACTATTCCCTCTTTGTTGTCACAGAAATGATTTTACTGTTATTACTTACTTGATATATTGTCAACTACGGATGGTAGTTACTAGTACCACCATATTAAGGAAGAAAATCTTTCCAGTGGAGTTTTCATTACACTGCACTATTTATCTTATTTATAGAACTCATGGCTGGATGTGGAAAGTATTCCTTAATATATACAGTGATTATTAATTTTATTTATTATTTATGTTCTTAATTTATTCACTTAATTTAATTCATAGGATCAGGGAAAGCAAATAACAGAATATAGGCAGTCTGTCTGTCTAATCTTCCGTCTATCTAGTCACCTGACATCAGTTCTTACCCTCCTTAGGCCCCTTGTTCTGCAAACATTTTAAGTCATTTATGCGTCAATCACTTTGTAGGTTTATGAACATAGTCTGGCCGTGCTTAAGGGAGAGGCGATGTGTGCGTTGGTGGCCATCCCTGTTAGCCAACACAGCCAGAATATTGGAACTATACAATATCCTCTAATAATGATGATACAATTTGGACTTTGATGATTTTTGTGATACTGGTTTGTTTTTACTTGCATGTGTACGTACAGATATTCCTGCATGGTAATAACCTCAACAGCCTGCATCAGCTAATACACCCTGAGATCCTGCCTTCAGAGTTTGGAGGAATGTTGCCCCCCTACGACATGGGAACGTGGGCAAGAACACTGCTTGACCATGAATATGATGATGACAGTGAATGCAATGCAGACTCCTACAACAGTCCTGCAAAAGATATAGAAAAGGACCTCTCTCCCAAATCTATGAAAAGGTGGGTTAAAGGTGCTGTGGTCTTCTAATATTGCCATGAGCTTAACATTTGCCTTCCTCCTCTTTTATGAAGCTGCAGGTAGTTCCCTCAGTTTATGATGTATGAGGACCATTTTTTTTTCCTTTCTTTCTTAAGAAGATCACTGTTGATTATAGACCATTGTGTTGATTATTACCCATGTGAGTTGTGAGCTCAGTACAGCTAATTATTTCCACGGTGCCATATAGGTAGTGTATACAGTACTGTGTTTGGAATAAGCTGATAGCTGGAGTGAGCCCCGATGCAGAGGGTAAATTGGGGCCAATTATCCAGCTGGGTGGTGACGATAACTCTTATGTTCCTCCATCTCATAGCCCAGTGCCTGGTGTCCACCAGCCTGTAGATGCCAGGACATTTACAACATCTGAACTGTCAGTCACAGCATCTGCACACAACATGAGAAAAAGTGATGAGGAGAACTAGGACAAAAATCAGTGCCAATCGTTATACTTGAGTCTGGCAAACATCCTGGCGTTCTGATATTCTTCTCTTTGAGAAGATACAGTATAATTGCATGCTGCATTTTACCATTCAAAATCAAGTAAAGTCTAGGGAAAGGTTAGTTACCTTTCCAGTAACTATGGAAACAGTGACGTGGTTCACTTGGAAGGGGTAAATCTGGTCCAACCTTGCCAGGGCAGTAGAAGAGAAAGGGGAAAGGTTACAGCAGGGTGATAGAGGTTGAGGTTGAGCAGGGCAGCAAAAGTCAGAGTGCAGGTCATAGGGGTAGGCCTAGCAATGAATCAGAAGAGAACAAACAGGGCAGAAAACAGTATACAAAGTCATTAAAATTAAGTCAGAATATGCTAAGCTGAGAATTCAGTTTCAGGAGGTGGCAGGAGACTCTGGAAGCAGATCAAACAGGATAAAATATTTTCAGACTCCTCAGCCAGGAAGATGATTTTGGCTGGAAAATGTTGCATAGACTAGGGAGGACAGTGCGGATTGAAAGGGAGGTATTTTTGGGGAAGTAGAGAGGAGACAACAGGAGATTGCCTTAGGAATAAAAAAGAAAAAAAGCAGTGAAGTTTAAGGATTTTGTGTTGAAAAAACCTACGGTGCATTGAAAGTGGGAAATAGCAAAAGACTGGATGGGAATGAACTAGGACAAGGAGAAGTTAAAAAAGGTCCTGAAGCCATATGACAAAGATGCAGTTAACACAAGGAATGGAGAAAATGGGACAGCAAAGAGCCAGGGGAAGAGGAAAAGTGAGCAATACATTTATATATGATTTGCATGTAATACAAGAATTATGAGACAATAGAGAAGCTGTGTTGGAGAGACAGGTGGAATTTAGGAGCTAAATGCAGAAGTCTTACTGTTGCAAAATGAAGTCGTGAGAGTAAATAGCTTCATCCAAGGAAGCAACAAAAAAACATGAGAACGCCTATGGCAAGACCGTTTGGAGCAGACTTTTCCAGACTATCCTGGGCAAGCACATTATTAAATGGAAAAGCAGTGGATTGGCCAGATTCTTCATTCTTTCTCAAAGAATGCTTTCTCATGCTTACGTATTTTATTCTCATTTAACTTGCGCTTGAAAAATCCTTCATGCAGAATTACACTTCACTGTAGACTTCAAATTGACATTCTTTCAGTCTGGGATAGCTGACACAGTAGGAGACATACTGCAGAAAGTATGTTTGTTGAAATTTRTATCTACATAATATTGAGCTGAAATTTCCTCACCTTCTTCGCATTCTTTTTCAGTTAGCGTGTCTGCAGCGCCTGCTGGAAAACTCCTTCCCTGCTGTTGGATGTAAAAAGTACTAAATAGACTTACTGTGCTAGTGCCAAGTAGAAGGGAGTGGTAGTAAGATGGACAGAAAGTCCCAGGACTTTGATGTACTAAGTGCACAGACTGTGTTAAAACAGAAATAGAAAAGTTAAGGTAAAACCGATAAACTCTGTTTCATTAAAAATTAAATTTAAATTGTCTTCGGCACCTAATGGATTGTTTCTCTCAATTTAAAACCACACTTACTGTGTTATGCTAGTGCAGAAGAAGGTTTTTAACATATAAAAATCCATGACAGTAAGTCAAAGAAAAGTGCTTAACTTCACAGAACAAATTTCACAAGCATCTAGCAGATCTCCAACAATTATCTTGCTCAGTTTGGCTTGCCACTTTAAAATTAGTTTAGTGCTCTGAAAGAATATCCTTCTTAAACCAAAATCCTGCTGAGAATTCATTTCTTTGTTACTCATTTTTGCCCCTCTATGAACCAGTGACATTCCTCCAGATCTCCTTGAACTTTTGGTGAATTGGATGACCTCTATTTGAAAGGAAGGCTGATCGTGGGGAGGGTGGTGGAGATAAGGAGGAATTAATCCCGCCTGTAGCACAGACTTCTAGGGAGAACGTGTTCACGTCATGTGTCACCATTGCAGCTGTCTCAGCAGTCATGTTTAGCTTGTGGCTGTGTCCACCCGTGGCTCTCAAGGCTGAGGCACCCAGCTGGAGACCTGCATCCTCTTCTCACCTAACCCCGCAGGGCAGATGTCTGCATTAATCAGCTTTGCAAAGTATCTGTGTGTGGCTTTAGTTCCTCACCTCTGCAATGGGGCTTTGTAGTATAACTCTGTCCTACTGCGTTTTGTGAGAATTTATTCAGTAACGTCTGTAAAGTTATATGGGAGATGTAGATAGAAGGTGCTATAGACTTACACAAATGTTCTTCCTTCATTCATGAATTGCTGCTGAATGGAATGAAACATGACAGTAAATGTTGGTTTAAAACTGAATGAAAACGATTTCTCCTTCTTTAAGGCAATTGGTCTCCTGAGCTTACAAGCCATAGATCAGGGCTTGTGCAGTTTCATTTTCACATCTGCCTTGGCACCAGGGAGTTTGGAGGCCCAGGGAATTTGTGGCCAAAACTGCCCCACTGGGAATTTGAGGCCAGGTTTGCAGCCTTTCTAGCTCCCCTTCAGTTCCCTGGATGAGAATTGGCTGCTCACACATTGGCAGCCTAGGAAAAGGCTCAGTCTCCTATTAGTACTTACATTCAGTTGGGAATCCTTTGAAATTAGTATGCTTCCACAGCATTTTTTATCTTGATGAACTGGATTTTCCAGGAGTACAGCTTCCCACCAGCAAATTTTCARTCAGCTTTGCATTAGCACGGTACCTTGTGAAGATTTTAAGAAAGCATTTTTAATTCAGTGGTTTAGTTTTCTGCCTGAGGAACTCACCAGCGTTCTAGATGAGGGTTATTGTAGAGTTTTAATTAAAAATTTTTAATTATGTTTATCACAAGAGAGACCATCACATTTTTAAAGCTAATTTTCTTGATTTTAGCATTAGTAAGAGAATGTGGTAGGTATTATTAGACAATATCCTTGTGTTTAAAGTTTTCACCTAGGCTTTAATTCAGATGGTTTTTCTTGTGTTTTTGAAGGTTTTCTTTAGATTTTTTGAAAAAGACCAAATTGTCCCCTGCTGTCAGCCTCATTCATTGGTTTCAGTGAATGATGCCAGTTAATAAGTGTGGGGGATTGACTCTGTATATTTTATCTTAGGAGAGGTCAGAATTCGTAAGGGTTTTTCTCTGTGCTGTAGCCCTCCACATGGGCAAATCTGTAGCAATGCTGGAGTCACAGTGTGCTTCCACTGATCAAAAATAGATGCCTACATTGTAGAGATGTACACATGCTCTAGCCATCTCAAATCTTTACAGAAAGGAAGAGAAGTAGGCATTTCTAGGATGAGATTCATCTCACTAAAGGAAACATCTAAAAAGGGTTGCTTTTACTGTACCCCAGAAGTGTCTGCTTTTTGACAAACTGAGACATCGGTGATGTAAGACCCCATCTTAACACTTCGGATTTTGTTTTTAATGGAGCATTTTGATTTTGCTGGAGGTTGGGATTTCCTCTTTTTCCCTCACACATGGCTGTAGCAGTGCCAGTGTTCTGCTTCTGTGCTGAATCAGAGAATCTGGAGAAATTTTACAGTCATCATTGAATTTGCCCTTACCATCCTTCTCTGCTCTGTGCCGTTGAGCTGATAAGTGAGTTTGACAGATGTGTCCACTGCTCCAGAAATCCTGCTGGCCATGGCAGGATTCCCTAGGGTTGGCTTAGGATCTTGCACTGTTGCATTTAAGTGCTATTCAGAAAAGGAGCAATTTGTGCTTCCAGCTAACACATGCTACGGATTGCAGTGTGCCATTAGCCAGCTGGGTGGCTGAATTTGTACCTTCTTTACCAACCAGGTGCCGTATAACCTTCTGGTAGAGATGGTCAGTACAAGTCAGTACAAAAGACAGCTTAGTTTGCCCTCTGCTGCGTGCTGAGGATGCACCCTGCTTCACTGTTTCACTGAAGAAAAGACGATCTGCTTTATTCCACCTTTTGCTCCCATACCCATAAACCAGCCTTTTAAAGCCATGTAATCACTCCYTGAGTGTATTTTCTGACCATTTGCAATGCTCAGATACTTGGGTAAAACTGTACCATTATTTTTAAGCCCTAGCAGAAATGAAAATAACCAAAAGAAAGCTGAGGTTTACCCTCATTTGTCTTGATCTAGAAATGTCAAATAAACATGTTATCCCTCTGCAGGTCTCAGTCGGTTGTGGATCCTGGGGTGCTGAAACGCATGGATAAGAACGAAGAAGAAAACATGCAGCCTTTGCTTTCACTTGACTAACAGTTCCGAAGCATCGGACATGAACTGAGGTGGAAGGCACTGCCTCTCAGCAACAAGCAAACCATTGGTAAAGAGTGTACCAGCTGGAATCCTATTTACTCATGTTAATGTAGCATAATGGCAGCAGGTTTTACTATTATGCCTGAATTCTGGATGCCCTGGGGTGAAAAAGAAGAAGAGAAAAAAGGAAAATAAAATGAAATAAAAAATAAAGAGGAATCAATAATTTATTCTGTAAGTGCCAACTTGTTTGTAAATACAATATAATCCTCCAATTTGACTTTGTAAGTTATGGTAAACAAATGCTATGGAAATGAGTGACTATTAAATATGTCAGTGAAGTGCACCATAAAAAAGAGAAGAAAACAGGTGTGCGCTCACACMTGCACACACATACACACAGAGAAACACATATTGGACAAGGAAAAATCTCAAAGCCAATTAAATGTTGGCCTTCTCATAGGAAGCCATATTGCAGCTAGTGTATTGACTGCTGTTTTGTTTTCTCTCTGCAATGCTCATGTAGTGTGCAAAGATAAAGAGGGAATATAAGAACTTGGARATGCTGTAATCAGTCGAATATTTCCTAGCTGTAGGATCTGATTTCTCAAATAACCTTGTGGCTTAGGATTGTGATTTAGCAKAAACCATGTAGCATTGTGAAAAAGGTAACAGATGAGCTGGAACCAACTTTTTGACAGCTTTGTTGTTTGACTGTATGGATCTGTCAGGTTTTTTCCTTAACTTTTTGTTTACAGTTCACAAGTAACCTGGCTTGTTACCCTAACCTGGGTATTGTAATGTGGGACACATTGGAGTTACTTCTCTTGCATTTTGGGTGCACATCAAGAATTT
The DNA here is from genome assembly GCA_030449065.1 of Oceanodroma leucorhoa. Taxonomy (NCBI): domain Eukaryota; kingdom Metazoa; phylum Chordata; class Aves; order Procellariiformes; genus Oceanodroma; species Oceanodroma leucorhoa. The sequence continues at coordinate 8,614,557 of JASVER010000029.1, read as the reverse complement.
TTCCAGAACTCTGTTCTCCCTTGGAATGAGAAAATATTCCTCTAAATAAAGCATAATAACCGGTATTTGAAAGTAAAGCCTGGCAGCAGAGGTTAAACGTTAATCACTGAATCCTGTGCACTGGGAGACTGGATACAGATATATATTTTTACCAATCTCTGGCAAGCATAYAAGGTGACATTGTTAGACAAGTATATTTGATTGAAGGTTTATACAAGAAATCATACCTATTCAATGTACTTAGTGTATTATAGATTGTATATTGAGACAATGTCATTATTAATATAGTAAAACTTTCCATAGAACAACARCATCCCACTCCAAGCAAGGATTAATATGAATAAGTTGTAGTCAAACATCTCAGCCTATGTGTTTAGGACACTTTTGTTTTGGTTGTAGTGTAACTGTATATATTGAACATGTGCCATAATAGAGAAATACATTTTACCTCAAAAGGGCAACAGGTTTCGCTAGGGATTGGGTAAATCAGCTGAAACGCAGGGGCTGTGTCATCTTTGTTGTGTGCTGGCTGATGTGTGTGCAGCCTGTTGTATGCTGAGGCAAGAATGTAATTTCTTATTAGGACTTCTTCTCACTCTGCAATCAGAGTGAGAAGACACAGGGTGCCCACGAAGACATCTGGATAGTTAGTGGTATTGTAAGAGCATGTCTGGGCAATGCAGGGATTGGTTAAGAATACACTGACCACAGTGGAGGAGATGATAGCTCACAGCAACCCTGCCTCCCAAGCGCCACAGTTTAAAGAATTTCTTCCATCACTTCAGTGATCACTGGAGTTTCAAAGTCACTGGTTGTAGGTCACCTCTCCTTGCCCAGGATGATTGCAGCTGTAAGATTTAGTAGGCTGGGATGAGTTAAGAGAGAGCAGAGAGTGGAATCTTGGAAGCATGTCATTTCAGAGTTTAGCTGTAACTCCTGTGGTGGCAGCTTTGGCGTTTCTCAGGGCTGAGACAACCCTGTCTCTTCCAGCATCACCCTTGATTAGCCCAGGCAGCACACAGATAAAGCTTTCCTACTTCACAGTTCATTAGCAGCACTGATAAATAGTGTATGCCCCAACATGCAATCGCATTCCAGGAACTTGTCTGAAGAAGTCATCGCCTTTCCACTCTCCTAATTCTATTTTCATGATACGTGTTATGAAATGCAAAGAGAAAAGATACAGAGTCTGAATGTCTTTTCAGTCTGTCCTACAAGTTTTCAGTAGTAGAAACTGTTATAATACTACTTCTATGGTTTGAGAGACTTGAAAGATCGATGAATTCTAATATGCTATTTTATTCAGTCCTATTTTTCACATACCTTGTAACATCATGCTGGATAGGTGAGATGTGTCTCTAGGGTTTCAATAAGTGCCATATTTGAATGTATGTTATATATGCCCACACTTATGGTTAGTGGAATAGTATAAGTATATCCTTATCAGATAAAACTCTTAACATCAGTAGAAATTTTCTCCTTGTAAGGGCTTCAGGATTTAGTCAGTATTCCATATGTACGCAAACTGTGACACAGTAGTGATCAAAATCTTCATGGATGCTTTTGGATACATGGGCCAAACCTTGGTGTAAACCAGCACAACGCTGATTTTAGACTACGCCAGCTGTCTGGTCAGAAAATGCAARTACCTCTTACATCCCCACAGAGCATCTTTGTAGGAAAGTGTATCTGCTCAACTGGATGAAGCTTAAAATTGTTTTGAAGCTTATAAATGTATTTTGTTTGCAAATCCTTTATTTATGCACTTAGCTGTAATTTATGTAATGTTTTCTTATGCCTGATTTCAGCTTCAAGTTAATGAGTATTAATATATTCTTTCCAGAAAGTGAAAGTAGGATATATTATAATTTTGTGTCACTGGGACCTCATCTTTCACCAAGAACAAAACGACTTTTTCAATGAGATCCTCACTGTTAAAGAGTTGGGCTTCAGGTCTTTTTAGCTGCARCTTTTATTTCACTGAAGCAAATACTGGCAGTGGTAACTGCAGTTGTGACTTTGGGTAAGAATGTGAAAATGGGTAAGAAAAATAATTATCCTTTACATGCTTTCAGTATTCTTTGAAGGCATTTCTCTTTTACACATCAGGGTACATAAAGGGTTTCCACCTTTCCCTTGCTTCTTGTAGAAAATCTTTATAGGTAGATCAATTTTTAATAGATTAAATTTGGACTGAAAACTTTTTCCAATCTTTATTGTCATAGGAACTGATGTCTAATTTTTATAGCAGAATTGAAGTGCTAAAAATAGAATTCAAATGCTTGAGAGGACTTCCTCCTAATTTCTTACCTTTGTTGTATATTGGATAGCATAAACCTTGTTGTAATTATGCATGCTGATATGCATATTAAAAAATATCCTGCAATATGAGGAACTTAGTGGAAAAACTGGATACACCTGTCAAAGCAACTAAGTGAAAAAGGAGGGGGAGAAAAAAAAGTGTAAAAATTGATAGTTTCAGGCCTTTGGCAAGATCTAAAAATGTCCTCTTACATGATCTCTCTTCCATGAAACAAATGTTTAAAAATATGTGGAGAAGTTATGGAAATGTCCATGCCCAAAGCCTTTCTCCTGTAATCARAGATGTCAATAGCCTCTTGGCTTTAAAAAGACAGGTAATCAGTCCCACTAAGCTCCAGCAAATACACAGGCTCCCAATAGTTATTAGTTGTAAAATAGCTTTAAGATGTCTTTACAGAAATGTAAATTTACTGTATAGCATATTTGGAAGGATGTTTTGCACTCTGCAAACGTGCTATGCCTATTCACAAAAGATATTTGTAGAGACATACATAAACTAAACACAGAATTAAAGAAAATAGGAGTAGAAGGGACCTCAGGAGGTCATTGATATGTGGAGGAGTAGATTCGCTTTAATGTCTCTCTTAAAGAATTGTTTTAGCTCAGTACCTTGCATGGAATGCTCTTTGTATTATTTAATCACAGTCACAGCAAAGCCTAAGCACATTACCTGACAAAATTGTAACCTGACAGTATTTTATTCATGCCTTTTATCATTTACCTGTTCTGTTTGGGAAATTGAAAAGTTTGCCAAGTATYATAAGAACTACCATTTAGAATTACCTAGGAAACACTTTGCAACAAGCTTTGGTCATGTCCCTGTTATTAAATTGTTTCTGTTATTATCAGTGTATGTATTCATCAAGGTTTTTGAAAAAGTCATGTTTGGAAGAGCATGGAGGAGAGAAAAATTCAGTGTCAGGCTTCAGGATTTTGTTTAGAATATTTAAATAGGATTGGGGGGGGTGTGCTGAGTTTGGTTTTTGATAATCTTTATTTGCCTATGGGGAATGTCCTGCTGAGCTACCGACAGCACTGCAGACCAGKACAAATTTGGAAGATAAATATGAATGTGAAAGGCAAGAGCAAAGGTCTTAAAGGATTGTGCTGAAAAATCACTTAATCATGTGACTAGTTGTATCATGTCCTTCTAAAGAAAGGCATTTTGCAAGTAGCTTATGAGCATGTGTTTGTGGTGCTGAGACTGGTACTTTTGTCCAAGTTCAAAGCACACTATGAAATCAAGAAGGTAATAGTTATCCCATTTCTCAGGTAGCAAAACAGAAACACAGCCAGTTAGAGACATTAAAATCTCAATGGAAGACATTCACATTGGGTTTTTATACGGCAAAAGTGACACTTTGATCACTCAGTCTGGTCCGAACTGCAGGAGAGAAAATKGTGAGACAAATGTCTGGTTGTTGATTCAATTATGCCTAGTTTCTTTAGAAACCTACCTAAACGTTTTACCATGAGACCTTTACAAATCAGGGGTGATCTGCTTTCCTGTGGTGTTAAAACTGAATGTACATTTTACTATTTCTGCTGAGGAAATAGTAAAATGGGAGTATGTCCCCCAAATGAAATGCCTTTCTTCCCTGTATAATTGATGGAAAAAAGGTAGTTTGTAGTTTACTCTGAACTTGGTCAGAGAGGATCTCCTTTTGAGGGCCTTGAAAGATACTTATTTCCCATTAACTATACAAGGATCATGGGCATTTTATTTAGAGGCATGCTKAAGTGACCACAGATGAAAGTGCAAGCCGGGTAGATAAGACCCCACATCCTGTATTGCCTTGTAACCTTGAATGTGTCAAGGGTCTGTATTTAGCTCATTAACTTGGACATACCCTTCAGTCTGCATTTCATCGTTCAGTTGTGTGGGAATTTTTTCTTATCAGCTTTTGGGATCTTAATTTGTTCCCTTGATATGGGTCTGTTGCCACAAAATGGCATTGACCCCTGTTGGAYTGCAAAATTTGCAAGGTGGTTTTGTTGTTAAAAAACAACAACTAGTGGTATGCTGGGCAGTGGTGAAGTTGAAACATAGGTCACAAGCTCCCACTACTTTGTCACTCATTCTCCAGTATTTTGTGTGTGTARACTGCTTTGATTGATAACAGACATGTCAGACTTGCATGGTATGAGTTTAAAAAGAGAGAAAAAAGAGAAGTTTCTGCAGTGAGTTAAAAATCTGAGTTGATATCGCTGTGGAATCCAAATGAAGGGAAAGCACTGCACACAGGCAAAATAGAGAGACCTCCAAGGGAAGATGCTGATGCTTCCTTATGGCACACATTTTTGTTAAAACATGGCCGAAGTATTTTTGTCTATGGAGAGCCTGGTCAGCCAGCTCTGTTGTTTCTGAATCAGTCACTTAAAAGTCCTCTGTAATAAAGGAGTGACAAAGCTTCCTTTTGCTGTTAGCAGAGAATTCACTTCCAGAGAATTGGCATATCTGTCAATTTGCAGCAGACAAATGGCGGGGGGTAATTAGGATTTGTATTTGATATGGAAATGCTGCTGTGATTCCTTAAAGAGGCTGTCGCATCATCAGCAACACACAGCAGTGCCTAAAGGCAARCATCTCAAATCAGGTCCCTTGGTTAATAAAAATTTAAGGGGAGAAAAAAGCAAGGGAAAAGATAATAGAAGATGATAAAACACAATAATTAAAATAAAAAACAGAAGCAAGCCTTCAGTGGAAAGCCATATGAATGGCAAAAATGATGTGAGTGAACTTGTATGAAAACTTCCAAGAAGCGAATCAGTAGCCTATCTTGTGTCCCCCATCTACATTATGAGCAGAGTTCCCATTTTTCACATGGTCTACATTGTATGGCCATGTTGGAGTTTCCTAAATCTTTAGGAAACCCTTGAGTTACCATGTGAAATTGTAGGTGCAGCAGCTGAGCTTGTGAACAGTTTAATGGATCAGTGCATGCCACCAGATCCTCACCTGGGCTGACTCAGACCTGGGTACCCGAGGGAATATGTGAAATGCCGTGTCCTKCCTGGCTGAAGAAGTCATGCAGGGAGAGAAGGAAAGGAGCCGCGTGCCCATAAGGAAAGGTGGGAGGCCTGTGGAGAAGACAACAACAGGGAGTTGGAGTGAACTGATCAATCATTTTAATGTAATAGTGAGGGAGGCTTTCACTTGCTCTGTAATATGAGAGAGGACTTACAAACCCCACCACACATCCATCATCAGAAAGGAGAGAGAACATCTTTCTCTCTTCCCAACAGAAACACGGTTTCAATATATTTAAACCTGATGTATATGCCAGGCCTGAACTGCCTCTGCTGCTGCAGCRGCTCCTGGGATGTGGGTATCACGTAGCGTGCAGGAGCTGGAAAGCTAATGTTCACCACCCTCTCCATAGGAAGGGCAGGAAGGGATGTATTCTGCAAGTCCCTGCTGCAGAGGTAGTTTCGTGGGAGAATTCAGCACTTCCTCAGATTAAAGCCTGTCTTGCCCTGACATCAGTATCAGCACCTGCTCTGTGTAGAAGGCTGTGAGTGTAAGTGGTGCGGGAATCTCCCCTGCGCACCTCCGTGTCTTGTGCTAATTATGCAGCCTTCGAGCTGTAGCTGGTGACCTGTGTCCTGTGTCTGTAAACAGTTCTGCTGGTGTTGTTAATCRTAGCCATTAGTCAGAATGGAGATGATTTAAAAGAAACTGACAACTTTAAGCATTACACTTAACGTCTAAAAATATTAAATTGGTGATTGTTACAAGTAATGCCTAAGATTATGATAACTTAAAGAGKTTCAGGGTTTGGTTGCATTGTATCTTTGATGGGACTTAGTGTATAACCACTTTCACTTAGATACGGTTTTCCCTGAGGTTCATGTGCATCTTTCATGCATCAGTGGCAGAAGGAATTAAACAGTAGAAAATGTGATTGTAAAACTATGAATGTATTCAGAGGGGCACATATAGAATAGCTGACACTATTTTAAAAAAATTGTTTTGCAGTTAACTAGTGTTCAACCTGACAATAATGTCACTTTTAAATCATTTGGTTCTCTAGCTCTTTCACCCTATGGACTGTTGTATGAAATGTGTCCTACAAACCTCTCCCAGCTCTGCATCCTTTCTTCTCCTACCCCTTGCGTTCAACAACATCCTGTCTTCTGTACGTACTTTATTCTATGAATAACTGGAAAAAACTGTAAAAAACCCCTACACCCTGATAATCTGCAGAGTAGAGCTTGAGGACCACTATTTTAAATATTTCCCTTACACAAATCTCTGGTAACAGGGTGACATGGAAAATGAGAGCAACAGCTGGGCTCATCATAGAGGAATACAGTAAAAGACTGGCTAGSAGTCTGCACAGGTGTGTAGATAGACAGGCATCTGAGACAGCTCTTGCGATTTAAGAAGTTACCTTCCTCTGACTGTTAATTATCACTCTTCAGGTAGGGACTACTGCCCCAACATTTAAGTAACAGCAGATTATGGAAGTTCTCCTGTCCCAATGAAGGTTGTGTACAACTCCCGCTAACTCTGTTGGTTCTGCACTCATGCAAATGTAAAAGCACTCACATAATCCATTAATACTACTCTGTTATGAGAATAATGATTAACAGCTAGTTGTGGTGACATCTAAAATTGCTAGATTGGATCTCTGTGCCTTAAGGCTCTCCTGATCTGTAGTACTTGCGTAGCAGTAACTACTGAACAAATTTTTTTCACATGCAACAATCTACTTTGGAGCCTTGTGGAAAATACTATAGCACAGTATCAAAATTCAAAAATTAAATTACAGGAGTAATTTGCAAACAGTGCTTGTATCCTCGGGATAATATTTGTTTTTTTCTCAGTTTAGTACTGTTAGGACTCAGGGGGTCTGAGATTTGTAAAGCCAGGACAAGTCTATCAATCATGTTCTCTCTATGTATAGTTTCAATAACTATTCCCTTTTCACAACTTGTTGTCAGTTTGAATTTTATTCTTGGACTTAGTAAAATGGTTACTTTTGGTCTGTTGCATTCCAACCTAAAATCTGAAGATTAAGCAACTTTGTGAAACATGTCACTCTTTATATTATGTATTTAAATATCATCAGTTCTCTGTGATCAATGGGCTGCTTTGGAGAGTACTACTACTTTAAATCATTGTTTGTTGCTGAGGAAGAATGACATTCTGTTAAATAAAATATGACCAAATGAAAATTAAAATACATATATATTTTTGTGTTTGTACATGGGAGTTTGTCTGGTTTGCTTGTGCTAAAATACGTATGGAGGACATATTTTAATTGGATAAACTGTACTTGATTTTCATCAAGGTTTTGAAAGAAAAATGAGAAATAACTGAGTGCTATAATCARCATGTAATTTTTTTTCTCTTAACACTGAACACCTCTTTCCGCCCAACAGTAAGTTTTAGAGCTAACATATTCCACGTTTAAAATACTGTTGTGAGCTGTCAGTTCTTGGAAGTCTGCAGGTCATGAATGTCCTCACAGATGAAGATCATGCAGAGATGCAGCACAGGAAAAGCTCATTTTCCCCTCAAAGATCTTTCCTACTCTCCTGCCTCTTAACTTTTATACTGTGTTCCCTAGCATCATCTCATGTTCATTGACTTTTCTTTTGATGCCACATCAGGGAGAAGTGAGTGATATTAGCTCCTCACAGAGATGCCCCTTTCTTTGGGGAAATGTTGCTGTTCTCAGGAGAGTGTAACCAGGGTGGGACAGAACAGGCTATGTGACATTGAAGCGGTGCCTGCAGAATGACCAYATTTCATTCTAGATTTTATTTTTCTTGGGAGGGAGAGACCCAGTAAATGATAGTCRTGTGTTTATGTGCTTCTCCAATGTCCTTTCTGTAGTATTCCTTACTTTAGGCACAAGGACACTTATTCACATTTTCTGTACATTTTCCATATCTTAACTTCGGTTTACACAGATCAGAGAAAAAAAAAAAAAAAGGCTGCAGTAGCTTTCTGTTTCACACATAATCTCAGTGATATATTCAGATGCATTCCTTATGCCAATTCTGCAAGGTATAACTTCCCAAGAAGAAGTACAGGTTTCCCAATTACCATGTTGAAATAATATYGACGGTTTCTCATCTACATGGGAACATTTTCCTTCAGCTCCCAGGCGCTGCATTGTTGTATACAGTATATAAGCCATTGCTGCACAAGGGTGCATTTCACCATTACAGCTGTAACAAGATAGATGTCGATACAGCTTTCTGCTCCCTTTGAAGTCCCTCACTCGCATCCCTCTCACTGAGCAGAATTAAAGCCCCTGCAAGCGGGGTGGTTTGCTGCAGTACCTCGCTGCAGCGCTTTGAGTTACAACCGCTATCCATTTGTACGTTGCCAGGCTGCTTTCCCCTGGAAACAATGTGATCCCAGTGTGTGCACGTGTACGTGTGTGTGTGTGTGTGTACATGTCTGCTTGTCTCCCTCCCCCCCCTCCCCCCTCCATTTTGGAGCCCTTTTACCAATGTCAGTTATCTTTGGGAAAAAGGCAGAGGCCTCAAAGCTTGCATCTGTTGTTGACATGTGACAGCACAGTGTGACATGCCCAGGATGCGTGGCCCTGATGTGGGAGCTGGCTGGAGCATCCTGCAGCTCACGTGTGACTTCAGCACCTTCAGTTCTACCAGAGGAGAGCAGGCTGTGGGCTGAAGGATGGGGGAAGGAGTACTTTGCCTTTGGTCTGAGGGAATGGGGATGCAATGGGGACCTGTGCTAGGGCTACGCAGACAGTTTAGACATGTAGTACCATAAAAGTAGGTATGTGGGCAGAGGAGAGCAATGCTTTTCGCTCCCTGACGGCAAGCAGAGCGAGCCCTTCCTGTCAGGCACCAGTGTTTCTGTATGGGCAGGAGGTCATACACGACTTCCAGCCAAAAGGAGAGTGTCAATGTAACTCCTGCCAGCGTGGAGGCATGGTCAGCAGGATGTGCAGGAGTATGCGAGACTCGTCTGGGGAATTAATTACCTATCATGCTACCACAACTTTGGTGCAGCCTACAATAGCACTGTAATGGTGTAGGATACAGGAATGGATAGTGAAATTGGGAGCGCTGCTATTAATTACAGTAGTACTGGTGGTGTTTACACAACTCTGTAAGTGTCTATTGAGCATAATATAAACATAGTAAGTGTTCACAAAGCTGAAAGTTCTCTATGACAGTAGAAAATAAAGTATTTTGTCTCATTGCCTGCATGTGTCTTGACAGTGCTGGTTTCATTCTCATGAGCTGAGTAGTGGGGTAAAATAGCACTCGGCCTTCTAGACATGTACAGATGGTTGGCTGGTCAAAAGCCCTTCCAGTACCTGAACCCTGACTGACAGTGACCCTTCCCCTCCGGGGTTACCAGGCTGTCAAGCAATCTTTCTTCCCTTCATCCATCAACTTAACTGTTGAAAACTCTGGAGATTAGCAGCTGAGAAAGTGGGTATGTAGCAAAAATATGTCACACTGGTCAAAATGGAGATTTTTTTTGTTACACTATTGTTTCCTTCTATTCAGAGCTACAACTTTTTAACTTTTGTCTTTTATGAAAAAATTAACACCTTGCCTCTTCCCAAATTTAAAGAAAAAAATTATTAATGAAAAAAATATTAATGAAATACTGTTGTTTAAATTTTATTTCCAGCAGTGGTAATGCTAGAGGAAACAGTTAATTGATAGCAATAKTTTTCATTTCAATCTCTGGAAATAAGTACATTTTTTTTAAACAGGCATGTRATTTCTTCCTCATGAAGCAACAAAGTGAGAATCAGACTGATCTTACCGTATGCAGTTCCTAGAATCACCCCATAGAGACTAACCCCAATGAAGAAGCTGTTGAAATGCTGATCTTAATGAGAAAAAAAAAATCAAATTGTCTTTTAGTTTGATATATAAACTGAAAATTTATAAAATTTGAATATGAAATATGAAGCTTTTAATTAGTTTCTAAATTAACACAGTGGTGGAAAATGACAGCATATTCAAAAGTTTTACAATTCTTTCTTTTTTTAATGCACATAAACTTTTACAGTTCAGATCAAGCTACCAAAAACCAACATGAAAATACCCTGAAATCTTAAAATGCTCAGAATAAAGTATGAGGTACAACTGTGCATCATACTATCAACTGGAAATTTTTTTGCCATTAAGGCTTTACATTATTATTATTAGATCCTTTTAATGCTCATATAGCAAAGATTTCAAGGAGAAATAAAGCATCTTGTTTGCAGAAACCAAAAAAAAACAACAGAAAAGAAACATGGAACTGGCATACCACGTCTTATACTGATCTTTCTTGATTTAATTCCTCATACATGTGACTTTCTTTTCTTCCTTAAAAAAACTGTAGCCATGGATCTCAGCCCAAGGTGATGTACCCCTGTACAGGTGTGCTAAATGRTAATAGCTTCTTACGTTATTATAACGTCATCAAAAACATTTGAAATATAGTGTAGTTTGAAAAAAATTATCGCCTAAACTTGATCGTGAAATAAAGATGAAGCACTGAAGAGGGTATTTGAAAAAACCCTTGTGAAGATACCTGTCAGGTACATAGTCTCTTCAAGAGGTACTTTTGAGGTACTTAATGGCTTTTGAGGTACTTAATGCCTTCTTTGCCTCAGTMTTTAATAGTCAGACTGGTTATCCTCAGGGTATTCACCCCCCTGAGCTGGAAGATGGGGACGGGGAGCAGAATAAACCCCCCATAATCCAAGAGGAAGAGGTTAATGACCTGCTACGCCAGCTGGACACACACAAGTCTATGGGGCCGGATGGGATCCACCCGAGAGTACTGAGGGAGCTGGCGGAGGAGCTTGCCAAGCCACTCTCCATCATTTACCACCGGTCCTGGTTAACAGGGAAGGTCCCGGACGACTGGAGGCTTGCCAATGTGACGCCCATCTACAAGAAGGGCTGGAAGGAGGATCCAGGGAACTACAGGCCTGTCAGCCTGACCTCGGTGCCRGGGAAGATCACRGAGTGGTTCATCTTGGGGGCGCTCACCAGGCAGGTGCGGGACAACCRGGGGATCGGACCCAGCCAGCATGGGTTCATGAAGGGCAGGTCCTGCTTGAYCAACCTGATCTCCTTCTATGACTGGGTGACCCGCCTAGTGGATGAGGGGAAGGCTGTGGATGTGGTCTACCTGGACTTTAGTAAAGCCTTTGACACTGTCTCCCACAGCATCCTCCTGGAGAAGCTGGCGGCTCATGGCTTGGATGGGYGTACTATTCGCTGGGTAAAAAACTGGCTGGACGGCCGAGCCCAGAGAGTTGTGATGAATGGAGTCAAATCCGGTTGGTGGCTGGTCACAAGCAGTGTTCCCCAGAGTTCAGTTTTGGGTCCGGTCTTGTTTAACAACTTTATCAATGATCTGGATGAGGGGATTGAGTGCACCCTCAGTAAGTTTGCAGATGACACCAAGCTGGGCGGGAGTGTTGATCTGCCTGAGGGTAGGAAGGCTCTGCAGAGGGATCTGGATAGGCTGGATCGATGGGCCGAGGCCAACTGGATGAGGTTCAACAAAGCCAAGTGCCGGGTCCTGCACTTGGGTCACAACAACCCCAGGCAACGCTACAGGCTTGRGGAAGAGTGGCTGGAAAGCTGCCCAGCAGAAAAGGACCTGGGGGTGCTGGTTGACAGCCGGCTGAACATGAGCCGGCAGTGTGCCCAGGTGGCCAAGAAGGCCAAYGGCATCCTGGCCTGTATCAGGAATAGTGTGGCCAGCAGGAGTAGGGAGGTGATGGTGCCCCTGTACTCAGCACTGGTGAGGCCGCACCTCGAATACTGTGTTCAGTTTTGGGCCCCTCACTACAAGAAGGACATTGAGGTGCTGGAGCGTGTCCAGAGAAGGGCAACGAGGCTGGTGAAGGGTCTGGARAACAGGTCTTATGAGGAGCGACTGAGGGAGCTGGGGTTGTTTAGATTGAAGAAGAGGAGGCTGAGGGGAGACCTTATTGCTCTCTACAACTAACTGAAAGGAGGCTGTGGCGAGGTGGGTGTTAGTCTCTTCTCCCAAGTAACAAGCGAAAGGACGAGAGGAAATGGCCTCAAGTTGTGCCAGGGGACGTTTAGATTGRATATTAGGAAAAATTTCTTCACCAAAAGGGTARTCAGGCATTGGAACAGGCTGCCCAGGGGACTGGTGGAGTCACCAACACTGGAGACATTTAAAAAACGTGTGGATGTGTACTTCARGACATGGTTTAGTGGGCATGGGTGCTGAGTTGAAGGTTGGACTYGATGATCTTAGAGGTCTTTTCCAACCTTAACGATTCTATGATTCTATTCTATGATTCCAAGAGGTATGGTTTGCAGTCACTTTAGGGTATGATGGTCTTCAAGCTCCAGAATTAAGGAAAGGGGAAAATGAATACATCTGCTAGTAATACATGTAAACCAGCTGAATCAATAAGAGACCATGCTATGGAAAAATGGATTTAGCCTACTCTTAATTCCTCACTATGAGAAAACCGCCACATTATAAGGCATTAGCGGCAACTGCAGTGCACTGTGTATTAATTAAAACTCAGGCATTAACTGAGATTGACCTCAAGTCGTAATTCCTGTGAGTAACATCCTCTGCCACTTGTTTTTGTGGAGGATCTTACCGAGGTTTTCAGGGAAAGYGGGAATGTGACCTACTTACTACCATTGCTTCTTCTCTTTAAGTTCTCCGAAGCTCATTGCCTTTAAATGTCTCTGCTAGTGTCCCTGCATTAAAGCAGATGGATCTACTATATAAGAATTTCTTTAGTCTTCATTTATTGCCAGTTCCCTGTCTTCTAATTTTATTGATGCTGAGGTGGTTTTTGTGTTAGCTTTTTTTTGGGGAGGGTGGGGAGATGGGTCCTTTTTTCCATTTCAAGGTAATTTGTCAAATGATGTTTTTGATAACCTGCAGCTGCAGACATTTATTTTTGATTGTTTAATCCCCCCCCAGTTTATTATTCAAAGATCGGCTGTTTGTAATGATTAAATATAAGCGTCTCAGAAATGCATAATGGTGCCAATTTTCTGCCTAGTTTCCCTTTCCTAGAAGCACCTTATCAGCGCAATATAAAGCCCAAGATGACAGCAATTTACACCTCTGCAGAGACAATAAAATGCAAATAGCGTGGTTTAGCTTGAGTATTTTTCCCTGGAAATAATTAGTTTTACCTTCTCATTATTTTCCCTTATGCAAAAAAATATGCACTAATAAGATGACTGCTGTTCTGTTTTGGTTTATTTATTTAGTTATCTATTTTTTAAGCTCAGATAAGAACTTATCTATTACAAATGCCTATCGGGAAAAGTTGTGTATTTGTTGGATGCCACGTAATGAAGAGGCGCCTGCCTGCTGCCTTTCACCACTTGCAGACTGACATTTGTGGGTTTCACATTGCAGAAGTGAGTTTGTGTTATGGGCTGAAGTCACTAAATAAAGAGGGACCAYAGAGGCCAGATATGGCACAGCTCCTTGGTTTGGGTTTGAGATGCACAAACCTCTTCTTTATAAATGGTACTTTATATGGGCTTTAGTTTCTGTGGGATTTTTGTCACATAGCCTCACTGAATAAAACTACTGCACCCTAGGGAGAAAAGTATTGGTGCCACCAGAGAACTAATTTTGGGAAGGCAAAGAATAAAACTGTCAGCTTTTCTGAGCTGAAGGAGTTTCCCAAAGGGACTTTTTATTTTGTGAGGAAAACTACCAGAGGCTTGTAGCATTATGGGTATTGATTTTAATGTTCCAGTTTACAGTCTTTATTTGCAAGAACAGTTTGATTAAAATGACTTGTCTTTGATTTTCCTTCTCCAAATGGCTTTGATTTTAAAATTGATTTTATGAGAGTTTACAACATATACCTACAGTGGTTAAAGTAATTTCTTTTTTTTTTTTTTAAATCAAAATCACTATTCTGATTTTTAATGCTAAAGTGATATTGTGGGTCTGAATTATTAACATTACATTTTTTGAAGGAAGTCTCAGGTCATGTTTTGTTCTCAGGTCATGTTTGGTTCTGTGTCAGAATRAACTCAAATGCCAAACTACCACAATTTCTCATGGAAGAGAAGCTCTTAGATTGAAGCTGCTCTGTTGCTTGACTTCTGTCAAAATAAGTCATAGATAGCAAATATATATCAGTTCCTTCACTGATTCACTCAAATAAGATTAAAGACAATAAGAGGACACTATAAGTTACTTACTTGTTGATTTACTGAACTAGAAAAATCATCAGATCATTAACTTCCATCTTAAAATGTAAGACTAGTCTTCTGAAAAGTTTAGTTAATGTTTGCACCTGCTCTATAAATTTAAGCAACTCATCCTTCAGCTTTATTACCTCCATGACATCCAGCTAGTGAGGTCCGTAATTCCAGAGCACAGATGATTAATGTCACCCTGTTTGGATTCTTTACTGTAGCCCAGCATCAGAGATCATCAGAAACTGCCTGCASCTGCATGATGAGGCAGGCAGGGTGGGAGGGAACTGTTTTAAGCCTTTGAATTTTTTCCATCATGAAGCTTTGCTTTCCCTATTCTCCTGAGTGAGACTGGTCAGAATTTATCCAAGAAGTTCTTTCCTACTGAAGATTTTGGATATAGCAAAATTGAAACTGCGAAACATTTCAATCTCATCTACGTTTTCAAAATAAATTTTTAAAACAGTTTAAATACATTTATTTTGATACAATTTTTCTTTTGGTGATATGTTAGTTAAAAAAAGACATAAAATATTTCTGTTTCAATTTGGATGTTTTATTTTTTTGAAACTTTTGGGATTTTTACACTTCATCATAATTTGAAACTAATATAATTTCAAAATCCATAAACTGTTCTGAGGAAAAAAATGTCCTTTTGTATTTTTTGTTTGGATCAGCTTCTCTAGTTGGCTGTAGGTGACTTTCAGAAAGGTCATGATTTGATTAGTATATGCCTCCAGCCCTTCAGAAGCATATTCATCCATTTAAAGTTTTATTCTTTTTTTCCTTCCTCCTCATCTATCCCAATGTTTCTGCCTCATCCACTCTCACCTGAGGACAGCCAAAGAGATCTTCTGAGGCGTATATTAAATAAACAAGTTGGTGGCTTTACATCTTTCCTTTCAAAATCTTACAATTATCAGACATAGTATGTCGGAAGCACTTTCTAATGTATTAACTACGTGTGAAAACAAAGACATTTCTTGATACCATGATAGACAAGAAACTCATGTATATCAAGGAAACAAAAATAACCACACCAGAGAGAGAGGGAGTAGATAAGAGAGAGGAAAAAGCGAAGATCCAGACCTAAGGGTGATGGCAAGGAACTAAAACATTAGGATAAATATTGCTGTGCTCAAAGTGTTATTGCAGAGTGTAAGGATTCTGTTTCCTTTCTGATCAGCTATCAACTGAAAATCAGTTTACTTTAGCAGRGAGCACACAACATGTTATTGTGTTATTTATAAAAAAAATTGTACCCCTTTGCAGTGTTGTTGACTGCCATCAGCAGCCAATCTAGAAAGTACAGTTCTGAGCTAGCTTGYACAAAGAGGATATAATAAAACTAAAAATTAATAGAGAGCGATAACGAAGCTGGTGTAATGGTATCTGCACATGGAGAGTAAATGTGCTAGGACAGTTGAGCCCTGAAAATAGCCAGTGGGGTTTGAGGCATGATGAAACCCTACAAACCCATGATTGGCTTGGAGAAACTGAATAGCCTTTTCGTACAAGAGCAAAGAGTCACCACATAAAATGATCAGACTGCACATTCAGGATGCATAAGAGAAGGTGAGTTTTCATGTAACGTCTGATTAAAATCTTTACATCATTGCCACAGGGCACTGCAGATGCTGAAAGTATATATGACTTCTAAAAACATATTTGTAAAAGAATTATTTATCTAGGGTCATTAAATCAAAAAAAATATGGCCACTGGCCCAGGTTGATCTTGAGACATAGGGCTCCAGGTATTCCAACAGTTCAGCAGGGGAGCATCGGTCCCTTCTTGCAGTGTTCTCATATTCTTCCTGGGCATCGGCTGCTGCYCACTGTCAGAAACAGGACTAGGCAGACCTTTAGTCTTGCCCAGTATGGCTTTTCCTACTTTCACTAAAAATAGCTCGCATGCTACGGATTTATATAGTGTCCAACACTGAGACGGATTTGAGATTTGCTTGTTATAAGAGCTGTCTTCTTTTGTGATTCTTCAAAGCCTGTTATGCTATAGGGGCTTGCTGTCATTTAAGACAGATGCAGGGAATTAATCTCACCCAGCTTTAGACATCTACGTGTGAGGTAATCGCCTGGATCCTTGCTCTGATCAATGGAGAAGAAAATTCATGGTTAGGGTCATCGCACCTAGGAGATGAGCTGTGCGCTATGGAACCTATCACTCTCTGTAAAGGGAACCAAGTGACAAACTCCCACGTAGACACCTACACTGCAGTTGTCAAAATTTGGATATGTGAATCCCACTATGTCTGGAACTATGTGATGGTCTCACTAGGAAAACTGAATGTTTTTTTCCCTGTTTTTGAAATCAGGAGATTTCTATTAGCAGGGCCATTGCCTTTGACTGGTGTCCACACTGAAAGTAATGTGAGGGGAGAAGGAAGGGAAGTAAATAGCAAGCTGTATCCTGGTTCTGCTTCCTCCTTCGTGGAGTACATTGCATAAAAGTGGAGGAAATGAAGCTTTTTTTCAAAGAGAGATTTGTGTATTTTCTAAAACAATAATGCAAGGGCAAGCCAGCTGGAAAAGCTSTCTAGCATACAGACTTCAACCAGGTTTGGGGTCCACAAAGGTGTTAAAGACAGGCTTTGTTATCCAGAAAGATCCTTTATTTTCTTCTTGAGTATAACATGTCTGCAGAAGATAAATACAACTAGAAAAAAATATTAATTGTTTTATTGTCATATAGTTCCTCCAAAATCACAGTTCTACAATTCAAAGGGCTAGGAGTGAGAAAAATGCACTTAAATCACTCCTGGCTCTTAAAAGCTGCTTTATGGAAATGAGACTGCCTAAGAATGGTGTCAGACAGGAGATGTACACATAGCAGTGCGTCTGAAGGGCAGCACTAGGAATGGTGGGCAGCTATTACCTAGGTTCAGAGGAACTGGACTGCATAGCTCCTGGTGGTTAAATTCATTCACAATAGAATTATGACACATATAATTTTCAGTATTGTTTCTGTTTTCAAGATAAAGTCATCTGGCCTTCTGCCATATGGAAGCTTGTTTGTTACCTGAATGTTTTTCTTATCACTCGTGAAGAACAGCTTCCCAAAGCCTACCTGTATCTATACTTACAATTATAYCTATACCTTCAACTATCTTTTCCAAGCTGAAAATCATTCTGTTCTCTTCCTCTTTGTCTGCATCTATAACAGGTTATTGTTTCTTCATAACGACACTTAAATTGCTCACCACTCCTTCTTCAGCCAAATTAAATGTACCACAGTGCTTTGAAGATACTCCACCTACCTTGAGATGGGGTTCTTCGTATAATCTATGCTCCAGATGTTATGTTTTGCATTGTCAATCTGAACGGAACTACTTGCTGTCATGGTGTGATCTTTTTGATGCAAAGGTACAGCTACTGGATACTTAAGTGAAGGAGAACGTACAATAAAAACAGCTGATGATTATCATTTGAGTCAACATGGATGGGATTGATTTGACCGAACTTCAGCTACACGTGACCTAGCTCCATACACCCTAGTCAATAAAAAGGAAGAGTCACTTCTAAGGCACTACTCATCACATCCTAAAGCAGAAGTATTAGCTAGGGGAAACTGTTGGTATGACTGGCAAGGGAGGCATAATGGGAACCTGAAACAGCATACATGCTGCACAGAGGCAGTACAGAGGAGAAGAGAATGTTTCCTTTACAAATTGCGAAACAACAGGGGGAAGCCCTTTGACACCTTTCATTTGTAATGAAAAGGTAGGTCTCCAAAGGAAAATGCTTTCTTAATAAAATATATTTAATCAGGGCCTTCATCTTCAAAGAGGTACCGTTGCACACACATCCGCCCCTCTCTTTCACAGAAGACATGTTGACTCATGCTATAAGTACTGAAATGTGCTCAGGCTACTCTTTCCAGAGGCAAGGCAAAAGTAATGTACTGTGTTATGGCATAAAACCTTTCCAAGTTTATCTTTATTATGGTGAATACTCAAGTCCTCAGAAGTGTGAGGAATGTAAGGTCAGGCTCCCAGAACAACTGGTCTGCATGGTGATGGATCAATAAAAGACACTGCAGTGGATCTTAACAAAAAGTGCCTCTTATCACATTCAGCGCACACTGAACATTAAACTAGCTTTTGGGATGGGTGCATACCACAGTTTGAAGTTTTTCTTCTTCGTTAAAAATAAAAAACTCAAAAAATCTTAGGGTCCTGTGCTGGATCTAAGGACTCATTGCTTATAAATCTAGAGAACAGTTCTTCTGTGGTCAACTAAATCTCTCCTTGAAAAACCCAGCCTCTATTCAAACATCAATGGAGGCTCAAAGCCTTCCCCCAGAGGCTTTACTCTAAGGTCTCCCTGTCCCTTTTGCTAAGGGGGTATCGCAACCCAGACATCCCAAGCTGTTTTAAGTGGTGCAGTTGGAACTTACCACATGTTTAAATTCTGAATTACTCTTTATTTTTCATAAAGTGCAAGAAATCTTCAGAATGGGCAGTGCTTATGTATTTGGGATTGTGGTTACTGTAATTTGGTTGGGTGGCATCAATAACTTAGACCTCTTCTCTGAGCAATGGCTTTGTGAGTTTGAACACTGGCTGAACATTGACTCAAGTGTGGACAGGGAACAGAGATGCAGCTCTGATTCTTGGACCACCAGTCTGCACAGGAAGGATTATTATTTGCTGCTCGCACTGGTCAGCAGAAAATTGTTTTCGTACTCACTTGTTCTGTAATTTAAAAGGACAAGTATCCTTGTATGGCCGGCTTTAAAGGAGGCAAAAGAGCAAAAGGGAAGTGAGAGAAGAGGTGGCAGCAAAACATTTAGAGTATTAGGATCCTTATCTCGGTGTGTGAGTTGGAGCTTTACTCTAATGTTGGAAGCTGCTATCACTTAACACGTCTGTAAGCACATACCCACCCTTTGCCATGGGGTGTTGAAAGCAACCAGAATGACTGCTAACTTTGCAGTCAGACACAGGAATCTGGAGATGGACCAAGATATGTATGTCTCTCCTTCAGAAGAAACMGGTTGCATATCCAGAGCCAAAGCCTGCATATTGCTGATGTATCTGAATTTGGCTATTTTTTAGAATGACTGAGAGTAGCATCAGAAGATTTGGGATCCTGGAAACCAAGTGTGGCCAGACAGTATGTATTTCGTTAGGAATCAGGACTTTCTGAGGTCGGAGTTTATTTCAGAATGGCAGCTTGCTCCTCTTCGTAATTTAAAAAACCCTCCTCTGTCTTTTCATGAACTGCCTGAGCTTTTAACACATCAAATAGCTCTTACCTTCCTGTACATTGGTATACTGCCTTATTCTGGCTCCAGCCATGCAATTGTCTATACTTCTGAGTACATGTTGTGCCACTATCTCCTGTCACATTTCCATGGAGGGGCGGATGGTAACAATGATTACTATACAGGTTTGAAAAATATTTTCTTGGTTTGTTATGAGAATTCTGTGGTAGGGCCACCTAAGGCTAATGAACAAAAATAAATGGTGTCAGTAGTGGTTAAAAGGTAATTTAAAGAATTCACAGCAGGAAAAGAAAATTCTGTACACAAACTAGTTTATAAATTTCAGACCTTCTTCTTAAACAGAAGGAGGTGGTAGCTTCCCTATTGTGAATCCAAGGCTTTTTTATTGGAAATCAATCATTCTTTCCATGGGAATCCATTAGAAACTGTTAATCGTAGCAATCTACTGCACCTCACTGATTTGCAGCAGTCTGATCCCCTGGACTTGTATTTACCAATGATTTAGGATGGCTGGCATCTCTAAAAGACATTAATTAGCTATACTCCTACTGTGTTTAAATTCTTGCATAAAGACATTGTATATTAATCATGGTTTTCTTCTGAGATTACGGGGAACAAACTTGGTATGTTTAGGAGCTAGCTTGGTTTCATGCTAGAGGACTGAGCACATTATTCATAAATAAAAATACAACTGTGAATATAAGGGGAGGAAGAATTTATGATAACAGCGCAGCTTCAGATGATTTTGTGGCTTCAGACTGAAGCTTCAGACCCTCCTTTGAGAGGGTCTGCACTATGTTCCCCATSCCCCATGACATTAAAGTCATTCTCTTCAGCCCATGGCCTCTTGTATTGTCTCTCCAAAAAGGATTTAGGAGAAGAGCAGGCTTGAATCTCCAGCTTAGATGGCATGGAGCTCCTTGAAGAACTGGGAGGCTATAGAGGACAACTCAAAACATTTGTTTTAAAGAACAATAGACATTTTATGTCCTGACAGATCTTTAGTTTTTACTGTGTTCATAACCTGCATGCACTCCTCTCTCTCCTTGGATGTGAAGGCAGGGCCCCCTTCCAGCTGGGTGGAGAAGGTCCTTCTCTTCTCTTGCCTGCTTTAGGAGGAGAACAAGAGTGTGTGCTTAGCGCAAAGGCACGTGTCTGCCTCCTCTCACACATGGGCTGGACAGGAGTCAGATTTTTTTCCTGATATCGGCATGATCTGAAGTAACCTTCCTGTCAGATCCAAGCATATAAGGRAGGATATTAGTAGTGACCACGTTATTATATTTGTCAAAATTTGATACTTTAATATTTATGAAGATATTTACTAAGACTCTTTTAAGCACTAAGTATGCAAGCAGAAAGCAGGTATACTTTTGGGCGAGTATCTAAAAGTTTTCAAGACAGTATTTGGACCTCGGGCATAAGGATATATTTTAATTTAGTGAGAGAAAGGGTTCCTGTTAGTACAGTAGCAAGATTAATTTATCTTGTGATGTATTTATGCACGAGTCTGAAATGTTTTTCTGAGCAGTCTAAACTAGTTAATTGGAAAGTTTTAACATCAAATACCTTATTAGACATTTCTGTGTTTTCTAAGAAGCTTGAAAGGTTAATCTTCATCAATGCTGTGACTCAAAGGACATTAAACTGTAGATGTATATGTAATAACTTGTTATATTCTTAATCAACAATAATAGTTTATGTGTGCTTATTTCAGCTATGTAATCTGAGGAAAATAACATGTTGAGGAAGGGGAACTCTTCTTTATAGCATAAATCTGTAATGTATCATTTATCTTATTTGTAGTAAGCAAAGAGAAACCTTGTGGGTCTAACTTTCTCATTGTTAGGAAACTTATTTGAAGATTTATAATAAACATTTACCTTATTGGTTTACTATGTAAACATAAATATTTCTTTTAAGAATGTCAATAATATGGTGTGTCTGAAAAGATTTATCTTACTGAAAAAATGTATATTGAACTGATTTATGTCTGTCCAAAAGTCCAGAAACATGTARCCATACATCAGGCCCTGCTGGTGAGGTAAAAGCTTGCATGTATTTTGATTAGAATAAAGAATGCTTTTCCAGTTGTTGTGTAAWTGACAAGTCAAATTCTGTTGGCTAAATGCAGTGTAATTTTGGCCTCACTGTACAGCCATGAAAGGGTTAGGAGACCGAGCACGCCCTCTAGGGAGGGCTATTAAATCATGTTTTTCACTCCACCTACTCAGGATCCACAGCCTGTCAGCTGATGGGAATGACCTGCACCCTTTCTTTCAAAAAACCAAGAAGRTCTTAGCCCTTAAAAACACAACTGGTTTCCCTGCCCTCTTTGTGTAACAGGATATTTGCAACAAATGCTTCTAACACTGAGGAGACTAAGGTTTGACCTGAGGGGATACACATTTCCCATCTCTGTTTTGTACACTCGCTGGGGCGGTGGGGAAGTGGGGGTGTGGGGTGTGAGTCAGAGGGGCACTCGCTGCTGCTCTGACCTGGGGACGGGGCACTGAGCAGCACTGATACCAAACATGAAGGAGCAGGGGCAGAGGGAAAGGGGCTGCAAGCATGGTAATGCTGTGCTACCCAGTGGTTACGGCACTCTCCTGCTCCTGAAACAACTCATACATTTTATCCAATGGATGTTACACAAAGGCAGAATAGGATGTGACAAGCAACAGGCAGTGAGCAAGGTTGCTGCTTGTGTGTGAAGATAGTGACAATTCTTGGAAATTTCTCTGCTAGTATTTGGGTGCTGGCCTCACCAGTGTCACATACAGAAGTACAYTCTCTTCCCCAACGTCTGCTCCACTATTTACATACTTACCATGACTTCATTAGCCTCCTTTCACCTCATCATCACTCTGGAAGCTCATCCTCAGTTGCTCATCCTGTGTGGTTCTCACTGAGTCCCTGTTCCATATGCAGTATTTAATTTCACAGGCATGGTCCAGATGCTTTGGTCTAGAGATACTTGGCATTTAAAAAGATTTGAGTGTGCCCAGACCTACACGTTGGATGTCTTCATCATTATTATCTGCTATTCYGGCAATCTATGTGTCATGCACACGTATTACCAGCAGTGATATTGTGTATTATTTGAGAGCATTAATAAAACATTATTGAATTAATCTCTGCAAAGGGATCATCCTGTTAGAATATTCCTCACTTCAATATGACTCTCCATTGACAGCTGCATTTGGGCATTTGCCAATTAGTGAGTTCTTAATCCATTTAACGTGTTCTCTACTGGTTTATAAGAGACTAATTTTATAATAAAACTCACATGTGGTACTAAATCAAACATCTTATAAAAGGCAAAGTTACCAATTACTTTTGTCAAACAAGTTAGAAATCTCATCAAATAAAACCATAGATACAGTCTTCTAAACATCTTCTAAAGAGAAAAGTACTTAAATGTTTGTTTAGGGCTAATTTCACTGAGGGAATTTAGAACTGGGAGCCTGAACTGTAACCCAGGTGCAACCTGCTTTCAGGTAAGTTAATGAAAAGTGAATTAATATCAGGCATAGCATCTTCAGTGGAAAGGAATGAAGGTACCTCTTCTTGCTCCTCTCTTGTTGGCACTATCCTCCCTGAATACCTTACTACTCAAATTGTTTATCGTAGGTTGTGAGAGATTAGTACACTGTACTATTGGACAAAAGAAGTGGAGGAGCTTAGGYGGCAGTGCAAGCCCTCTGCTCCAGACGTATTTTTTAAAAAAGCACTGGCTCTTCCTTACCTTCTGAAAGAAAGATGTCTTCAGGAGAAGACAATTAACTTTCCTAATGGAAAGAGGTGCAATGCAAGGTAARGTGTCCAAATTCATCCCTCCTCTCCTTCCTTCCATCTGTTTCTGAATGATTAGTTTAGAAGTCTCCTAACTCAGCCTTTGTGCAACCCATTTTTAGATACCTGAAAGRATATCTGCACAGACTGTTGCCTATGGATATGCATGTGCTCTGCCTCAGTCTAAGCCTGGTAAATGTAGRTCTCCACTGGTCAAGCTGCCATTTTAGCATGGCACTTTGCTAGAGTCAATATACTTTTTCTCTTCAGAGGGAGCAACATTATATTGCACTTAGCAGCCCTTTCCCTTCCCAGCCCTACTGCCAGAAATGAAAATAATAAACTCTGGGTTCTTCAGCTGAAGGCAAGGCTTTCAGTACATCAGTGCTTTTGTGGCTCTAAGTATTAGCATTTTGTAATAGAAGGAAAATCTACCYTGAAAGTGTAATATGAGATAATTCAAGCTAATATCACATTAAACATTTTTTTTTCTTTTTTAATTTGTCTTACTTCAACAGGTGCCTACAAACTGAGAACAGTAGCTGCACCAATCTTATAAATATTAATAGRTCAGAAACAACTATTAGGATGTTCCATACTAATAGTGATATTATGCAAAATAACAGCATGCAACGAAAATCRTGTAGACTTTTGGGAACCATAATACTCTGTCTTTCCAGATCTATCCAGACATCTATATCACAATTTTAAAATACCATAATTTCCTTGTATATGACATCAGTTAGTTTTATGAGCTTTAGGGTAATTTAACTGTGCAGGTGTTGAAAGATTTAGAGTTACTGTCATCAGCCATTCCTTCAGGTAATCATTGTTACTAGGGAAGATGGGAGGAAATGGATTTCAATATAATGATTTTGACAAATTGGAGAAATGGCCTGAAAAAACTAGATTGCAGTTCAATAAGAAGGAGAACAAAGACTATACTTAGATGAAAATAAGARCAGCACACAAGACAGGAAAAAAGGCAACTAGGTAGAAATTGTATTATAAATACAGCCATATGGGGTAAGGTCTAAGGTCCACTGAGACTAGTGTCTGTTTCTGACAGTGAACAACATTTCATGCTTAGGAAAAGACTACAAGAAACAGGAAAGGCAGAGTTACACCTTTCCTGATGCACTCTGCCCTTCTGGCACTCTGAATTAGGAGCTTACTGAAGCAGAGTCACRTCTCCAACATCTTATTTTAGAATACCTTAGTGGATCTCTCATGATTTATTCAAAAATCTCTGGACCTATTCATATTTCATAGAATCATAGAATAGTTTGGGTTGGAAAGGACCTTTAAAGATCATCTAGTCCAACCCCCCTGCCATGGGCAGGRACATCTTCAACTAGATCAGGTTGCTCAGAGCCCTGTCCAACCTGACCTTGAATGTTTCYAGGGATGGGACATCTACCACCTCGCTGGGAAACCTGYTCCAGTGTTTCACCACCCTCACTGTAAAAAATTTCTTCCTTATATCYAGTCTAAATCTACCCTCTTTTAGTTTAAAACCATTCCCCCTTGTCCTGTCGCAACAGCCCCCTCTAAAGAGTCTGCYGCTATCTATCTTATAAGCCCTGTTAAAGTACTAATATTTGTGCTATCCAAACCATCCTGTGGCAAAAGATTCCACAATTTAATTGTGTACTGCATAAAACTTTSCTTCCTTTTGTTTGCGTTAAACCTGCTGCCTATAATTTCGTCGTATGCCCCTTATCTTACATATTATGAAAAATAACGTATCGTTGTTCCTTATTTATGTTTTCCATGAYGTTTTTTTTTAATTTAAAAAATAATTTTATAAATGTTGATTATGTCTTTCTAAATTTTAAGAAGGGTCCTGCTCTATGTAATTTGTCCTCACGTACCTCTGATAATCCTTGATAATCCTTGTCACATTTCTCAGTTCCTCTTCTGATCCTACTTTACCAGTTTCTGATATSTGCTATATGATTTCTGATATGTGGTGGCACACAGCATTTGAGACATAAATGCACAAGGGTTTTATCCAGTGAACTTACRCAGTTTTCTTCCCTTTCCCTTTCCTAATAGTTCCACATATTCTAACAGTTTCTGTGACTGCTGTTGAGTATTGGGTTAACATTTTTAAAGAATTGTTCACAGTATCTCCAAAGTCTCATTTCTGAGTCATAAAATCTTATTGAAAACCTGCTGCTGTACATATAGAATTACAATTACTTCTCTTCATGGGATTTATTTTGCATTTATTGACTCTGAATTTCTCCTGAAATCTTTTCATGCTTTATCATGAGATTCTTCTTCAGCTAGTTTCAGCCAGTTCAGCTGTGACTAACCTGAATGTGTGAGCTAGTACTGCACCCCAAGCATTAGCCCACCTCTGAMTTAGAAGTGGATCTGTGTATTTACATCAGTTGTTTGCCTATGTGCATAGCCACTCAGAATATAAGTATGTATGTGTGCAGATACCTGATTTGTGATTACCCAGCTGACATTTATGMACAGAAATCAGGCATTCACAAACATCAGTGTTTGCCTGTCACTGAAAATCTGGTCCTCAGTGAATTAAATGCCATCCTAGTTAAAAACATAGCTTAATGCTGCACAAGCACTATGTGYATGTAATACAATCTATGAGTGCCAGGACTGAAAGAGAAATCAGTCATAAACTGCATGTTGGTGCTATTGGTGTCGAATTCTTCTCAAAAGTTTAATAGATTGCTGTGGAATGGAGTCTGTAAACTGATTAATGACAACACCAACATTGTGGCCTGGTGGGACCTTGTATAGTTTTCAGACAAGGCTGAACTGAAAAAAAAAAATAAAAAAAAAATGCTAGTAGGCAGTGCTGTTGTGTATGTTCTTCGTGGACAAATGTGATTTCCCTTTGTTCAATTTTATAACTATGAAAGAATTATTATAGAGCCTTCACCCAAAATGTTAAAGGTAAGCAGAAAACTATGAAAATAATTTTCAAAATGAGGTGTGCCCAATTAGGTGTGAATTAGCTGAATGCCTGATTGCACACTCAATTGGCACATTAGATTTGTCATGGTTTCTTATTCTGTTTGGGTAATTGAGCATGCAAATGAGYAGGTAGTGATGTAACCTATAATTTCCATAAGTAATTGACATAGTTGCATGTGTAATTACTTTCTTTGTAACTGAAACTCAAATTTTGGCTGCCTTAAGGTTTATCAAGAGCTTGAGCTTTAGTCCTTTCAACAGGAAACGAAGTTCAATGATCCACTGACAAAACAGAGTTCACCTCACAAAAATGAGGAATTATTTTGCCAATCTAGATTATCCTAAAATATTCTCTTGCTGACATAGGAAGGAGGGATACCAGGCTGGATCAGCAGTGGTAGGTGATAAGTTCCTAGCTAAATATAAGCAACAAGGATCTAGATAAAAAAAAAATTATTCTTAGTAGCCACTAAGTGACTAAGATTTTTTTTAGAAGGAATAAAAATGGGAATAGCTCATCAAACTTTTCTATACTATATACCATAGATACTATATAGGCATCTATATATTAATGCAAGAAAGTTAATCTCACTGCTGTTATGAAGTAACTGGCGTAACAGAGATGGGATAACTCATATGACTAGAATATGAACATAAATCAGTATAGTATGTTCAAGAAAGACAAACAAGGGAGAAGGGAAAAAGTATTATCTTGTATATGCAAGATGATAGCACAGTTGATTGGTGGTTGAAAGGTAAAATGTATGTCAAAAGTCTCTGGTTTATAGTTAAAGAGAATAGGGAAGAAAGATTGCAGGTATATAGACAAATCTTGACAATTTGGTCAGAAAAACCAAGATGAAGCTTAATGGCAACACAGATAGGAATAACTGGCAAAACAGAAATAGGGTGAAATACCAGATCTTTGAGACAGAATGTGGGATTTATGGTAGACCACAAGCTGAACATAGGTTAATAAGGTTGTACAGCTGTGAACATCACATCTGAGATGTATACTCAGAAATGCAGCCCACAGGATTTCTGTTCTTCTCAGACCCGTATTGCCAAGCTAAAGTCTGCCAAACAGACTTTAGGTGTACAGAAGTCTGCTATGAAGAATGAGAGGATAAACTATTTTCCAAGTCTTTGGTAGATAAAGAAACAGTAATAGGCTTTGTTTTCAGCAAGAAGAGATCAGGTTAGATATTAGGAAACACTTCATACTTTTAAGGGAAAGTGACAGTGCTAGTAAAAAATATAGCTTTGCGCTGTATGAGCAGATGTCTGCAGAGGTTGTAAAATCTTAATTGCTGGAGATATTAAAAACAGTTTAACCATATGTCTTTCATGAACGACACAGGAATAATTGATCCTGCCAGAGCTGGGCTAACTGATATTCTCAGGGTTGCTCCCAACTGTTTTTTATATAATTCTGTTATTTTATGGTTGTATTTAAAATTATATATTTTTAGCAATTGCTTAGGCTTTTACAAAACCAGAATTGAAAAATTTTAATAACCCAGCAGTGTATATTTTCACAGCTACCTACAGTTCCTTTCTTCCTCTGGCCTCTTTATTTAGTGGCTGTTTCCAAAAAAACAGTGGCTTAGTGACTTAATGTGCTTGTCCCTTCGGAGGGACCCTGAGGAGAGGCTGGAGGTAATTTCGGTATCCAAGAGAGAAACAATCATGAAGGCTTTATTCCTCTGAAAGTTGGCTAATCCAAGGAGTCGGGGCTGTCAGGGTTGGATAGTTTGCAAGGTCTTTCAAGAACAGAATGACTCTGACTTTCAGTCTATTTTTTGTCATTTCTTACCCTGGCTTCACGCTCTGAGTATTCCTGGGAGGTAACTGTGGAAATGGTACAAAACCCCCAGATCCATATGCTGCACTTCTGAGGGGAGCTCCTTTTGACTCTTTGATCCAGAGACCCGAAAGCTGAGAACAGATACAGGGGAGGGAACCCAAGTGGATGCCCATACAGGCAGTCTTCCATCTTCCCTGAAATTTGTACCCATAAAAGCCACGTGCAGTCTCAAGCAAAAAGCTGGAAGAACACTAAATGCCAAGTTTTAATAAAATAGATATGACTTATATTTTTAATGAAGATCACTTGGTTTAATTATTTTAAATAATTTATATTATTTTAATGAAGATTTAATAAAGACAATGATGAAGATTCACGGTCAAATTTTATAGACCTGAAAACACCTATGAATACACACTAGCTAGCATGGCTTTRCAGTGGGAATCAGTGGGAAGCCCACCTTCCTCAGTCTTTCCCCACCCTTCCCATACCAGAAGTGGCTGGGCTGGGTGGGCTCTGCTGTCTCACTGCTTGAATCTGTGCTACGTCTGCACCTGGCTGGTGTAGATGGGGATGGCACAGTGGGGAAAATCTAAACCACAACAGCAGTACAAAATGTGAGCTACTGGCATGACCCTGAATTGAAGCTAGAAGCCAGGCTTGGTGTATCTGGAGAAAAGAGAGAAATCCTCCAGAACTTGGTGGGATTACTTGACTATGTCACTATTTCATGAAAGAGGAACATCAGCTTCTCAGATCAACATACGCCACAAGGGCCTTGTGTGAAACACCCAGGAAAAGTCAGGAAGCCTCTTACTGTTAAGAATAACAATTTATATCACCTGTGCTTACAGTCCTGTAGGTATAATTCTGAATTTATTACCTTCAACTCTGATAAATAAGCCTCTGCTTTGTCTCACAGCAAAGCCTGCGTGGTATCGGGGAGTGAAATGAATCTGACTGAGAGCAGCAAACAGAGGGGGCCTGCTCGGGCAGAGGCAGCCAGCGAGCACGGGCTGGGTGTGCCGGCAGCTCGGAGGCATCCGCCTCCTGGGGACTTGCTCAGGGGGCTGGCACCCAGGGACCAGACTGCCAGACATGGCAGGGAGTGGCGAGGAAGGTTACGTTAGCAGTCTGTGAGTCTGCAGCAAGAGGTTTCTCTAGAAGTGACAAAGAGRAGCTCTGTCTGCAGGAATAGGCAACAATAGATACCTGTCAGCCTGGGATCTCACCTGAGCTGCCAGAGCCACAGCCTGCTGACCACCACGCTGCATGCAACGCGCTGTGAGGAGCAACCTTCGAGAAGGAAATGAGTCAGTGAAAACGAGTGGTGCTATGCAGAGGTTTGCCTTACCAAAGGCTGTTGTGCAGCCAGATCAGGCAGGTGTTAGTGAGACTCCTGGTCTCCCAGGGACTGCTGTGCAGCAAAACCCAGCACAAGCCAGGTTCCTGTACCGGCAGCTTGGCTGGGGCTACAGCTTCCTTTCTGAGAGGGGAAGGGAGGACAAACACATTTGCCATTTATATTGATAATAAAAAAGATCATCGATCTTTGCAAATTCAGACTCAAAGCCGTAGCCATATTATTCTAGCTGCTTTTAAAACTCTAAGGATCTCTGCACTATTAAATAATCAGGCATACATTCACACAAGTGCTCTCTTCAAAATATGAAACAAAACATACTGATGCTGAAAACTCAGTTGCATAATTTCTACTGGAGAGATCATTTTATTTGGTATGTGAGTGCTGTCGTAAGACCCGTTTACAGCTATCAGGACTTTTCCTTATAAATGCATATCTTCCCTGGGCTAAAGTAATTACATTTAAATGACGGTTTTGCTTTCAGAGTGCTGCAAAAGGACAAATATTAAGACCCCGAAGCATTCACAGTGAAATGGTGTCATAGTAGATGCATTGCAGTTCCACTTGCAGCAATCACCTTGATTGTTTAAGGAAGATCTACAGAACAAAATTGTTCTGTGTCTTATGAAAGCACATGCAGATGCTGCTTTCCTTCTAAAATTTTAACAAGGAATTTATTCAGATGTTATTGCTATGAATTAAATTTTCACTCTTGTGTCTCAGTCTCTCATATGTATGTATACGCCCGTGGCCAAATCCTGGGTCATATTTCTTGTCAGTCAAAGAAGAAATGGCATAGCATGAGACTCCTAGAATTTCTTAATAGTAGGCAGTGAAAAGAAGTAGGCTGGGAAGATGTAGATAGGTGGCATCTTGAAGGTGTCTCTGAATGAGCCTTTACATTGTTTTCTACAGAAGGGTGTCAACTAGCATCTGTCCAGAATGCATAGAAAATAATATGATGGACTTAAATTTTAAAGCTTTTTCAGTGAGGATTCTTCCAAGATTAAAATGAGGCAAAACAGATCTCCCCCTTAGGGAAGTATTTTACTTAACAGTAGCTGATAAGAATTTTTGTACATCACATTTGTATTACTTGTGTAGCTGTAGATGTGATGGTAAGAACTTGAAACCAGACTGTTTCTTTTCTGCATTAATTTTGCTGGACTCCTGTTTCCGTAAAAATATTTCATTGAYAGGATATCTTTGTGAGGTCCTTTCCTCCCAGTGTAATCAAAAGTTAGGAGAAACGGAAAAGATCATTGTCCTTCATATTATGGCTAAGGAACATAGGTCCTCTCTTTCTCTAAATTGTTAGAATATTTCAGTTGGAAGGGACCTATGATGATAATCTAGTCCCTGTTGGTAAGAGGTTTCCTGCTATTGTCAAGTAGTGCATTAGCAATGACAGTGCCAGCTGCTGGTGCAGAAAGTGTTGGTAAGGTTGATGTAAATGTAGTGAAGCACTGGAACAGGGCACCCAGGAAAGTTTTTGCATCTCTATTATTGGAGGGTTTTAAAAAATAAGGCAGGTAAAAATCTGTTGGCAATAGTTTAGATACAGTTTATCTTGCCTACTCAAGATCCCTCCTGGTTCCGTTTTCTATTATTTATTGATTTTTATCACATATCTCAAACTGTGTTGCGTTTTTGTTATTTTTTTTGTGTTTGGTTTTTTTTTTGTTTGTTTATTTTGTGTTTTTTTGTTTTGTTTGGTTGTTTCCTTTGCTTTTTGGGGGCTTTTTTTTTAAGTACTGTGAAAACGTAAGCTGTCAATGAAAAAAATTAAAGTAAGTTCTTACCTGCAGAGAAGGGCTGAAATAATTGACTCTAAGGTGGCCTGAGGACAAAGCACAAGAAAGATTTAACAATAAAACCTCATTCTTAAAACAAACTGTTCTGTGAACAGCGGAACTGAGGAAGCCTAGTTTCCTGTGGATTCTTGCACAGCATTTCTTGTCACTCCACCGTCATAATCCCTACTCTGCAACTACTCCATGCCCCCTACCATGACACCTCCCATTCTCCTACAAGCCCTCTTCCATCGGTCAGAATAGGAACTTCATGTTTCTCACACAGTAAAAGATACTAATCTTCCCCAAGAACCTCACTTGCTTTACCTACCTCTTTATAATGCTGCTTGGGCAAGCACCAGTTAATTCAAAGCTGTGGAGATGGTGACTGCTGGCTGCTGCTGCTGTTGGGCAAGGTAGAGAGGTGTCAACCTGCCCCTGCCTTTCCACCACCAGGCACTCCACCCAACCGGTGGTTTTCATTGCACTTGCAGGAAATTTGTGAGACCTCAGTATCCCTGTAAAGATTTGATTAATATTAGTTAGTGCCCAAAAGTAACTCATGGACACTGGTGGACAGATAGCGTGATCACTGAAGTCTCAATTAAATTAGATAAAATAAATCTTACAATTTTAAAAAATGAAGTTTTTGGAAACCTCGCTTGTGGTTTTAGAATGGCTGGAATTGCCAGGTCTGAACAAAATGTGCTTTATAATAAACAACTCTTCAATCTAGTATCTTGCAAGCACTGTCACTGACTGCTTTAAATAATTGTCTTTCTTTGCCAGGAATGTAACTCCRCTCTTTCATTTTAACCCCAATGATGTGGAATTGTTCTGGTAAACTAATATATCTTTCTCTGGAATTAAGAAAACTAGAACTGGTTCCAAGTCACATAAAACAGATTATTTCAGAGCTGATAAAATATGTCCTGCAGGTCTGATTAAGAGTTTAATCACTGGAGAGCTGCATGTTCTGATATCAGGAGATGTTTTGGAAATATGCTCATATACTTTTACACCACCTGCTCTCTGGAAATGACAAAACAAACTGATACTGGTTCTTGTTAGAATTCCTTTGTTTTGTCAGCAGATATGGATTTTCTTAAAAAAATATGTTTAGATTATTTTTTCCATTGGACATAGTGATTATAAAACCAAAGATCATCTTTGGAATCTAATAACCTGACCGTAGTTTATTAAGTGTAGTAAATTTTGAAATAGTTTGTGTGTAGAATTTTGGTTTTTTAACTAAACAGACAAAATACTATATTAACCTGAAGCACATAGGTGAAATACTCATTTCCAGCATGAGCTAAATAAATACTATGAAATGATAACTTTAAAGACTCAGAAACAATACTCAGAGGTAATATTGCTGAAGGACACTCATTTTACAYTCACAATCTTTTACATTTCCCTGCCATGATTTAATGTGACAGGAAAGAAACCCCAAAGACTGTACAGCAGCAGGAGTTTGTGACTCTGCTGGGTTCATCTAACCTAATCCAGTTAGAAGGCCAGGTCTGGAGATCATAGTTCTAAGATTTAAAATGGGAAGATTTTTATACATTTGCTGGTCATCTATTGTTCTTTTCTGGTTGCAGGTATAAAGTAGGAAATGGGCATGAAACAGACCTATCATGAAAGGCCAGCCTGCAAATCACATTTGAAGACTGAGTGTGCCGAAAATAACATTTCTTCAATGCTATGCTTTTTCTATAGTTAAAACAGCCGTAAATGATAGTGGCTTTGACTTCTGTACACTTATCACTAATCTTACATTAACTTTATATTCTCAGTAGGATTTGATTGTTCTCAGGCCAGGAAAAAGCTTACATTCTTATTCACAGTGAAGTTGGGACTTACTGTCATCACATTCTTTGTCATCTCCTTTTGGACTGGAGTAGAGTGAGTCCCGACATGGAGTATATGATACTGAAGCTTTGGATTTTATAGAATATTGTATGGGAAGTTGAAGTGTGATATGACATTGCTTCATGTGTCTCAAAACCAGTGGTGGGAAAGAAATGTCTCTTTCCCCTGAAAGTGATGACTACCTGTTGTCCTTATTTTTGACATTTGGACTAAAAATTTCTCTTCTGCAGAAGCGTGAGGACTATATTGTATAGCCTGCTTACTCAAACAAGCTTTCTCCTTAATGGTTTTTATTTTTTCTTTACAGTTAGTTATTCCCACCACAGCCACATGTTGTGGTGGAATAATACTGTTGTACAGGTACCTCAGCAGATCTTTTAGGAAGTTTGGTGATGTGGAAGGACAAGGTCAGCTGTTTCTTTGCATCATCTCCTTTCAGTTCTACAGCAGTTGAAAACATACATTTCCCCTGGGGCCAGCGGGGCAGAGGCRCAGCTGCCCAGGGAGGCTGGGCCGGCTCCGTCCAGGGGGTTTCCAGCCCCGAGGGGACACARCCCTGAGCAGCCCGGTCTGACCTCAGCGCTGAGCCTGCTGCCGCAGGGCYGGACCAGGGATATCCTGAGCTCCTGTCCAGCCTGAGCTGTCTGTGACCCTATGGTATGTTAGTGCTCTTTACCTTCACTTACTGTAGTATTCCCACATTTTTACTGATTTCTGACCACACCCCTCTGGGTAAAGATGAATTTAGGGGCAAGACCACATTTGGTGCTGCCAGAATTGTCTATATTAGGAAGGAAAAATCAGTCGGAAACATGTAGAGCCAACAAATCCAATAGTTCTGTGATTGAAACTTCCTTTATGGTACTCTCCATGTGAACAGTAAAATATCTGTCCCATCTGGAATGATCAAATGAAGGTTTTGTTATCAAAGGTTAGACAGGGTCTCTTTCTCTGCATCAAAAGAGGTAGTCACTGATATGAGGAAAAATTCACTTAGGGTTTTTAATTTGAGATCTGATAAATTAAGAAACTAAATATTTATCTGGTAATAAAATGACCATTGAGTATTTCACTCGGGTGGACACACCTTTATGAGGATGTCTATGTAGACAGCAGCACACAGACATTTTCAGTGGACTGTAAAGAAATTGATTCTGAAAAGGTCATGGAGGTCTTTACTTTGGGTATTGGGATGCCTTCTTGCTTCTAAATGTTAGGTCTTTCCATGACTTCTCCTTTTCACTGTGGGCTACTACTCATGCAACCACCTGCAATGTCTTTGCCTTACATTTCAAGAAAGTTGGCCCTTCTCTTACCACAAAAAAGAAAAAAAAAGAAGAGAGAAAAGTTCAGCTGCATCACTGATGATAGCAATAGTAGGCAATATCAGCAAAAAAAGGGCATTATATAGCTAGCGATTGCTTAACTCTACCTCATCTAGATTTGAGCAACTGTATGTGAGCTATAGGAAATATACCACTAGCATCAGTTTCCTCAGCCATTAAAATGCAATCTAAGGATAGATGATACTCAGAAAAAAACCATTCATACAGAAGAACTTCAATTACAGTATTTGCTGTACCAGCACTATCAATAGTGGAAGTGGTGTCATGGACGGAGGCGGAGGTAAGGGGTGTGCCTGGGCTAGTCAATGCAGACTTGTTCAGCAGACAATGGAGAAAACTACAATTCACCTATTCTCTTTCAGATGCTTGTTTTATAAATTGTATCTTTTCTCTTTGACAATGCAGACAAGTTCTGCGTTGATGAGAAAGGGATCCTGCAGTGACTTGCTGCAAAGATATCCATTTAGTCAGGTGAATCCTCTCTTCCAGCCTCCWACTCTAGGAGGTTTGTGGGTGGCTCTACAAACTCAAATTCACCTGCACAGACCACCAGTTATCTTTAAACACTAACTGTTACTGCAGGTCATGGAGGTGTTCTTTGAAATATGTTGGCGTGCCCTGTCAGCAATGATTTTCTCCACTGCAGAAAAGTCTGTGCAGATTAAGGAATTTTTCTCTCACAAAGAGCTTGCAGAAAGATTTCCGACATTTTATTCAACCTTTTCGTAAGGAAATGTGTCAAATAAAACTGATATATTTGAGAGAGAGTCAGGTTTATAGGGACATCTTGCACATATTGCTATTTGTGTGTTCAGTACTTTACTTTTGAACTGACATAGGGATAAGTGAAATGAGAGGCGTGGCTAACCTGGTCTCAATGCGGAATTGTTAATGGCAAGGCTGRTCTCTTCTCCTATCTTATTTTGCTCTGCAGCTATAAAATGATAAGTACTTCTTAATAATTTTTGACGTGGGCCTTCTGATTTTTCTTCACCAYATCAACATATCATATAGGAACTGTACAAGTTGTGTGAATGTTTTGAGGAACATGGTTAATTACAGAAGAGGATCCTTGTATGTGTATGTTTTGTTTATTTTTTTCATCACAGTAACATAGAATCACTATATCAGATCAAACCACTGGCTCATCATGTCTTATAGTCTGCCTCTTGCCCTAGCTAATATCTGAGGGTTTAAAAAACAAGGAAAAAATTCTGTAATGCACCTGGACTATTGGGCAGTACTCTGGATCTGAGTTGGGTATAGACACGATTTCTGCCTGACCTCTTTTACAAGGTATGTTTCTACATCTAAGGTTTTATTATSTGTTACGTCAGTTGCAACATTGCTGTAGTAATATAATTCATCCTTTTCTTAAAATAAGTCCATAATATTTCATGCAATGTAAGGGGCTTAAAAAAAAACCACCTACAAATCAATGTGAATCTGCAAGAGTTTTGATTAAGCACTAGTGGGGCAGACCAGGAATCATGGTGCTTTTGAATGCAGAGAAAGACAGAAATAGAAAATACTTTAATTATTATTACATTGCTCCTTTCCTTCAAAAACAACCCATCATTTTTGTCTCTGGTTCTTTGTTACTTGGTCAGGGTATTTGTCTACAGCTAAGATCATAGTGGTTTTCTGAATCAAATAACAGATATTCCCTGAAGGGGATATGAATGCATTATTGTTATGCTGCTGACCTTTTGTCAAGAACATAAATACATACTCAAAGACAAAGAAGAACTGGGTGTAACATCAGGTTTTCTTTTGTAAAGTTTTCAGTTTACTGAAGATTTACATTTTTAATTACAAYTGGTCCATGTAAAAAAATCTGGTGTGCAGATGGAAGGAATCACTTCAACAGGCCTGTTTCTGTAGAAGCTGCAGCTACCATACTGCGAATGGATAGCTGATTAATCAGTGAGCTGGCTGAAAACCTGTGTTTAGTTCAGTTTCCAGATCTCCCATAGACTTGCATGACCTTGGGTAAATCACCCTTGCTAAATCCTCGAAAGAACATCTGTCATTTTATGCTTTTCACAACCCCTGTGCAATGAGTAGGAAGCCATATAGCCCAGCTTTGTATGACCTTCTTGCTGACTTACTGTGGTAGGAACTGACACTGCATTACTTAGTGCTACACAGAGCAGGACCAGAGCTGGAATTTAGRCTGGGGGAATCACAGGGCAGTTCTGGTTGGAAGGAAGCTCTGCAGGTGATCTGGTCCTACCTCCTGCACAGAGCTGGACTGTTGTCGAAGTTATGTCATTTTGCTCAGGAACTGAGTGAGCTGGCTGAAAACCTGTGTTTAGTTTTCACTAGACCACCTGAGTGGTCTAGTGAAATTTTGAAAATCTCTGAGGATGGAGCTTCTATAGCCTCTCTGGGCACCTGTTCTGATGCGTACCACTCTGATGATGACATTTTTTTCTCTTGCTGGAACTTGTGACCATTGCACCTCCGAGAAGAACCTGGTTTTGCCTTTGCTATAATCTCACTTTAGGTTGTGGAAGATTGCAGTTAGTCTTCACTCTTAGCCTTCCATTCTCCAGGTGGAAAAAATCCTGTTCCCTCAGCCTTTCCCCATGTACTGCAAGCCCCTGACCATGCTACTGGCCCTCCTCTGGCCTGTCTGCAGGTTACGTCTCTTATACTGGGGTGGCAAAATTGGAGACAGGGCACCACATATACCTCCTCACAAGTGCCAAGCAGAGCAATCATTTTCCCCAACCCACTTACTGTACTCCTGTTAATGCAGCACAGCATGCTATTAGCCTTCATCACTGCAAGGATGCACTGCTGCCTCATGTTTTACTTGTTTCTTACCATGATCCCCATGTTTTTTCTGCAGAAGCATTACCCAACCAGCCAGTCACTAGCCTGTACTGTTGCATGGKTTTTTTTGTGCCCTGAGGCACTAAAATTTATCTTTGTTGAAGCTTTAATCATTGACCACAACTTTGAACTAGTTTTTGGTCCAGCAAGTGATTCACCCACCTTGTAGTTTAGTCATCCAGTTCATCTCCCCAAATCTTACAGACTTTTTCTTTTAATTAGCTTTCTGTATTCCTAGTCCCATTGTTATAACTTAAAATTTTGCACACTGAGTGAATGACAGTAAAAACACACAGGGGAAACAAGTTTTCCCTTTTCATTTAGCAATAAAGAGGATTGATTTTAGTGTTTGCATATGCTATCAAGTAGAAGCTGTTCTGCACAATGTCTGTAGCACAAATATTGCAATTTTATTGCAGGGAGAGAGGAATACTGGGTCAGGCTGGCTGGGGAATAAATAGCGTCCATCTCAGTTAGTGTCAGGGGGCACTACCAAGGATGGACTATGACTGCTCTGGCTGAAAAGGATGACAGAGGATTGCTGAGGCATCTGCACAGGAGGTCTAGTTCTGGGGACTCTAGGTATGAACATTCTGGCATGTCCTAAATGCAGCAGAATAATTGTTCCACAAGCTACATGTCGATGCCAAAGAGTAATTGTCCCAGCCATCTCATTCACTGTTCACTTGCTGCCCGCCCTCCTTGTAGGTCAGTTATCATTTTGTGCAGCTTACTAGATGTGCATTAARCTCCCGGAGGGATGATGCTAGCAGGAGTTAGCACATTCAGTTTCCCTGAAGCAGGAATGTTGAAAACATATACATGCAGTTCATTAATTTTTTTTTCATTAGAATTCTATTAAGCATATTTATTTGGCTCCTACTGCAATTTATTCTGTTTTCTCTGGAGTCATGTATTTACTGGAGTCAAGCATTAATGTTATCGATCAAATCAATTAATGTTATCGATCAAATTATCAGTGCTGTTCCTACTATATATTTAATTCAGTAAAAGGTCTGATCTCAAGAATAAACCAAACAAATTTAAGAGCAATGGACTTTCACTCTAAATGAAAATTAAATATTTGCTGTAAATGAGTAATTTCAACACTATATGTACAATTTTTGGAGCATATTTCAATTCCTCCATAATGGGGAAAGATTTGGTTTAGAGAATATAATRAAGTATTTTTTCCTTTGTGAAGGAAAGAACTCTGAAGTATCACATTAGGAGAGGGAAGCAGAACATGTAAAAGCACAGCTGCCTGAAGAAAGAGGCAAAAGRAGACAACCATTAAGTAATTGGATTAACATCTATTCAGCCTTTTTCAGCTGAGGGAGATTTATTTTGATAAGATGCTGTTTGTTTTCTTCCAGGTTTGCACACAATGTAGAAGCCTTTCTCAAAGACTGAAAAAGAAATGGAGCAAGCATCTCAGTAAAAGTCCCTGACTGGGTAATAAAATAATACATCTTTCAGTAACTTGGAATCTGGAACAAGGTTGTCCCAGTAGCCATAACCTGAATAATACACAAATGGAGATACTGTTTTATACACAACTTCTTTCCRAACTGCAGCTGCAAGGACAACCTGGGGAGGAAATGAGGAAGAAAGCTTCTCTCATTTTACTTGAAAATAGATTTACTGAAGAAAAATTATCTATCTYAAATTAGAATAAAGTATCAAAATCTAAGGGTTTGCAAAAATGGAAACCCAAAATGTCTTTGATTCAAATAAAATATATTTTCCATTATTTTTTTTAAGTTTCCACTGATATCTAAAAAAATTGATTGTGCTTGAATTGAATACATTTAGCTTGAAAAACAAAGTTATTTCAAAGCAGGAAAGTGTAAGCTTTTTGTTAGAGAAGATCAAAATAGTTAGTTTTGACAATTTTGAAAGTTAAAAAACCCAGATATTTTCTTCTAATATCTTAGCCTATTGTACAGATATATAATTGAAAAATTCTCTAACAAACATATACATTTTGTAGCAGCTGTAGAAAGTGTTTATTTTTCTGAGAACCTCCATCTTAATTTATCTAGTTTCTGCATATTTTGCTTGAGGAGAACTTCAGCAAGGAGACAGTGCATTTTCCGTTTCTGTGGATGAGGTATATCAGGGTTTCCATTGTCTGCTCTGAACATTGCGAGTGGTCCAGCCCAYGACCATCAGCTGTATCCATCCAAAACACCCAGCCCAGCCATAGCAACTGCATCTATTATTGACATGAAGATGGGTTTGGGGACAAGGGCTGTCTGGCTGATGTTTGATTTGAAACGGACCAAAGTGCTGGCTATGGGAGACGRCAGGAACAGATGGCAAAGATAATATTGCTACTTTTGACTCTGTCGTGAATTAGTGGTTTTGAAGCCGCTTAAAGAATSACTGACAAAGGTAATAGCAAAAAGTGATTTTAATAGAAATTTATAAAAGCGTGACTTAACAGAATTCAATGGCAAGGCTCACTCTATTACTCATTAYATAGATTAAGTATAGACAGGGAAAATCATGTCAGAATTTTGTTGGAATGATTTATAGAAAGACTGAGGACAAAAAGGGTAAGTAAGACCCTCCTGTTGAGTCATGAGGTTCAGAGAAGACCCGGTGGATCCAATCTTAGTCTCAGACTTGTACAATGGTTTGTGTCTAATACAAAAGGGATAAGGAGAYCCTCCTATTGAGTCACAAGGTTCAGAGTAGACCCCCTTGCTTTCTAAACTGCGTCTCAGAGAGGAGTCTGGGTGCGGCTGGATCTACCCCTAGTCTCAGACCTGGTCAACAGTTTATGCCTAAGGGATTATATGTGTTTAGCAGCAATTTAAAGTTCATTTACATTTTTAAGGTAGATCATAAGATTTTGACAGCACTTAATCATTGACTAATTTAGCAGTTACAAAGYGAGCTAATCAAGTTTACTACAATTACTGAAGTGACTTGATTACAGATTATGCTTATTACTGGTTATCTAAATCAATACACACAAACAYACACACAAAAGATCTAGATCAATTCACACATAAGGGCCCAAGGATAGATAAATKTATAAAGGCCTAAAGCTAGATAAATTTATAAAGGAATACCTGTTAAAAATTCCCCTCARGTCTCGTGAAATACCCACGTTAAATGTCTCGGCATTTCTCGAYGGGCAAAGGATTGAGCCCCGAGAACTGTTTCAGATGAGGAGTGTTTCAGCCCAGGTCCTGACAGTCCTATTTGGAGAGTTTGCGAACTTTGAGAGGCGTCCCACTCAGAGGTAGACTCTGGGCGCAGCCCACTGTGATCCAGGAGAGCTCAAAGGGTCTCGCTTGGGACCGCTGTTTATAGGTTTGCAAGATATTGGCTTTAGTCATCAGTAAATTTCCATCCTGGYCACTTTCTGGGGTGATCCAGGATAGTAATTACAGTATTGTTCYACGGTAACCATGGTATCATTYCACTTGAGGTACGATCCAGGTAGGGAATGCTTCAGAGCTATCAGGGATGATGAATTATTCCCCACTCTTGTTCCCTACCTTGATCAGGTAGMCCGTGTTCCTGGTATGATCATTGTCACTCCCCACATTAGCCATGCAAGAGTGCCTGGTGCGGTCAAGGGATGCTCAGCTGCCCAACTCGTTACACAAYGGYTAAGGCCTAACAGGAGTTTCTGAGATCGTAGARTTGCCCAAGGGAAGGGGGGAAATGCACCACCACAGACYCAGAAGCAGCAAGTAGGAATGAAGTAAGTTCACTGCTGATACTAAAAAATCAGAGAGCTACTATAGAAGAAGGGATCTGGTTTCCCTCCTTGCCCTTCACYCTCATTTAGTTAAGTAGCTGGGCTCATTTCTTTAAGTCAGTCATGCATTTGGTAGCTATTACTTTCAGCTCAGACTTTGCAGTTAATTTTACTAAGGGTTATACTTTACAACCATCTGGAGATTGAAAGTGTAACAGAATTCAAGTCTCTGCTCATTAAGAGCATATCTTTCTGGAGTGCACACACTAATGTTTCTGTATTTGTACCATCTACATAGTAGGATCTAAATAAGATTTTGGTTAATTTGTTGGCCTGGGACCAGCTTTGYTAAAGTATCTATCTCCTCTCTCCTCAGGCCAATCTGTTATTGCTGTGGTCAGAAGGAGACACATTTCACCCCTTGCCTCTGAACAGCCCAATTGCCCACAGAGGATACTGCAGTCAACAGCCTGCCCAGCAGGGTCCTGCCTTCCAGAGGTGAGTGGYGTGATGGACAGTTCAAATGAAGCAYAACCTCTCTTTCATGCTGAATCGCTACCCGATGCATTTTCACAAGTCTCTCCAAACTCCTGGAGGATAGTTACAGCCCCAGAAGCTTTGAAATAGCGTCAGGACAAACAAAGAGGTTGCACAAATACCCTGTCTGAGCATGGGGAATGTCAGAATTTGTATAAAACTGAAACAGAAAGTGTCATTGTAATTACTGAGTCTGGTGTCCCGATATCATGGGGATAACTACAGCATAAAATCCTTTTCATAAACATAGCAAACTCCATCTTAAAACTAGCTAGGATTTTTTTTTTTTTCTTTCACAAGCTGACCTCTGCAAGGGATGTTTCAGATCCTTATTCTAATGACAGTTAAGGTTACTGATGTTCCTTCTTTCAATTTCAGTTACCTATGGACAGTTGCTAAGCAGTTGTCCTCCTCAAGGTTTAAGTGTCTTCAGAAGCTGGAGTGTTTAACACTGARAGAAATTTTGTGCATGGCTGCTTCTTTATATCTTTTGCAGTCCAATCCTCTTCTTTGAGAAAAGGCTTATTTCACCACATAAAATGSTTTGAATCAAACTGATGTATTTTGCTTAGCTAAAAGATTCCTGCTTGAGTTGTCTGGGATGGGATTTCCATGAGAAATTATAATTTTAGATCCAAAAGATTATAAAATATCTAGAGGTTCATGCTTCCTTTGTGACCTCACAGATTTAGGTATAACACTGAGCAAAGTTAATGAAATCTGCTAATATTTTTCCACTCCGCAGCTTTTCTGATGACACTTTATCACCAGAAAATGTCACACACTCTTGTTTTATGCTGAAGATCCAGTGCTGGACTAACCACACAGTCTTCAAAGACCACAGAATGTAAACAACTTCTAGAGAAAAAACACTCTTAGAAGCCAAGTTTAAGATTTACAACTCCTTTCCCTCAAATTTTTTGTAGAATTTCAGCTCAGAAGAAACAAGAAAGTAACAATGTAATTAAAATGTCAGGAACGTTATGAATAGCAGCATTTCAGGTAATACGATTTTCTATTGACAAATCACTGATAAGCCTGAAGGAAATTGTATGGACTTGTGTGATCTCTTCCTTTTGTTAGCAATGTGGAGCAGGATCTGAGCTTAAATTGTAAAAAATATTTCTTTATCCCTGTGATTAGTTATGAAACAAAATCAAATGTAACTACCAATGCGTCTAAAGACATACACTAAACAACCTTTCCTCTACTTATGCTCTGCATGGAAGTGCTTTGATGTAGGGACAATAGAGAGATCACTCTCTCTCCCCTGTTTTTTTTTTTGCCCTGGGTCAGATGCATTAGGGAATRAAAATGTGGAGTTTTAGACAAATGTGAGCAAGCAGGATTTTACCAGACCCTTTGCCCAAAAGGACCTTAGTAATATGCTCTCTATACAATTTTCACCCAGCAAGCCAAGAACTGGAGGTTCTCGTTTAGAGCCTTGTGCATCACATATAGCCCAGATTGCCGATGCTAGCATTTCACTCTCCATCCTCTTTCATGTTTTGGGCTGGAGAAGGAATCACTGATGTACAACAAGAGTGAACTGGTCACTTGGCAGGAACCAAACATTATTCTCTTTTGCACTCCTGCCTACCCTGTGCCTTCATTTTTCTTCCAGAATACTGCTACTGACATACACTTATGCTTCTCTTGAGCTAAAGTTATCTCATTCCCCACCTAAATAYTAAGTAGCTAGAAGGTACAGAATAATCTGCTGTGCTGAGTCTTGACACTAGAGGTAATGGGTCATTTCACCTGCTTTTGCTATTGCTGTGAATAAGGTTGCAAAAAAAGACTCCAGAAGAAGCTAAGGAGCTGGAGGTTAAGAGTTGATAGTTTGATGTCCGGAAGCAGCACTGAATTGTTTGAATGTTGAATGATTTATAGAGAATTTATGAGTTTTCATGAGGCAAGCGGAAAGAGTTTTTTTCAGGTAATGTCATATGTATATCACATTTTGGGAGAGAATAAAACAAAGGGAGAGCCATACTAAAATCCTGAGGGGGTCTCACTGGACTAAATTTGCTTGTTTTTTTCCTTCTGTCATCAGAAAAGAAAAAAGACTTTGTACACGGCTGATGCCTCCCTATTTCTCCACGGAATGGGTGTGGTTTTTTACAATGTAGCCAGRACATTACTTGTTGAATTATTTATTTTTCAACAGAGGACATGAAGACACAGTGACCCCAGTCTTCACTTATGAAAGGCTCTTCATAAATAACTATTTTGAAAGCCAGTGCAGCACGTATGTGAGATGYCCTAGGTATGTTTAATTATTTAAGTTAACCTTCATCCTCTTTTCTCAGCAGGCTTAGCAATTTTAATGGGCACTTTTAAGGGAGACTGTGACAAATGTARTATCTTCTGTTGCCTCAATAAGGTGCCGTGTTCCCTCATCTTGAAAAGATTTTCTCTGGTTTCAGGAGGTGGAAAAGGACAGGTTCATATCTTAGAGAACTCAGATT
This sequence comes from Oceanodroma leucorhoa, assembly GCA_030449065.1. Lineage (NCBI taxonomy): Eukaryota > Metazoa > Chordata > Aves > Procellariiformes > Oceanodroma > Oceanodroma leucorhoa. The sequence goes on along the minus strand of JASVER010000029.1, from coordinate 8,570,309 downwards.
GGATGTGGATTTTGTTATAGCTAATAACTGAATAATATATGTTAGGAAAGATGTTCTGAAAATCCACTAAGGGGAAATTGACTTGAAAGATGTGACCAGGGTGAAAGGAATGCTTTTCCAGCAATTTATTTCAATGGTCAAATTGCCCTGCACTCAGGAGCTGAAATCCTAATCACACAAACAAATTTGGGTGACTTTCCAGCAAACAATAGGTATGTTTTAATAGAGTAGGCAATGTGTTCTGGGACAAATATTATTTACTGTCACAATTTTAAATCTGAAGCAAGAATGTATTCCAGTTAGGTCACTTAATATTTCAGATACACAATAGATGTTGGTGTTCGGAGAAACAATAGCTTCAAAATATGAATCAAGAAGCTGAACCGTTTTCTCTCCTATAAGGGATGGAGTGTTATCAAAAAAAAAAAAAAGGCATAATATTTGCTTTATAACTTGCTCTTTCATCTACAGGGAGCTACAGCAGTATTTTTGCCTAGGTACGTTTTTTTTGTGTATGTTCTCATAGCTGCATCATATGGATCATCAGTCCCTCAATCATTAATCCTCATTCTCATGCTTTTTCATTTCCAAATGATTAACTGTCAGGTCATAGTCCCTCTGTGAACAACCTTCTACTCTGTAGTCCTCAGTTTCATCCCTCCCTGTTATTCCAGTCTCAAAGATCATCTAGTTCTTTCCTACCCTCCCTGAATTGATAATATTATTCTTTATTAGGTCTTATAAAAGTTTCATTATTACAGTCCTAGTTATTTTGTCCTTGATGATGTTCTTTGGCAATTAAATTAATTTTGCTGAAGAACTTTCTCCTGAACTATCATTTCTCTAAATGTACTCCCCAGCCTGGCACACTGATTTCCGATGAGTTACAAAAGGGATCTTTTTCCGACCTGAAAGGCAATTATAGTTTCTTTTTAGGTTCCATCAAAGTCCTTTCTACTAGTGCAGGAAAATTTGTAAGAAAAAAATTCAAGTCTCCTTAACACTGAAGAGATCAGACATAAAATCAAGTAAGTCTCTTTTCCGTTTAGATAAACTGACTACTGATTTAAATATTCCACATGTTGAAACAATTGCATGATCCTAGGAAAAAGTTAGCACTCAGTCACTTATATCTAGAACTTGCACTTGAAATTCACAGTGTGATTTATTCTAACGTTTCATAAGCAAAGATATCAGTTAAGAAACCAGTCTGATACAGTTCCAGGCAGCACAATGTTTAAGAAATCTTAGAAGGCAGCATGCTGTATAAACATTTCTCTATTATATATGAAATATTATATACTCTACAGGACCTTTTTAAAAAATAGCAATGATATGGCACAGCTGGGAGTCATTTCACCTCAAAAAAATTTAAGAAAAGTAGCCTTATGAGTGCACATATTTTGTGCTTTAGCCCTGCTTTTTGAGATTTATCCTGGGAACAATTACATAATGCTATTGGATCCCTTTTGATTGCAATAAAGTTTGTTTGGTTCCAGGAACTATAGATGGTCGGGACTTATTTCTATTCCAAGTGGAATAGCTAGAAAATTAATTAAAGAAGAAATTGTGAATATTTATCTGAATTTGACTGGTAGGGACAAACCAACCAAGATATGAAAAAGGMGAATCATACTCTTCTAATATGGTAGAAGAACCTACCTATCTAGAGAAATTATCTATTATTTTAATGCTACTTATTGTATTGGGTTTGTGTGGCAAGATTTTGTTAGCGGAGGAGCTACAGGARTGAATTCTGTGAGAAGCTCCTAGAAGCTTCCCCTGTGTCCAATAGAGCCAATGCCAGCCAGCTCCAAGACTGGCCAAGGCCGAGCCCATCAGTGACCGTGGTAGCACCTCTGTGGTAACATATTTAARAAGGGGGGGAAAAACCTGCTGCGCAACAGCAATTGCATCTGGAGAAAGGAGTGAGAATATGTGAGAGAAACAACTCTGCAGACACCAAGGTCAGTGAAGAAGGAGGGGAGGAGGTGCTCCAGGCGCCAGAGCCGAGATTCTCCTGCAGCCCATGGAGAAGACCATGGTGAGGCAGGCTGTCCCCCTGCAGCCCATGGAGGTTAAGGGTGGAGCAGATATCCACCYGCAGCCCCTGGAGGACCCCACGCCGGAGCAGATGGATACCCAAAGGAGGCTGTGACCCCGTGGGAAGCCCCCGCTGGAGCAGGCTCTGGCAGGACCTGTGGACCTGTGGGGAGGAGCCCATGTTGGAGCAGGCTTGCTGGCAGGACTTGTGACCCCATGGTGAACCCACACTGGAACAGTCTGTTCCTGAAGGACTGCACCTYGTGGAAAGGACCCATGCTGGAGCAGTTCATGAAGAACTGCAGCCCGTGGGAAGGACTCACGTTGGAGAAGTTCATGGAGGAACCCCATGCTGGATCAGGGGAAGAGTGTGAGGAGTCCTCCCCCTGAAGAGGAAGGAGCGGCAGAGACAGGGTGTGATGAACTGACCGCAACCCCCATTCCCCGTCCCCCTGTGGCGCTGGCGGGTAGGAGATAGAGATAATCGGGCGTAAAGTTAAGCCCAGGAAGAAGGGAGGGGTGGGGGATGGTGTTTTAAGATTTAGTTTTTATTTCTCATTACCCTACTCTGATTTGATGGGTAATAAATTAAACTAATTTCTCCAAGTTGAGTCTGTTTTGCCTGTGATGGTAATTGGTGAATGATCATCTAAGGAACCTGAAGCTGCACAAGTCCACGGGACCCAATGAGATCAATCCACGGGTCCTGAAGGAACTGGTGGATGAAGTTGCTAAGCCACTATCCATCGTATTTGAGAAGTCATGGCAGTCTGGTGAAGTTCCCGCTGACTGGAGAAGGGGAAATATAACCCCCATYTTTAAAAAGAGAAAAAAGGAAGACACGGGGAACTACAGGCCAGTCAGTCTCACCTCTGTGCCTGGGAAAATCATGGAACAGACCCTCCTGGAAGCTATGCTAAGGCACATAGAGGACAGGGARGTGATTCGAGACAGCCAGCATAGCTTCACCAAGGGCAAGTCCTGTCTGACCARCCTAGTGGCCTTCTATGATGGAGTGACCACATCAGTGGACACGGGAAGAGCTACCGATGTCATCTATCTGGACCTCTGTAAGGCCTTTGACATGGTCCCCCACAACATCCTTCTCTCTAAACTGGAGAAGTATGGATTTCATGGGTGCACTGTCCGGTGGGTGAGGAATTGGATGGATGGATGCATCCAGAGGGTAGTGGTCAACGGCTCAATGTGCAGATCGAGTGGTRTCCCGCAGGGGTCCRTATTGGGACCAGGACTGTTTAMGATCTCCATCAATGACATAGTGGGATCAAGTATATGCTCAGCAAGTTTGCAGACGACACCAAACTGAGTGGTGCAGTTGACTCGCCTGAGGGACGGGATGCCATCCAGAGGGACCTGGACAAACTTGAGAARTGGGCCCGTGTGAACCTCATGAGGTTCAACAAGGCCAAGTGCAAGGTTCTGCACCTGGGTCGGGGCAACCCCCAGTATCAATACAGGCTAGGGAATGAAGGGATTGAGAGCAGCCCTGCTGAGAAGGACTTGGGGGTACTGGTGGATAAAAAGCTGCACATGAGCCGACTTTGTGCGCTTGCAGCCCAGAAGGCCAACCATACCCTGGGCTGCATCAAAAGCAGCAYGGCCAGCAGGTCSMGGGAGGTGATTCTGCCCCTCTACTCTGCTCTGGTGAGACCCCATCTGCAGTACTGCGTCCAGCTCTGGAGCCCTCAGCACAGGAAAGACATGGACCTGTTGGAGCGGGTCCGGAGGAGGGCCACGAAAATGATCAGGGSGATGGAACGCCTCTCCTATGAAGAAAGGCTGAGAGATTTGGAGTTATTCAGCCTGGAGAAGAGAAGGCTTTGGGGAGAYSTTATTGCRGCCTATCAGTATTTAAAGGGGGCTTACAAGAAAGACAGCAGCAGACTTTTTATCAGGAGCTGTTTCGACAGGGCAAGAGGGAATGGTTTTAAACTAAAAGAGGATAGATTTACACTAGATATAAGGAAGAATTTTTTTTATGATGAGGGTGTTGAAACACTGGCACAGGTTGCCCAGAGAGGTGTTAGAGGCCCCATCCCTGGGAACATTCAGGGTCAGGCTGGACGGGGCTCTGAGCAACCTGATCTAGTTGAAAATATCCCTCCCCATGGCAGGGGGGTTGGACTAGATGATCTTTAAAGTTCCTTTCCAACCCAAACTATTCTATGATTCTATAATTCTCTCTCTCCCTGTCCTTAACTCAACCCATGAGCCTTTCGTTATATTTTCTCTCCCCTGTCCACATGAGGAGGGGGAGTGATAGAGTGGCTTTGGTGGGCACCTGGCATCCAGCCAGGGTCAACCCACCACAGTTACAGTAGTTGTCCTTTAAATGAATTATTTTTTTGCTATATTTCATGAGAGTTATTGAATTTGACAAAGCTCTTGATGACAAAGTTTTTTTTTTTAATCCAAGGGAGGCTATCTTGTTATTTCCAGAGGCTGTAGAAAAAGGGAAGGCAGAGAGAGAGGGAAAAGCTAGAAAGAAGAGGAATCAAAGAGAACTATTACCCTCCCAAATGCTGACATTTTCAACCTGAGAAAAATCACTGTGTGATAAATCTGTTTGGTGAACATGTTCAAATGCTTTCATTCCAAATGGAATAAAAATAGTTTTTATAACATCAGATGATGGTTGATCAGCCAGCTTTGTTGATTTTCACCAATTACCTACCACAAAGCATAACATCAAAATAATTATTCTGATATAAATTTCTTCATTCTTAAGAAGAGAAGAGGCTCTTGTTCCTTGATATAAAATTGTACCTTGCAAATAATACCACTTCTGTTGGCATTGTTTCTCTGACATTCCATAGATAGAAAAGAATTGCTTGTTTTGGGCGARTATCACGCCTCTGATGCTGATTACACAGTGCCAATACATTTTAGCATTTGTAGATGTTGGATCTGATTTCACCTTTATATGGTGTGGTAAAAGTWATTAGTAACTTGACTAAAGTCAGTGGAGTTTTTCTAAAATGACTAAAAATGTTTAGTTTGAAAACATTGGTCCTTGAATTATGAGATATAAAACCTTTGTTTCTCCAGTTATTTCAGTGGGGTTATGCCACTTCCATGCTAGAAAAACTCTGTTGAGCTAGTCTGTAGAAGTCATATCTAAAATTTGTTTTTATTAGAATAATAGATGATTTTGGTACTAACTTCTGAATCTAGTATTCATGTGTTCTTATATGAAGGAAGACTCGTCTATTTTGTTAACAATCAAATAGTACTACTTTTATGTACTGTCTATTCATTGATCTTTAATATGATATCTGAGCTCAGAATGTTAATGTTACATATTGCTCTGGGTCCAGAGTTTCCTGTGCTGTAATGTGAAATTTTGTTATTTCAGAATCATTTTCTTAAATAACTTAACAACTCCTCGTATGCTTTCAGTTTAATTTTTTTTTTATTTTGTTGACAGACTCTATAAGCATTTTTTTGAACTGGATTTAAATTTGACCTTGGAGTATTTTCAAAATCAAAGTTTATGGAAGAAAAAGTGAAATAAAAAGTCTTCTCCATAGAAGGAGTTCTTGCCAGCACTCAGAACATTAAGGTAAATTAGGAAAGACCATCACAGTTATTATTTAGTAAGCCTGGGACACATCTGTCATTACTATTCTAACCAAGAAGGGACAGCTGTGTTTATCAGTGAAGCACATATAACCAATTTTGGACCGTCAGTGTCTCTATAGACACATTATGTCTTTCTCTATCACTGACTTTGTCTGTTCCAGTCTTAGACTGGTAGACTTTTCAAAATCTAATAGTTCAYTAAAGAAAAATCCTTGCTAGGCTCCATGCTCTATTTGAGAAGACATACTATATGGGACATAAAGACTGCCTCATGTCCAAACAGGATGAGAGCTTGTTATTCAGCTCTTTCAGCATGATTCATGAAGCTTCTGAAAATGAAGGTGGCCTCATTTTAGAATTGTCTTGATCTGTTTTTTCAGGTCAGATCAACAGCTATAGCAATATAACTAATGGCTGCATGTCTCTACAAACTGTCAGTTTGCTACCCTCTGCTAAATAAGGTGCAGGAGAATCGTGGGAGGAAAGAGGGGAAATGACATATTGTTAAAAAGGATCTGTCAACAGGAATTATCTCAAGAAAATTTCCAAGGTGAAAGGCTCCTTTGACAAATAGCAGAGTTGGCTTTGTTGTCCTAAATTAGGGGAGAGTTGTAATTTATTTGTCATTAATTGACTAAACAAAGAGAATGGAAAGGTGATATGAATTAATACAATTGGAAATTGGAAATTTACCAAATGCCCCAAATAAATGGCAGCATGTCAAAGGATAAGCCATTTCCACTTCAATAATGTACAGGAAAGTAGAGGTCATCCTCCTTAAAGAATTAAAAATTTAAACCATTCTGATGGGAAACATGTCCCATGTCATAGCTCAAGCCAAGTCATATCTGAACTAGTACTACATCACAGTTTTTGACAAAATATTCTAATCCAAAGAGCGCCACACACAGAAGGTAGACAATGTGAAAGCAATGAGGTAACAGTAACTAATATATTATGTCAGCAAAACTTTCCAGTTTGGTGCAGAATCATTACTGAACCACAGGTCTGCAATTTTGATAGATAGAGCTTAGCTACTAAAAAGCCTTCCATGAAACAGCGTTGCGTGACCACTTTTTTGAGACCAGTTTCTTAAGGAAATGAGCTGATYAAACTTTATGTTTGTTCATGTCTGTTTTCTTTATGCAGTTGTGAATTGTTAGGTAAATTTCAACCAAGTTTTGGCAGAGGAGTTAGTTCTTAAATTGACTTTGTTCCAACAAATGTCACAGGAGGTGGTGCTTAGGTAGAGGAGAGGTGCCCATGTTGGTGCTTCTCTTGGTGGAAAAGCATGTGGAAATGGGAACAGCGGTAAGCCATCCAAGTGGTGGTGCATATCAGTACATCTTCAACAGGCAGTGTCTTCACCTGCTTTTTACTTTGCTGAAAAAATGAAGTGTGCCATGCGGCTAGGTGACAAAGGGAGAGCTCATGACGTTGTGGGAGTAGGCTATAAGGGTTTGGCAGGACATCCTGAGATAGGGAAAGTAAGGAGTGTGGAAGGGAACTACTGTCATGGAGGGACATGGGGGATTCATTAATTTGAGTGCTGCAGAAAAACATTCGTTTTTGTGTCTTTTATTTACTTGTTCATTATGACAATAATGCTGCTCTCCTTTATGATCTCAAACAAATATCTTCACCTTCCTCTTCCTTAGTTTTTCATACGTGCAATGATACTAACTTTCTTCCCGTATCTTGGAAAATGCACAGACCATTTTAAAAAAAGTTWTTTGTTATTAATCTTCTGGGAAACATCAGTCCAGGTAAGTCTAATTAAAATAATAGGACCGTGTGCAAGGTCGATTTTGGCAAGGATGTGTCATGAAAATTTTATACAGAGAGAACTAATTCAGTTAATGTGTTGCTGGACTAGTGAAAAAGAAAGTCYGATGACAAAAGTGTTCTGGAAAGAATCTTGGCAATGGTGGAGAGAGGTAAACCTTTCATGCCTGGAAGGATGTGCAGTCTGATATGCTTAAGAATGCAGAAGAATACGATCAGTACTGGAATGAATGAATAAATTGTGTGGGGTATATCAGACATCAAACGTCGATGTGAAACTTAGAAAGTTCCAAAAAGCATGCAAATAATCACACTGATAAATCATTAGTATTACTTTTTGAAAGGACTGCCTTAGGTTTGCCTAGCACTTTTTGACTGTGATCCTTCATTTGTTTACTTCTGTCTTGTAAATCAAAACACAGGTTGTACAGTATAAAAAGGAGTCGTGTGTTTCAGACACTTCCTTGTAGAGCTTGTGTGGATTATTCTTTGGGGACAAGTCAGGAACATAATGTAGGTAGCTAAGCTAGCTAAGTAGTCTGCCTAGGCTACCTCTCTAGTCCATGGAGAGTGATAAACACTTTCAGAAGGTGATTCAGAGCAAAGAGAATCAGCTTCTATCTTAACTAGCTACATTAAATGTTTATACATGAATGGAGTAGATATACCCCAGTCTGGACATATTTGGTGGGAGGCAATTGCTGTAGTGTTGTATCTTCCTTGCTGGTGCACTAGAAGTTACCAAGGGAAAAAGCAGTGCAGCTGTCGCACCACTTCTTAATATATCTGATTCCTCATGGAGAGAAGGTGAGCCTGTTGCATTCTGATTAACAAGGAACCAAAGTGTTCCTGTGCCAAAGCAGTATGAGAAGAAATGATCACTCACTATCTCATTTATTCTTCAGATTCTGTCAGGGCTTCTCAGCTATGTAGCATCCCATGAACAAAGCTTGTTGAAATATATAGACCTTGTTAAGAGTTATTAGTTCATCTCTTCCACTATGCAAGATTCAATACAGGAACATTACCTACATATTTATATATGCAGGTGATCAATCTTTTCCTGCTTCATATGAATCTGTCGTTCTATGATACATTTACTATTAGGCAGCTTTAACAGACTAACATTAAATTTGTACCAGATTGTAAGGGAGAGTCACAAAAGCACTTGATATGAATAAGCACAGCTGAGCACTGGCAGGCTGTTAAACATTTGGGAGCTTTGAACCAGGATTTCCCAGCAGAAGGGTCAAATGCAGACAGGCTTAGCACTGCTCCAGGGGCATAAATCTGAAGACACTTCACTCTATCTGAGAACATCAAGATGAATCAGAAGCCAAAATAATTTCACCCTAGAGTCTGCTAAAGAAGGTTCTTTCCTCATACAGATGAACATCCTTTTCCTACTAGCATGACAATGCTATCTGTCTTACAGAGTATGCTGGATTTTGTTTTTAGTTTCTTTCTGGCAGGTTTTAGTACCAGGAAGAAAAAATATTATTGGCAGCATTGCTTTGGTATTTGTGTAGTCAGTGGATGTGTCACTTCTGATGCAAGTACCTAATGAAGACAAATGGTGCCAAAGATGGACACATTTGCCTCATTTCATGATTGTTTGTGATATAATGGAGCACATACAACAAAACGTCAGCAAAGGTCAGCACACAGAATAGGCAATGGGGAATACATCTATAATTGTCCAAATGTCCCCCCTAGCTGGAAATATTTTGCTGATAAATATCCTGGGAGAAATGAGGATACACACTGATGACTCAGAAATTGCCCTGGTCAAGTKCTAATACCCAGTCAACTTTAAACATTGGGGAAAGGTGAAACCGTATGGAGAGCCAGCATGCACAGAAGAACCTAATCTTTAGTATACCCTCTCTTAGTAGTATAAATTAATCACCTAATATTAACAGATCAATCCCAACCCAGAGATGTAGCTTCAAATTTAAATCAGCCTCTAATCTGACAGTACGCTTTCCAGTGCCAAAAGGGGTGGTCTAACATAGTGCCTGCTCCATAAACCATGGTAGGTACTGAACTGTAAACCCAACGTTTTCAACAGTGGAGCGGGTATCATTATTTGTAGGCTTCCCGCTAGAAGCTAGGAATTTGGCTATGCATTAAAGATTTGTTAATGATATTAGTACATGTGAAAGTCTTACTAGTGATAATCAGCTTAGTTATATCACAGTTATATGCCATGAGGACTTCCTTGTTGCAGTATAACTGATTGGTTTTGGTTTATACTTAATCTCTTTCTGAGAAACATGAGTTTATACTAGATAAGAAAGACTACACTAAGAAAAGGATAGTGAAGACAGAAAAAGAGAAGGGAATAATGGGACATGGTCCTGGGCAATGGGCTCCAGGTGGCCCTTACCGAGCAGGGGTGTTGGACCAGATGACCTCTGGAGGTCCCTTCCAACCTTAACCATTCTGTGATTCTGTGAATAATCTATTAGGGTACTTGTTTAACTTGTATTTTAGCTTATTCTGAGATAAGTCTCCTGTGCAGAAAAAGATGCTTAAGCTCATGGTGAAAGAGTACTTACCRTAGGAAACAAAGGAAAAAAACCCAAATACATACTTACTTAGTAGAGCTTAGAAGAAATAAACTGTACTTCACGAATATAACTTTTACAGAAATTTGGTTTTCTTTGCAATATTTCAACAAAGTTTTTACTTTTTTCCCTTGGTTTGGGTGAAGGGGAAGATGAGAATGTGATCCATCCTACCTACCCCTTTAAAAAARAAATGCTTCTCCTCCTGAGGGGAAGGAAGAGAAGGGGAAAGAAAAGAGAAGAGAGACAGTAAAGCACGTCCTGAATACTTAAAACCCTGAAGCACTGAGATAATGTGGTGCTGAGCACCAGAATTATACCATGTGCTGAAACACAAGTGAAAACCAGCACCTCTATTCTTATGAAACCCACCTACCCCCTTCCGCCCCATTTTAGGGATCCTATCCATCATCAAAAGATAAAAAAGGAAGCCATAGAATGAAAGAAGATTTCCATTGCTACTGGAACAGGAAACATATTTGTGAGGGTGATGAAAAGTCTCACTGTGTTTTCGTTTTGTTTAGACTTTTGTCTCAAAAAAAATTATTCTTATTTTCAGAGAGGAAAGTAAAAAAGAATATGTTGGTGTTATTTCCCCCCTTGAAGAACATGGCAACCTCTAAATTCTCTCAATATATTAAATGTAAGCCATTACTCTTGCTGTTCTGTTCACACAACTACTTTTCCAATCAGCAATTTTCCCATGTGTGGTGTAGCTGTATTCTTGGAGGCACATGTGGTTCTCTTTATTCTGATGATAGAAATGTTTATTTTTCAAACAGTATTATTAACTCAATACTCCTCTGGGAAATTCAATCTTAGATGAACAGTCAGGTTATGAAGGTGCTGTTGTCAGTGGTGGGTGGAAGTCAGATGTGTCTGCATATGCCACCGAGCTGGTGCAGAACAGGTTTTGGTTGATGTTGCAAAATTCTCCCATTGGCTCACCAGGGCAATTAATTCCTTATTTCATTCACTGAAAGAATGGAGAGGCCTTAATCCACAAAGAGATTGAAACTGCAGAGACTGCTGATGAACAGACCAAGAAYGGCCAGCAGTGGTACTAGCTTTTGTAATGTGGGCTTCTTTTCTTCAGGAAATGAACTGGSAAAATAGTTGTTTTCACAGCTGGCTGCCATGTGGAAATAAAGCTCAGGCAGTAGCAGCCAGATCTGTCTTGAAACCAGCTTTCAGTACTGAGTCTTGGTATCCCATTTCTATTCCCCTGACCTCTACAGCTGTTTGTCTACTAACTACCAAAAACATGTTCTCTGAGCACCATGGTGTGGAAAATGAATAGTTAAGTTTTCAACAGTTGTCTGATGACAGGTTATTTTTTGCAGTAGATTAATTCTTTTGTTGGATGGTTCTGTTCTGCTGCGCTTTAGGCCTCGTATCTCATCACTCAGACCTATACTGTTTATTTTCACAAACATAAATTTGGTAAGTTGAAATACAGGTGTCAACTGTAGTCCATCATTTTACACATCAATACTTTTTGTGACTGATTTTACCTAATCTGCTAGATAGATACAACAGCTCCTGGGGTCCTCCATTTTGGTAGAGGGTTGTGCCCCTCAGGTGTAATCTAGCTGTATGTTGGCAATCTGTATGTTGGCAATATTCATGCCCTCTCTGATGTTTCCAGGCCCGATATACGTAACAAGACTGTTGTATTCCAGCCTAATGGCTTCATTAAAATTAAGCCTCTTAGGTGCAGCCAAATTTTTGCAAAGAAGATGCTATCTCTATGCCAAGAACTTCTATAAGAGAAACAGATGTTTCATTCTGAATTATTCCAATGCACAACCTATTCATAGAATCATAGAATCATAGAATCATAGAATCATAGAATCATAGAATAGTTTGGGTTGGCAGGGACCTTTAAAGGTCATCTAGTCCAACCCCCCTGCCATGGGCAGGGACATCTTCAACTAGATCAGGTTGCTCAGAGAGCCCCATCCAACCTGACCTTGAATGTTTCCATGGATGGGACATCTACCACCTCTCTGGGCAACCTTACAGTTTATTTACCCTATTCTTAGGGTTTATTGATAAGCAACAGTGACAAAGTAGGTGCTTTTTAATGAAGGGTCAAGCAGCACTGCACATCCAGCATTGCTCACTATACTGGAATCTATACAGTCCTCAGTTCATTAACCATGCATGCTAAAACCCTAACGTATAGTGCCCCAGAGGTTTATTGAAAAGCCACTACCAAAGAGATCCTCCTTGTTCTTCAGAACCGCAGACCTTCAGAACTCAGACACCAGCTCTCAAGCAAACACCTGAACAAGAGCACCCCCACAGGAAATCTGTGTTTTGGATTGTTCGTATAAGCATTAGTGGAAAGTAACACGTGGATTTCTTTGCAAATTTTTGTAGATAAAGAAAATTATATCAGCAAAAGATGTGCATGTTTAGTACCACTTTTGCTTTAATTCTTACCTCAAAAAAACAGCCCAAATAGACACATCCCCTTTTCAACATTACTTCACTAATGAATGACAACGTAGACTTGGGGTCTTCGGGTTGAAAAAACAGTATGACTGGGGATATAAAAGAAAACCATGAAATCAGGAGTAACATAAAGGACAGAAATGGGAAATTACTGTACACTCCCTTCCAGTACACAAACGGAGGTCAATCAAATGAAAATATCAAGTGGCAGGTGAAAACAAACTAAAGGTTACGATTCTTCACACAACATGCTATTAAACAGTGGAGYCCATTCACTCCAAAATATTTTGGATGCTAATATTTTACAGAGTTTAAAAACTGGTTAAACTCGTGAAAGAAGAATTTGTTTAAGGTTACTAATTAGAAAGACAACCCTAGTTCAGGAAACTTATTTCTACATGCTGTTGAATTTCCAAGGAAAAACATCTGCCCTATTCTTGTACTRTTTCCTAGGCATCTTCTGCCAACGACAGTCATTGGTCTAAACAAAGCAAAAATATGTCCATTTTTCTGTTCCAGTGGAAAAATTGTCTAGTCTGGTTAAGTGGTGTGTTGTTTCATTGCCCTTGAAGAGACTGTGCTTTCTTTGCCCTATCTTTGGTGTGTAGAGTGACTAATTTCATTTATGTAGTTAATGGRTCATGGAGTGAGACAGAAGAATTTGAATCCTTCTGATTTCCCATTCAAGATTGTATCTGCTAATCCAGTTGTTTTAGGGAAAGTGCACAGTGAGCAGGACCCTTCTGGTGTACCTAACATGGTGCATGGCAGAATTCCCCAAGCTATTTCTAATTATGCTTCCAGGTTCCTAATTAACTCACTCATCTATCTGTGTTACAGACTTAAATGTGGTTATAACCTAACCAGTAGGCAAAATGAACTCTGCCAAACACCTCCTTTGCTTTCAGTGGTTTCATACCATTAGGTGATGCTTCTTCCTCCCGTTTTCACGTTTCATCTTGCCTGTAGGTTGGCCCTAGCCCATCTGGAGAGCACTTGTGATAGCCAGGGAAACTAACACGTTTTRCCTCTTCTCCCTCTTGACTGACTGGGCCACTCTTACAGCATTACAACACTTGATTCTAATAATATGCAAATATTCATAATTGTAATGGATAAGTGCTGKAATCTGGAAGTAATTTAGTGTTTATACTATTTGCATATATATTGTCTTCAGTACTGTCAAGAAGCTGAACTGGAATTGTACAATAAATGTTAATTAACTCCTGAGAAGAACAACTGTGAAATAATACTCCTTATTCACTTATTAATACAAAAAAGACACAACAGGAATGTGCATGGGAAATAAATAAATTATTCAGAGTATGAAAAAAGAGATGGCACTAAAATATGATGTATTTGSTGCAGAGAATTCACTGGAGAGATCTGAAGAAGAATTCAGTGTGATCATAGTGGCAGACAAAGTGAATGAATTTTGCCTCAATACGTAGAATAGCTAAGAGRCTGAAGAAGAAATGAGAATGTAGGAAGTTAGAATGGGAGAAAATGCTCTAGTCAACGTTTGGAATAGTGAGAAAATGCCTAGTTTATTTTGTTGTGGAATGGAGAAGAACCTGTAAATTTTAATAATATGGAAATAAAGGCGCATTACATCATAGATGCCATATTGGAAGGTGAATTTATGGTGGTTGAAATTATACTGTTGGCTAGATAGGCCTTTTTTCCTCCGTCACAGAAAAAGGAAAAAATTATATTCAATTTAATTCTTTTAATTGCCTCTTCTTTCTCTGTTGCCTTTACAGCAATTATATATTTGGACAGGTCCTTTGAGTTGCTGACTAGCTCTTTATTAAAACACACACAAGGAGAAGAAGCAAGGCAAAGCCAAATTTTAGAGACAGGGTGATGAGAAATTTAACCCCTGAACTTCACCCAATGATAGAAGAACTTGTGTGTGATGTCAGCCCTTTCAATGGTGCTGTAATTGAGTGAACTGCAACACCGTTCACCATCAACCTTTCACATACATGCTCCTCTGAATACACTCCATATGTAAAGTATGTATGGAGAGCCTTAGCATGACTATATGTTATCACAAAAATTATTAAGCACATTAATGTCTACACATTAACATTTTACATWATCAAATAATTTATTTTTCATATGCTAAATGAAGCACATGGAGCATTCAGAAATTATATGTCACTTGCCTGCTTTTTATTAATCAATTAGTGTTTCACTGGAATTGTTCCTTATCTACAGCACAAAAATGCCAAACAAAAATGTCTTTTGATTTATTAAAGAAGTTTTATTAACTTGATTTCAGTTATAATTTCTCATTTAAGTGAACATTTCATTAATTTTATCAACAAGTTCAAACACTAAAAATAATTATTAATAGAAATCCTTTAACAGTATTACACTATATCTTTATTATACCTTAATCACTTGGAAAAGGTACCTGCAAGGGAAACATTAAAACCACAAGTGCATTTATCATGAATAACTGGAACTACATTGTTTTTACTCTGTATTCTCATTATGATTTTTTTTCTATGACAAAAATTGCCAACACGTGGGGTCTTAGTACAAATCCAGTTTATCTACAAAGTGTGAAGGAAAAACCTATTGAAAAGTAWGAGTAAAAAACTGTAAATGAAGAGAAAGATAAAACTTTTCAATTTTATTTTCCTACTTCTGTTTATCAATGGGTTTTTAATCTTTTCTTTACAGCTTTTTCTTCTGAAATTCTTAAAAGGCTGTATTTCATACCAAAAATAATATTTTTGATAGCAAAATCTTTTAAAATGGAAAGGTCATTTAATCTGATAAAATAGCATATTTGAATAAGTTTTAAATAAATAATTCAGTAACATATTCAGTAACAGTAATGTRTTTAGTATTCCACAGGCAAAACTGTATAGATACGGTCTCCATGAATGCATACTGGCATGGTACAATATTTTGGTGTGGGGTGGTTATCCAATTCCATAGATCCATTTAGAGTATACATACACATATTACATGACATTGCATCTAAATCAGTTTCTTTGAGGAAGTCGATTCCTTCAGACCTCCTTCAAACATGATTAAGAAACATTGACAACTACGTCAACAGTAGACAGCAATTGAGAGGTATAATGGCTTATTCAGTACAATAACATAAAATTCAGGKTTTTTTGGTGTCATTTATTATACATATTAAGCATGTTCTAGGATGTATGCTGGGTTGGGTCCTGCAAGGACCTTCAGTGCTACTTTGTCTTCTGGAGCTTGATTTGGCCGTGGTGAGCATGAGATACCTCACATAGGTTTTGACAGTTTTACGCTTTGTCAGAAATGGACTTATAGGTTTGTGAAGATATCAGATGAAACAGGAAGGTATCCAATGAGTATTTCATTTATAGCTATATGAACCTAAATTTTTCTTAAATCCTTTTTCCTGTATCTAGGTCCTTCTTTCTGCTTCAACAACCAGAATAATTATCTTCACAGCATGTTGTATAGAGAAATATATTTTTGAACTGAAATACTTCTGTTTCATCAGGACATTGGTTTTGAAGGACAGTCAAACAGTTGTCTCTATAACAAAAAAGGATATGGGGGTACTGGGGTCCAGACTTCAGGCTTCCCTTCCTCTTACAACTTGTTGTCCATGCTCTTGATCCGTCTCTGCCTACCTCAGACTGACACCTGAAAGCAGGTGTATTTTTTTTGAAGTTCAAGAGAAGAATTGAGGATCTCTTCTCCTGTGGGCATGGTGCAGGTGAAAAAATGGAGTTAAACAAAAAATTTTTAACAATACAGTGTTGGCACTGACAGTGATAAAGACCAGAGGGGCTGGTATTTAAAATCACTCTAGATATTATGGTATGCTAAGGTAGGAGTAAAATATGTTCACTTTCATTAACGATGTAGGAAGCATGGCAAAGTCATGCACTCAGAGCTCTAAATTTGTCATGTTYGGTACATAGCTGAAACAGCAGAAATATCTTGCACTCTGGACAACTGAAGMGTAAGTATAGCCCAGCATGGGCTTGTTCTCCCCAGTGCTGTCGTTGAGGAACTCACCATCGAAGCAGAAGAAGTTCAGAGGCAAATATTCTGTATCCACATGGTGGGAGGCAAATTGCCTTTTGTATTGCACCTGACTGGTAGTTGTACTTTAAGGACCTGACCTTCCAGTGGTTTAAGAGTGGAAATGCTCCACCCAACTTCAGCATGCAAATTCAGCCTTTCAAGCTGAGAGGAAAGCCTTTRCCAAAGTTTTATTCCTGAACAGGAATATTATTGTCTGCCATGGTTTCATCAGTGTCTCTGCAGAGGATTGAATCACTGATTAGGAATTGAGTGGTTTACACCTCCGTAAATTTGAAGCAATTGTAATAAGTCAAAGGAAAAAAACAACTCTGCACAGTGTCAGTAAAAATGAGAAATTTCCCTAGGTTTTTATAAAGTCTCAAAAAATTAAAACAATCCTTATTTTTACAACCAGGTTCTCTACCTGGGCAGTGATATCTTGCCACAATGTGGCAGCCCAGATGGGTTTACCTCTGCGCTGCCAGTTGTTCTGSTTCCACCGCTGCAACCACCCCCACAGGGCATTTGCCACCATCCATGAGTCAGTATAAAGATAAAGCACTGGCCATTTTTCTCGCTCAGCAATATCCAAAGCCAGCTGGATGGCTTTCACCTCTGCAAACTGGCTCGATTCACCTTCTCCTTCAGCAGCTTCTGCAACTTGTCTTATAGGACTCCATACAGCAGCCTWCCACCTCCGATGCTTTCCCACAAGATGACAGGACCCATCAGTGAACAGGGCATATTGCTTCTCATTTTCTGGTAGTTTATTATACAGTGGGGCCTCTTCAGCACGCATCACTTCCTCCTCTGGGGATATTCCGAAATCTTTGCCTTCTGGCCAGTTCGTGATCACTTCCAAGATTCCACAGCGACTGGGGTTTCCTATTAGGGCCCATTGCATGATCAGTGTGACCCACTTACTCCACGTAGCATCGATTACATGATGTGTAGAAGGGACCTTCCCTTTGAACATCCAGCCCAGCACCGGCAGTCAGGGTGCCAGGAAGAGCTGTGCTTCAGTACCAACCACTTCCGAAGCACCTTGAACCCCTTCATAAGCTGCCAGTACCTCTTTCTCAGTTGGAGTATAGCAGGCCTCGGATCCTCTGTATCCCCGACCTCAAAACCCCAGGGATCAACTTCAAGTCTCCCCTGGTGCTTTCTGCCAGAGGCCCCAGGTAGGACCTTCTCCCTGGCTGCGGTATAGARCATATTTTTTACATCTTGTCCTGCCTGGACTGGCCCAAGGGCTACTGCCTGAACTATCTCACGTTTAATTTGCTCAAAAGCTTGTCATTGCTCGGGGCCCCATTTGAAATCATTCTTCCTGGTCACTTGATAGAAAGGGCTTACAATCAGATTGTAATCTAGAATATGCATTCTCCAAAAACCCACAATGCCTAAGAAAGCTTGTRTTTCCTTTTTGCTAGTTGATGGAGACACAGCTGTTATTTTGTTGATCACACCCATTGGGATCTGATGACGTCCATCTTGCCATTTTATTCCTAAAAGCTGGATCTCCTGTGCAGGTCCCTTGACCTTACTTTGTTTTATGACAAAACTGGCCTTCAGAAGGATTTGGATTACTTTCTCCCCTTTCTCAGAAACTTATTCTGCTGTATTGCCCCAGACAATGATGTCATCAATGTATTGCAGGTGTTCCGGAGCCTCACCCTGTTCCAGTGCAGTTTGGATCAGTCCATGGCAAATGGTGGGGCTGTGTTTCCACCCCTGGGGCAGTCGATTCCAGGTGTACCAGACACCCCTCCAAATGAAGGCAAACTGTGGCCTGCATTCTGATGCCAAAGGGATTGAGAAAAATGCATTAGCAATATCAATTGTGCCAAACCACTTGGCTGCCTTTGACTCCAGTTCGTATTGAAGTTCTAGCGTGTCCGGCACAGCAGCAGTCAGTGGCRGCATGACTTTGTTCAGGCCACGCTASTCCACTGTTAATCTCCACTCTCCATTGGACTTTCGCACTGGCCATATGGGACTGTTAAAGGGTGAGCGAGTCTTGCTGATCACTCCTTGGCTCTCCAGTTGACGAATCAGCTTATGGATGGGAAGCARGGCGTCTCAGCTGGTGCGATATTGCCGCCGGTGCACTGTTGTGGTAGCGATCGGCACCTGTTGTTCTTTGACCCTCAGCAACCCCACAGCAGAAGGGTCCTCTGAGAGACCAGGCAAGGTGGAYAGCTGTTTAATTTCCTCCATCTCCAAGGYAGCTATACCAAAAGCCCACCGGTACCCTTCTGGGTCCTTGAAATACCCTCTCCTGAGGTAGTCTATGCCAAGGATGCACAGAGCTTCTGGGCCAGTCACGATGGGGTGCTTTTGCCACTCATTCCTGGTTAGGCTCACTTCGGCCTCCAATACAGTTTGGTCTTGGGATCCCCCTGTCACTCCAGAAATATAAATGGGTTCTGCCCCTTTATAGCTTGATGGCATCAGGGTACACAGTGCTCTGGTGTCTACAAGAGCCTTRTACTCCTGTGGRTCTGATGTGCCAGGCCATCGAACCCACACAGCCCAGTAAACCCGGTTGTCCCTTTCCTCCACCTGGCTGGAGRCAGGGCCCCTCTAGTCCTGGTCATAGTATTTGTTACTCACTTCTTGTAAATSCAAAGTCCCTTTATTAAGATCRGAAGTAAAATTTGCTCTSTCTGGGGAACTGCTCACTGGAAACTGGAGGAGCAATTTTCCTGGAAGAACCCCTTTTGTGATTGTTTTTCCCTGCAACTCATGTACCTGTGCCTTTAGGGTCGAGGTAGATTTTCCATCCCACTTCCTCATATCCTCTCCGTGGTCAYGCAGGAAAAACCACTGGGTGGCCCRTGGTGTGTATCTACTATATCTCCTCTCTTGAGCAGAGGAACGCTTACTCCGAATGGCTGAGGTACTGGTTTGTACAGGTGGGGAGTAGGGTATACCCTCTTTGAGTTGCTGGAACTCCTGGGAYAGTTTTTTGGACAGTTTTTCCACAACCGAGATGCAGGCCCATAGGGAGGAAGAGASACTTTCTTCGTATTGTTGGAGTTGGCCAGCCAGTTCATCCACCGTTTCTCTCTGTCTTTCCAGGTCATTACTGTCAATGAATTTGCATACGACGTTGGTGCGCTCCATACAAACTTCTGCCACACGGGTCGTGTGCAGTTAACTTCATCTGGATCTTTGGATAACTGCTTGTTGTTCAGGTCATCATAAATCACCTCCAGCATGGCTAATTCCCTCAGGTACTGGATACCTCTCTCCATGGTGGTYCACTTGCCTGGGTGTCATATAACATCTTCCTTGAAGGGATACYTTTCCTTCACGCCTGACAGGAGTCGCCTTCAGAGGCTGACGACTTGTGSCCCTTGTCCAATGGCTTTGTCAGCACCCCCTTCCCTAGAAAGGGATCCCAGATGCTTGGCTTCCTTCCCCTCTAATTCCAGGCTACTGGCCCCGTTAGCCCAGCATTGGAGCAGCCAGGTGACAATGTGTTCACTTGGATAATGACTGAAATATTTTCGCATATCTCGCAGCTCACTCAGGRATAGGGATCGAGAGGTTACCATCTCATTTATGAGTTCTGTCTCTTCCTCCCCCTGTTCTCATGATGGCCCTGGTTCATCTTTACCCCCTACTAAACAAGCTGATTTTCTTGTGTATTTCTTCTTATGTATAGGGGTGACTGATACCGGCACAGGTTGKTTCTCTGTTGTGGGGGTTTGAGTAGCCACAGTGCCTGTCACCGGGGTTGGAGTAGCCACAATGCCTGTCGCCAGGGTTGGAGTAGCTGCAGTGCCTGTCATGGGGGTTGGAGTAGCCGCAATGTCTTTCACGTGGGTTGGAGTAGYCGCAGTGCCTGTTGTTTTGTTGTCAGATCCAGAGATCTTCTCTTCCCCTTGAGGGTTYTGAATAGTGTTGGACAGGGCTTCGTAGGTGCAGGCCAGGCCCCAGCACGTTGCAGTGATTTGTGTCTCTCTGGAGTTGCCAGGGTGACAGCATATTTTTTYCTAAATACTTTACCAGTTTTTCAGGATTCTGCACTTGTTCAGGGGCGAAGTTCCAAAACATTAGRGTGCCCACCGTCCTAGGTACTTGCCCATACTATCCCACATATCAACCCACTCATAACTATCCAGCCTTGGGGCAGATCTCTGGATCATATTCTTAAATTGCTTATTAACCTTAGATAAAACAGAAACAATATTCCCAAGAAACACCAATAGAAGTATCTTAACTACCCAGGGATGTTCAAGATACTGAAAAGTCATTGTAATGAAGGAGGAAACATCATAGAAGAAGGTAGCRAAGGTGCCATTCTKTATTTCCTTATAAAAAACCTCTCAGAGATATAATTGCTAATTGTCTCCATGAGGTGGTACCTGAAGTACAGTAATGGCTTCAGTACAAAACTCAAATATCAGATTAYGCTCAAGGCCAGTGTTTTAATAACAAAACTCCCAGGCAAAACATCACTAATCACTGCAGAGCACAGCAAACTGCAAAAGCCAACACCAATCTTCAACATGTGCAGCAGAAAAAGAGCATGGTGCAGATCAGATAAACTAATATTGAGAACAAATGAATCAATATTGCGACCTGTTAACAGATATAAATTCCTTAATACGCTCTGGTTAATCTCTTATTATCTCAAACCCTTCGTGCCCCATGTTGGGCGCCAAAAAGGACTGTCGTGGTTTAACYCTAGCCAGCAACTAAGAACCATACAGCCACTYGCTCACTCCCCGCCTGTGGTGGGATGGGGGAGAGAATTGGAAGAGTAAAAATGAGAAAACTTGTGGGTTGAGATAAGAACAGTTTAATAATTGAAATAAAATAGAGTAAAATAGTAGTAGTAATAATAATAATAGTAGTAATAATAATAGTAATAAAAGAATATACAAAGCAAGTGATACACGATGCAATTGCTGACCACCCGCCAACTGATGCCCAGCCAGTCCCTGAGCAGCAATCGCTGCCCCCCTGCCAACTTCCCCCAGCTTATATACTGAGCGTGATGTCATATGGTATGGAGTATCCCTTTGGCCAGTTTGGGTCAGCTGTCCTGGCTATGCTCCCTCCCAGCTTCTTGTGCACCTGGCAGAGCATGGGAAGCTGAAAAGGCCTTGACTAGTGTAAACACTACTTAGCAACAACTAAAACATTAGTGTGTTATCAACATTCTTCTCATACTAAATCCAAAACACAGCACTGTACCAGCTGCTAGGAAGAAAATTAACTCTATCCCAGACGAAACCAGTTCTACATRGTTCCGTGCGGGTGGGGGCAGTCAAGGGATACTGTAAAAATATTGTTCAGAGTTTGAGCTGATTTATGCTCATGTTGTTTGAATCCCAYCTGGCTCTGGCTGTGTGCTTTCTTTTAGACTGTTTCGTGTGCTGCTTTCATTCTTGAAGAGAAAACAGGAGGGAAATGGAAAGCAGCCTGTTGGTTATAGGACCAGGGACTTAGCAGCCAGCATTGGTGCTTAGGGATGGCTTTTCCTTGTTTGGTGCTTAGGGATGGCTTTTCCTTGTTTGGTGCTTAGGGATGGCTTTTCCTTGTTTGGGTCTGCAGTAACTCTGTTATGAAAGTAGATATTTTCAACATCAGTAAGCCCTTGTATTTTAACTCCATCACCTCATTTACCACAAAAAGACAAAACCTACAAGTCCAAGTTATGCTTGTTCCATTTTCATTCACTAGATATAGTTATGTAAATAGTGGTGGCCTCTGTGAAATGTCACCTCTTCACTTGGTGAGAAAAAAAAATCCAATTAGAAAGTCTGGTGGAAACTTACTCCTGTGACATTTAGGTGACATGGAATTAAAAGAGGAGAAGGAGCGAGAAGAGAGAAATGGCACTAAGGTACCAAATCTAATATGAATACTTTTACTTTTGGCAAGTAAAAACTGTCAGAAATACAGAAAATGCTGCATTGCACTTTTTCCATAGATCAAGATTATGGTTGTATACTGAAAGCATGTCCATTTCTAGCTTTAGTACCAGGCACATAGCATCATAGTATCATAGATGAATCTCATACCTTGAGATTGATTCATACATGAATCTTAGCCTTATGAAAACTAAAAGGATCTGGTCTTAGCTAGTTAAGAATATAGCAAATGAAGAAAGATATGTTCCTCTCATGGGTGATTCATCCCATCTCTCAGATATTTAGTGCAGAACAGGTGAACTGTCATCAGGAGTTACCAGTCTCTCTTTGTTGACTACAGACTTAMCATTCACTGAGCAACTACCTTAGACAGGACATCTGACAAACCAGAGAGAAAGTTAAGTGAGACAACTCACATTCAAAATGTCCTTTGAGTGATACAGTTCTGTATTCGCTCTGAGCTTTATCTGTWCTCCTTTTGTACAGCAGCTCATCTTCCCTGTGTCCTATTGGGAAATCAGAAATATAGCCTCAGAACTTGTTCACAGTTTGTTTTATAGATTTATTCTCATAACGCCTAAAGTAATAGAAATATATAATACAGCCAGATTTTTTTTTTCTCCTTCCTCTATGGCTCTACAAATTAGGACAGCTGCAGATGCAGAAGTTAGTCCAGCTGTAGGAATCTTAAATAACAGGATTTCATTTCTAGATGTTGGTGTTACTCAGTGTTCCTGGAAGAGCAATTGTGTCACTGGGATTCACAAAGGTTTTACTACTGAAATGAGGTCTGAATTATTACCAGAAATAAGTTTAATGTAGCCCACTATTTTCAAAGATATTTAAAAATATGCTATAGTATTGAATGTCAGAATGCAACTGTTTTGAAGAAAGCACCTCAAATGCTGTTTAGGAAGATGGTTAACTTTGGAGGAGCATATACTTTCCTGGCATTTCAGAATTTATTGCCACATCAAGAAAAATGTTAGGGATATACACTAACTCAACCATAGCACATAGTGCTAGAATGGACATTGCGAGGTGATCATCCTTGCCCTAGGCTGGATCAACTATAATGGTATCACTCCTGACACGTGTTTATCTAACTTTTCTTTTAAAAGTTCTGAAAATTCTGTAGAGTCTACCAATTTTCCACTGATTAACTATCTTTACAAACAGAAAGTGGTTTCTAATGTTTAACGAAAACCCTTAAGCATTTCTATTTTTTTTCTGATAGTCTGAGTGCAGGCAGAGAATTTAATCCTGTCTTTATTTCTGYAGTGAGAAGAGTATGTGTATTTTCTTCTTTTTATCCTCGCACATTGGAATTTTATTCAGCAACCAGAATCACATTTGTTGAAGTAGTATACCATATAGACCAGAAGAGATGGTTCCTACTCTGCAGGAAAAAAGATTTTTTGTATATGAATATTTGTTTCAATTAGAGAATTCCTAGTATTGTTGTATGGGGTTATACTTTTGTACAGCACAGAGGCAGAAGTACTAAGCCCAGGGCTGTGGTTTGYAAGAAAATGTAATGGTTAAATGACTAAGCTATTTTCTATTCTGTCATGAGTGACTGGCAGAAGCAGGCAATGGAACAAACTTTGTTTCATAGAATCTTGTGGAAGGCTGAGGCAGTAGCTATGGGCAGGGAAAAAGTTTTACTGGTGTGATATCAGGCTCTGCACATCTCTTCCGACAGCTTAGATAGAAGTTACTTCATTGTCTCATGGGATATTAGTGATTTTTTTTTTCTTTAAGAAAAAAGAACAGAAACATTATCTGATATTTGTTACAATGGAAAAAAAAGATTAAACATCTGAAGATGCCTTTGGACATATTAAAGGAGCAGAAAAGAGCAAAATTAATTAACTTTGGTATGAACAGCTGGTTTTCTGTCAGGCACAGTGATGAGATCTGGGGCCTTCTGTTTTCCTTTCTTGTACTTGTGAGGGTATAATAGAAATTAATGCTCACTGAAATTGGACAAGGGGATAGAATTCATTACACTTTTTGTGTAATCCGACATATTTTTAAGTTTTTAAATTAGATGAGCTTAGCAGTGACTGTTTTGCTTTTGTCAATTTTCAGGTTMAAACAAGTATTAACACAGTAATATACATTGGGCTCATGACAGTTAAAAACTAAATGACTTTTTATCTGAATTGTCATTATCATAGTATATAATTATTAATATATATTATTATGACGTTAATGTTCACATTAAGATGTGTGCCAAGCCCTGTGCAAATATATAGCAAATGATGGTTACTAATAATGACAATTAACAGAGCATCCAGCCTAGAAGAGTTCAGGAGCACTCTGCATGGGTGCYCTGTTTGGCACGAGCTGTGGGTAACTACCCTGGTTCTGACAAACTCATGAAGCGGATGACTCTCAGTCTTCACACACATGATGAGCCYCATCTTCATAAATCTTTTGAGACCGTATCTGGTGGGTGAGGCAATCATTTGCCTGTGAGGTGACAGCAGTTCGGTCCCCAGGAAGAGTCAAGGTTTCCGACACATCACAGGAGCAAGCCTTCGTTGTCTAGTAATTATCCAGCACATRATCGTCAGTTTTCCAAAGAGCACTAGGATCACACTGTAGAGAGGCAATTTTTATTTTCCTGGAGGAACTAACAGTCAAAGTGGTTTAGGGGGATGTTTGTCCATCAGCAAAGGATGGTACAGACAGCTTGGTGTATTTGGGTGCTTGCCAGACACAGAGAGGGAAGGAGGAGAATGCTAATTTTTTAGAGGGTCAGCAGCTTCAGCCATCAGATTTATGCTGGCTAGTCCAATTGATTTGATCAGGGACTGATATCCATTAAAGCTATTATCAAAAAATAATTAAACAAATGCAGACACAGCCTACTTGTGGTTTGCAAGGGAAATGGATTGAATTCCCTGTTCATAAAGCTGAACATGAGCACTGTACGTCCAAAGATAGCTCCTCAGAAATACTAGCAAAATTGAATGCTGTTGTCCCAAGGATGAATAGAAAATGCTTGAGGGTACCAAAATTTAACTTTGTAGCAGTGACCTTATGGTTTCTTGAGTTCCATAACCTCCAAATACCCCAGGGCCTCATGTCCCTCAAGCCTTGACTTTGCTCTCATCTGCTTTTGCTRTCCTCCTGCTTCTCATTGCTTCCTGGGGTGGCCAACTCCTTGCAGGTCTGGTCTCTCCTCTCAGCTGGAGAGGGAAGGAATAGAAGAAGGTCCTCCTCAGTAAGGAAAGATACCACTAGCTCAGTTGTGCTCATGTTTGTGCCCTCAATCTCTCACTCTCACGTGTGTGATTTTCCACTCAATAGTTGTCCCCAGGCCTTTTTCTCACAAGTCTAAAATTGACTTCATAAAACAACCACTAGTTTGGGTACTTTAGAAGGATTTCCATTAAAAGAAAATCTGTTTTTAAGCTTTAAAATAATTTAAATCAGTTAATTTTAATGTACAAACATTAAATTTTAATGTACAAACGTGCACATTTAATATAAACTAAGCTGTTGTCCTAGGTAAAAATCTCAGTGCTCCAAAATTAAAAGCTTTACAGCTTTTTCACTTTTTCCTCTCCTGGAGAGCACCAGCCATGAGATTTATTTGAATCTGTGCCTCCTGCAGGTCTTCATGTTAGGAAAAATCTGATATTCAGGGTCAAATGCAACAATAATTGGCATAGCTTCATCAATGAACCACAGTGAAGTGATTTGTTCAGGTCTCTGGTTCCTGTGGGTCTTCACAGTAGGCAAAATCCAATTCTGAAAGTCACATATAACAATAAATTGACATAGCTTCATCAATGTCARTGGGAGAACCCTAATGTAAACCATTACTAAAATGCCGGTAGTTGTGCTTGTGAAAAGATGAGACAGGGTAGCACTGGAGACTAAGACCTCTTATAAATACAGACAACATGGTAAAAGAGAACGCTGAATCTACAAACCTGTTGTTAGTTTGTCCAAGATGGACTTTACACAGTTGTGCTTTGTCCCATCTTGAGTTACTGGATTTGATATAAAAGGCCACAGGATGAAGTATAAGGGCCTATTTTGGTTTTAAATCCCATGACTTTACAAATGTGTGCTGAGGGAAAGTGCTTAGCTCTCTGTATGCATGTGTCCGTAGGAGTACASGTGCCTTGCTGCATCCACACGCACACAGACATTTCATCTCATCAGTCTTTGCATGCTATTTTCACAATGACTGTGAAAGCTATGTCCTCAGATTGCTGATATGGTGTAGCTCCACTAAATGTTCTTTTCAATTGATCGGTATTTGAGCCATCAACAGGTAAGATACCATCCACAGTGTGAAAAGTATTCGTTGCTGACATCTCAGAAGACAGCATCTATGCCAAGTGATTCTGGATTTAATTATTGATTGTTATTTTTTAAAAACAGCCTTCAAAGTGCACGAGAATACTGGAGAAGGTCTTCCATACTATTACTCAGTGATCTTAGTAAAAGTATCAAACAACCTCTCAATTTAATTTAAATAATTTTCTTTCACTTAAAAGTTTTGGTTAAGACATTTATAAGACAAAAATAAAAGAACAGAAGTGGCTGATTTAAAAATTAAATACAAAACTTGCTCATACTGATAGTTCCATTACAAGCCTAAAATACTCAGCTCCATACTAAAACTGTCTTTGTATCTTAGCCAATGATTTTATTTTTACAGCACATTAATATTAGAGAACAAATTCTAGACAATTATTTTAACATTCTAAAAATATGTATCTATCTAAACAAAAGCAGAGAATGGTACATTCTTGGAAGAAAAAGACTGACAATGGTTGCACGCGATAGAAGCCCTTTATAGTAGGGGTCTCAACATGAAGGGCGAAAGCTGTCAAATGGGGTCATACTCAAACCTTGTTAACTGCTCTATTGCTGCAATTATTTTCAGAGAATTTATGATGTCAACTGAATTGCAGAAACCTTTTTTATTACAGCGTGCCAATCACTACTGTCCATGATACAGCTACCCACAAACAGAGGAATCCGTAAAATATCCCTAWGAAAAGTATGAATTGGTCTACCGTACCTGGATTAATTTTACAATATTTCTGCCTTTGGTTACATGGACTTATCATTCTCACTAATTGTAACCCACTGAAACTGTAGGACATGAACAGCACTGCTATAAACTGAAAACGCTAGACTACTTTTTCCTTAAATCATTAAGTTTCAGGCAAATTAGAGGCATGCTGTTGGTTTTATTAACTGGAAGCTGAAGCACCCAGATGTTTCATTTTCAGTGACATTTAGCATTTAATAACCTCACTGTCATCAGTACTAATTTTCCCAGTGCCTTTTCWGCTTTTGTTTTGAAAATGAATATGTGAAAAAATGCTTTGTTACCTCAATTTTCTCTCCTACTTTTTGGAGAAGCTTCCAAAATGATTAGCTAAATGATTAATCAGTCAAAAAAGTGGATTCAGGGTTGAATCCAAATGTCCTTAAAGTCTATAGAATTCTAACTTCTATTACTTGTGCCCAGAGATGATAAATAAGTTGCCAAGGCACTAATGGGAAAAACACTCTTGACAATTAACTAAAAAGGAAGAAGGTTTGCCTGATTTAAACAGTTAGGGTCTTGAAATCTTAGAAAAGCAGATATTTTAATCAGTTTTTCTCTTCTAGTTTTGTAATTGTTTTTAACATTTTTTGTGAATTTGAAAAGAACAGTTAATGTTATTTAACTCACCACTCCAGCTTCCTTGTTCTAGTTTACTAATTTGATCTATCAGAGAACATGGTGTCATTCCAATTGAAATGTTAGTGGTAGATATGCAAGTATAGTATACCTATGTATACACTCACATATATGTATATGAGACAGAAGAACACTGTATTGACTTCCACAATCTAAAACGTCACCAAGCAGTAATGATTTATTCAGATTTTCTCAAGCCAGACTTACACCCACTCACATCAAGGTCAAGGAGAGAACAAAGAGACTCAGTTGTTTTGGGAAAGCGTGGCTGTATCGCTTTGACAGGAAGATACGATATTTAGAGAGGCATATGGAAGGTTCTCATCAAGTTGTCTTCATGTTGCCTTTTCTTCATTGAAATGCTACAGCTAAGCTTTAATTTAACAGCATGGTACGCAAGAGCCCTCCTTTGCATTGTTCATCTTCTGAAACAAAAAAAGCACAGAAGGTGGGTCGCACAATAAATGTGCATTTATATCTTTGTCATTCAGCTGGAAAGTGAGTTGGAGTATTAAAATCAGCAGCTTTATTTTCCCATTTCTTTGACAGGTYCAAAACTGAGATGACCTTCATTTTGTAATGCCCCTCTGCAGAATAAAAAAGCAGCTRATTAAAGTGTTTCTGTTTACTCTTTACCATAATTACAATTTTTCAGTTTGGTGATTTGGTTTCAAAGAATGTTTGCTTTTTCTGCTAGCTGGAGCTTAGCATGGGGTAGATGGGAGAATAAATGTATTTCTCAGCAAAATTTAGCACAAAAAAATGAGAAAACAGTAGAATTATAAAAGAAAATATCACACTTATCAGGAAGAAGCTGTTCATTAGCTCCGCTACTAACCACATTCAGTGATTTGCTGGTTCAGACAMCAGACAATATTACCTAATAGGATTTCCTACTAGCGACTGAGACAAAACCCAAAGGTTTAGGATATGGGCATGCTTACTACCATTAGATATTCTGAGAGAAAATTAAGAGAAGGTTTCAGGTAAAAACAAATCTGGAAAGAAGTTTGCCTGTGGGCAGAGTATCCTTTCATCTATAGAAAATGAGACCACTTAGGTTTTTCTTAATACAGAACAAGAACTAAACCAAAGAGAATACCGGGGTCATGTTGGTCATTTGAGCAAGGACATATTTTTCCCTTTGAGAATAAGCAACTCATGCAAAGAAATAGGCTCAAAGTTGTAAACAAATTTTATCTAGTGATTATTGGTAAAGCAGAACCTCCTTTTCCCCYGTACATAATAAAAGTGATATCTGGAAAGTGTATTTTTTGTAATACCTTTCCAAAAGGAACCATCGCTGAATAAATTAAATCACTGGGCTTTTGGACCAGGCAAAATAAAACTGTGTTCTAAAAATTTTGCTCGTTTCTATCATAATAAAAGACAAGAAACTGAGGAAAACTCCTGAGAAGTATTTACAGCAATAACTAACACAGTTCTTGAGATGCAAGTACTGCAGAACAGATTGTTGGGTGGAGGATGTATCACATGAAACATGCATACACAAAAATCCATAAACCAAGAGAAAAAACACAAAAGATGATGTTATTTTGTTGTTTAATTGAAAGGTTAAGACTTCTGCATTGAGAGGTACATTCTGTATAAAGAGGTTTTGCCAACAGATGAATAATATGACTTCTTAGCTATTTGGCTAATTGGGAATTTCTGGAGAACTTCACTCAGGATAAATAGATGGTATGAAAGCTATATATCTAGTGACCTTTTTAGATGTATAAATAATACATGCTTCATATTTTCATTTGCCTTTGTGTTTCTTCCTTCTGGAGAACTAAAAGCTGACAGAAATATCACCTTCTCAAAGCTGAATCTTTAGCAAATTCTTCCTTTTTTTAATGTATAGTTCCTGCCTAGGAAATAAAGCATTTGATATTTTCTCCTATTTCATCAGTTACCAGCCCCTCACACCTTCACTTTCTCCTTCTCCCAGTACTATTCATGTTATCCTTTTACTTTTTTTCTTGGTTTCCAAAATCTTGAATCCTTGGAAAGAAGTGCTACTGATAGTATGTAACTGTGAGCAGTCAGCAGCTGACTGTCTTAAGTCCAAAGCAGCTTAAACAACCAGCGTTCTCCCTAAGGGAGTAAGTCTTTCACTCATTTCTCACTATACTGAGTGGATTATACTGTGGGATGCTGAAGAGGAAGTAAAGCATTAAGTAACATAGGAAAGGGAAGAGTCTTTCAGCTGCTCTCCTGTGTGCCTATGTCCTGGTGGATAAAGACATCCCCTGCAACTGTGCTTACTGCACTTCTCSTATTATGTTGGAGTAAAGCAAAGTGTCATAGAGTTTTTCTGCAGGGAATTTGGCATCTAAACTAGACTATACTAAGTAGTAAATGGCTGTGTATAAAAAACCTAGCAGTGTAGTTCTAGAGTTGGGGATCAATGGGATAAATCTTTGCAGCGATGTACAAGTTATGTATGTTCTGTCTTGTGTTCTAAGTGGAGACCTTAAATGTGGGACAAATAACTYAGTAAGTGGTGTATAGGATCTGTGTAACAACCAGCTGTGGTGGGTTAGCCTTGGTTAACAGCTGAACTCCCACCCAGCTGCTTACTCACTTCTCCCTTCAGGGGKAGAAAATAGAAAGAATAGGAATCAGAAAGCTTGTGGGTTGAGATAAAGACAGGCAGGTTGATTACTAATTACTGTAGTGGACAAAGCAGGCTTGGGGAAAATTAACTCATAAAAATGTAATTACTAATTTGGATAGTGGGAAACAGAAACACAAACGTAAAAAAAACACCTTTCCTCAACCCTTTCCCAGGCTCAACTTTACCCCTTCACTCCAGTCTCCAGCAGTTCTAGTTGGTACACGGTCATTCCTCTCTGCTGCTCTGTCCTCCTCACA
>JASVER010000029.1:8494774-8539191 GCA_030449065.1 Oceanodroma leucorhoa | reverse complement strand
CCCTTTCCCAGGCTCAACTTTACCCCTTCACTCCAGTCTCCAGCAGTTCTAGTTGGTACACGGTCATTCCTCTCTGCTGCTCTGTCCTCCTCACACTGTTTGCCTGCTCGGCATGGGTCCTCCACAGGGGGACCTTGTTCCGCGGGGCAATCTCTGCTCCAGTGTGGAGCACCTCCTCTTCCTCCTYCTCTTCTGACCTTGGTGCAGCCTCTGCTGCTTCTCACTCATTTTGTTCCCTCCTCCTCTCTCTCTGCGGSATTGTCTGCCCTTCCTTACACAYGCATTCCCTGAGGCASTGCCATCTTGGCTGCGGGGCTCAGCCGTGCCCTGCGGTGGGTCAGTTGGAGCCGGCTGGAACCGGCTGTGTCCGGCACGGGGCACCCCGGCCTCTCCTCACAGAGGCCGCCCCGCAGCCCCCCASAGCACCTGAGCACCTGCAGCCGGTACACCGACACAGTTAATCACCAAAGTAGCTTCTTACACAGGCTTTCCGACCTTCTCTCGGAAATTGTGTCAGCAACTGGAGCAATAGAAATGAGCCATTGGGAAAAGCTCCCATTTGCTGGAAGGTTTTAAAATGGACAAAATGGGACTCCAGCTGCGAGGTGGGTAGGAGTGTGAAACACCGAACGTGGACTGAGGGCTGCAGACAGAGTCCATGGATTGTCCTAGTGAGAGCAGGCAGCTCTGGGGCGGGCAGCTTACTCTTGGCTGAGCAGTGCGAAACTGATCTCATTGGGCTTAGTCAAGTCTTGATTTTCAGAGCTGCTGGAAATTTACTGTTCCTGTTGACTTCAGCAAGATTTTAGCATCTCAGAGAAAGGTCCACATTTTCAAGAAGAAGGGTTTAGAAACGCCGATTCACCTGCACAAGCAAACTGCTGAGCAACAAACCTCCCATGTGGAAGGCTCAYCAAACTCCACAGGGCGATGGACTCTTGAACCCCAATGCAGAACTGCACAATTGCAGCTGTGCTATCTTCAGGCTGCAGTCTGGTTTGTGCACCAGCTCACCTGTTTTAGCAATTGCTGATATAGGGAAGCCATAGTTCCTATGGAATGGGGGGAAATCTCACCATTTTTACTCTCTCAGTTTCTTGATGGTCATTTTCCCAATTGTCTGGACTACAGACTAGTCACTGGAGATTGCARGTTTGTCTGTATTGGTTGTGCAGTTGTATTTTAAATAACCACTTTGATGAAAATATGTGATTTTGGTACAGATGAAGTCCTATGTTGAATAACTGCAGCAACCTTTTAKTTTTTTGTTTGTGTCCTGGTTTTGGCTGGGATAGAGTTAATTTTCTTCCCAGTAGTTGGTATAGTGCTGTGTTTTGGATTTAGTKTGAGAATAACRTTGATAACACTGATGTTTCYGTTGTTGCTAAGTAGCCTTTACACTAAGTCAAGGACTTTCCAGCTTCCCATGCTTTGCCAGGTTCACAAGAAGCTGGGAGGAAGCACAGCCAGGACAGCTGACCCAAACTGGCCAATGGGGTATTCCATACCATATGACATCATGCTCAGCATATAAAGCTGGGGGAAGAAGAAGGAAGGGGGGGATGTTCGGWGTGATGGCACTTGTCTTCCCAAGTAACCGTTACGCGTGATGGAGCCCTGCTTTCCTGGGGATGGCTGAACACCTGCCTGCTGATGGGAAGCAGTGAATGAATTCCTTGTTTTGCTTTGCTTGCACACGCGACTTTTACTTTACCTATTAAACTGTCTTTATCTCAACCCCCAACTTTTCTCACTTTTACCCTTCCGATTCTCTCCCCCATCCCACCGGGGGGGAGAGAGCAAGCGGCTGTGTGGGGCTTTCCAGCTGGGGTTAAACCATGACAGTATGTCAGAGTTTAAACCACAAAGTATGTAAAAAGACTAGCTAAGATAAGTATTACAAAAAGCTCATTAGGAATAAACACAATGCTGAATGATTCATTTTTCCAGCCTAATTGTAAGAAACATTGCGTCTTTATATTCAGAAAATTCGTATATACTTAGCAGGGATAGAAAACTTACATATGTAAACCCTTGTCCTCCACTTTTGGATTCACAGGAAAACATATCACAGCCACTGGAACGAGGTTTATATTCTTTATTTTCCAAAATGGATAACAATCAGCATATGATTTTGCAATATTTCAAGCTAATTTGAGTAAAAMCATGCAATTCAATTAATTTTTTTAAAGTTTCCAGGTGAATTTAAAGAGAAAAATGCTTGCCACTTTGAGAGTGGACCTGTTTCTCCTGTTCTTCGAGGCAATGACTGAGATTAGGAAACAATAATGAATGACTGATTTTATATCACTTATTCAATGATATTAGTTGTTTATATTTCCAAAGCTTTCAGATATCTAATTGAAACATTGTGGAAATGAGATCTGGAACATATTCTTGTCATCTCCCAGCTGAAATGGGAAGAAAGGATTAAGGCTAACTGTAATGAACAATATTCATTTTGCCAGAAGAAGCTGAAAAAAATAATGGCTTATATTATATTAAAATTTTTCCTGATTATTGGAATTATAAAGTCTTGAATAAAATTAACTGATTTTCAGAAAGTTATGATCTCACTTTAAGACAGCTTTCACAGTAAAAACCTAGGGTAATAACATYCATAATAATATATACAAAATCACAAATTGGTGAGGGAAAAAAGTCMCTGGAAATACAAAAAGGCCCACTGAAAGAAAATCAAAGATTGTCATTTTACCATGAAATATTCTCTGTTGGCAGCTCTATCTCCAGAGCAGATTTCACAGATGACAGTGGAGGCATTCACCATGAATACATTCATCTGCAGTGTGCTCCTGTGTGGGAAGAGCTACTTCTAGGGCAGGACCTGTTCCTACCTCTTTCCAGAAGCCACTGTCTAGACTGCTTGTTGCAATGACAGTTTTTGCAGTACAGGACCTGTGCAATATGAGAGCGCATTAAGACCAAGAACCCRGTTTGCATAAGGCCGTGACCAGTAATCAGAGAGTACCAACCTGACCCACAGTGTGCAGCAAASCTTCCTGAATTGCATTAACCTGTCAAAGACTCAGTTGTCCAAAACTCATGTGAGTCAATTATCTGATTAAGGTCRGGAGAGGGGACGGGGGAGGGGCCTAATGTTATCTTGAACTAATGCTAAAAGTAAAAAGCAGTATATAGTTACTGGTGTGATCAGACTCTACAAGTAGCTGGGTTGTACAAAAAGTGTCATGCTGCTTCACCAGGTAACTATATAACTAAGATCACTGCTATACATTTCACAGATTAAACGCAAAAATATAGTAAGGAAATACAAACAAATAGCAGCTTGCAAAATTGCATGCTTGTTTACATTGCCAGATGTACAGACAATTGGGATGCCAGTTTTCAGTCATGTGCCTTCACATGGATCAAATGCCATCCCACCTCTTTCTTAAGGCAACAAATCCATTATTTCTACAGAAACGCACAAAAAGATTGGCAGATCTACCTCCAGTTCTCATCTATAAGTTACCAACAGTAGTGTTCTGTGAGGAAGTCCTTTCAGCTAGTAAGATCAGCTACCTGGATTATTTCATATGCTCCTGGTGGTTTGTTGTTGTTGTTGTTGTTGGTTTTTGTTTGTTTTTTGTTCACTAAACTGAGATTGCATCAAATTGACATGTTTACCCATTGAAAATTTGGGTTACTTTAGTTTCAGGAGTGGCATCTCACATCATAGGTTTTCATCTGACTTACGCTAATAGCAAATGGTTAGCTGGTATATTCTACATTTGCTGTAAGTCAATCTGATTTACCCACAGAAGAAAAGCAGAAGTACTAAAATTATTATTTCATTTGTTTCTTGGGACCTTCATGTTGGTAAAACACTGGTTTTCCTCAACTTTGCCATGTGGTTTCACTTTCTCTGCTCACTTTGGGCTTTAGAAAGTGAAGAGTTTGTATTTCACCAACAGGCAGGGCAAACAGACCATGCTTCTACTGCTTCAAGTTAAATAGAAATATTCTTCATTAACATGACTTGCAGAGTCAACATACTGACAGCATATTGAGCTGCTAGGAACAAGTGTGAGCTTCAGGCTACGCTGGTCAATGAGACATAAAAATAGCACCAGTCACAGAGCACATTTTCATGATTTAGAGAGGCTTTTTCCTGTCAGCAATTTGATTGAACGTTAAGAAGAAATGATTTAGGATTGCAGGTAGTCTTGCAATCTTGCTGATATAAGAGCTACATTCAACGTTTCACTCCCTAGGTAAGATTAAATGGAAAACAGACTCACTTCAATGCTGAGCAGGTAGGTAAAATAAAACAAGAAGAGCAAAAGAGGCAGGAAAACACACATGCACACGGTCACACACACAATCAGGTCAATGCTTTGTTAACATTGCAGCCTTTCCATGAGAAAAGGGGCACTTTTACATTTCTACCTTTGTCAAACAGCTCATTACTGCGTGTTTTGCCTCTGCCCCATGGAAACTTTTTCTGGGTACATGTCTCCAAGTGGATCCCATTCTTGCAATGACAAGTACCACTGTAACTACTGTGGACCTCAGCAGAAAATATAAAGTGCAAAATGTGAGCAATCACAGGACTCAGTCTCTCTAATGCCCTGGTTTCCTTGTCTTTCTCTTGGAAGTCTTTGACTGAGTCTTTTCTTCCTTGTTTGAAGGGGGATTAGTGGGAAATTGCAGTCCAAATCCATTAGGTCCATTTAGAAAGACACATTGAAAGTAGCGGACAGGAGCTAGGAAAACAAGGAAGAGATGGTTAATGTTCATGGCTTCCAA
Organism: Oceanodroma leucorhoa; assembly: GCA_030449065.1. Taxonomy (NCBI): domain Eukaryota; kingdom Metazoa; phylum Chordata; class Aves; order Procellariiformes; genus Oceanodroma; species Oceanodroma leucorhoa. Next base: position 8,534,421 of record JASVER010000029.1, on the reverse strand, counting down.
ACTGGGACTATGAGTCTATTCCATGTTCTCACAGAAAACATCTGTAAAATTTCATTCCCATTAACTGAATTCTAACAGCACAAATCTCTAGTATGATCACAAGCCAGGTTCCACTTATCAACAAGATTTTAGCTAAAAGGCTCAATGAGACATCTTTGTAGCACAAGATTAGAAATTATTGACAATTTCACATTTAAATCCATTATACCACTCAGTGTTATAGTCATCTTTCTCCCAGAATATTTGCATTTTGGGATGGAATGGAAGCCCCTGAAACTCACACATATATTTTCTGATTTTATATTTCATAGACACTTTCAGATACATTGAGGAGTTCCAGAAGGACTCACATCTAATAATGATAATGGCATATTTTATTAGGTTTCAAATGAATTATCTTTCATTCTGAATAAGGGGATCATAAATGAGGGTACATCTTTCCTAGCTTTTCACAATCAGGGAGATTTTGTCCCTTTCGAATTTTGAGCATTAGCCTGTGTATTCACACTTCTTTCCATTATGTTTTAAAGGCTTTCAAGAACACATACTTTCAGGACAGATGGAATTGACCTAATTTGTTACAAAAGCTGTGCTATTAGTTAGTTATGTGCTTAGGAAAATGATTGGAGGAATGTTGGCATCTGAAACAAGTTATTTTTCATGCAATTGATTTTCTGATGCCTTTTTCTTTCCTTTGCTGTTCGTTCTGTATTAAAAAAATTAGCTGTTCCCTGTGATAGTTCTAATCTGAGATGGACTCCAGGGGTCCCTGTGTTGTAAACCGAGGTGAAGGTTTATCTGTTGACTGCCAAGTCACAGTAAATGGTGGAACACAGAGCAGTGTGACAGACATGCGGGTATATTCAAACCAGTTATATTATCCTCCGTGGTCTTCTTGCCTGACTAACGCAAAGGTTAAGTCTTTGTTATCTAAAAAGCACACTTGAAAATGGAGTTAGAAATCAGATACTCCTGTAAATGACTTATTGCTTTCCCACTAAATATAAGAATGGAAACATTTTTTTCCCCAATTTTTCAGTATTTCTGCTGTTCCTTTGTGAGATAAATATGAGATTTCTTCAGAAAACAGAGACAAAGTGAGTCCCATGACTAGTGCTCACAGCCCAAATGTGATAGACCAAGGTTCCCCTGTGAGGCTCAACAAGCCACAGACTAGGTGCATGGTGTTGATGTGCTATGTCTTCTACCGTTGGCCATTTTACAGTGGCACTTGGGCAAGACCAGAAAGTTTCTGGGATATGTTATATTTTCAACAAATAGACTTATTCCATCCTTGAACTAAGGTAACTTTTGTGAGTAAAACTAACTAAAAGCAGTATATTGCCACAAAACCTGCTATGATTAAAACGAATATTTTCTTACAAAAGTACTCTGTCAGAGATTTCTCAATCAGATCTTCTTAAAAAAAAAAAAACTAAACAAACACACCACCCCCTAAAATTTACTCCCAGTGGGTGCCAGTTTGATAAAGAGAAATACCTTACAGGAAGAAAGCTGCCAATTAAAAACTCACCTTTCTCTGTTTAAATGGAAATGATTTCTGCATATTCCTCTTATATAAAAATGAAAATAAAAAAGTCAATAACTCTCTCTTCTTTATGAAGAAGGCAAGTAGGGCATCATGCACTTACTAACCCCCATAAATACCAATAAATAGTTTACTCAAGGGTAATAAAAATGATTACGATTAAATCCCCCTGTATTTTACATGCAATCAGAATGCAAAAAATTAGCTCTTTTTCTTTACATACATTCACAATATCCTGATACATACTAACTTATATGGCTACATACWTACAAGCATTTTAAACATGGTTATATATTGCAATTATAGCATGCCTGACACCACAGCATTTTCCAGGGGCATTATCTGATCATCATTCTAAAATCACCAGTAGTACTGGCCACTGCAACCATTTCACTTGAAAATCTGACTTACAGTCTATTGTTAAAAGCCACTAAATTCATGGAAGGAATAGGAAAGAGCAAACTTTCAGATTTTTGCAACTTGGCCAACAGCCACAAACTAATTATGGCGGGCCGTAATACTAAATTTGAAAAATAGGCACAGAAAAAATATTTTTTTTTWAAATCTAAAATTTATGTGTATTTGGAATATGTAATGCTTAAAGATCACCCTTGATTGTGTTATTTCTGAGATACCTGTAGTGTTTGTGAAGTGAGCCGTGTTGTTTGGCTAATATGTACTTACGTTGAGTGCAACATTTTGAAGTAACATTCAAATGTTTATATAGCCTGTTACTTATCATTTGTCTTCAGAAAATACCAGGAAAATATAGGATAAAAAAGAAACTCAGGAGAAATAGGGATGGTAGTAATGACTTTTATTAAGTTTTCCTGCTACTTCCTTTCATAAAACTGTAATTCCAGTAACTTAATTTGTTACCATATTTAACTACCTGTGGTGAAACTTCCAGTGCTGAAATTAGCTGCAGGCTGAGCTTGTTTTTTTGGCAAAGAAAGAACCCCAAAATAACAATGTAGGTATATATAAAAAACAAAACAACAGCTAGGGAAAAAAAAAAGGTTTTMTTTTCCTGGTATAAAAAAATCTTTTCTTTAAAAAGTGTCAGTGTCCTTGGAGGCTAGAGGGGCAATGTGGAGGGCAGAAGACCTCTGGCTTTGGTGTCAAGGGTGATGAGACTTGAGATGGGAAGCTGTGGAGACTGTGACTGCTCAGGCAAAAAAGGTGGTCTGCCATGGTAGGAGACCAACAGTAATCTAGCAAAGTGCCTGAGGTAGGTGATTCTTGGGGTGACTGGAAGAAAAAATAGGTGTTGTACAACTTGACCAAGGAGCTTGAGGGGAAAAATGGACATAGCTGTGTCAAGAGATTGTGACCAAGGGGCTGGAAAGTGATAGGGGAACCTTACGGTAAGAARGGAGACAAGGGCTGGAGATTATGACAGATAGATAGGAAAAAAAAAAGTGTAAGAGTTACTTTGTGGACAATTTGAGAATGGGAAAGCCTGAAGAGTGGAAGTAAGATAGGATAAACACTGCAAATGGGACGGGAGTAAGACAATCACACTTTTTCCACAAGAAGTGTGTAAGGGGTATGAGGCTCAAACACCTATGAATATTCCAGCATACTGTCTTGCAAAGCCAGTGTTTCGGACAATCGCTCTGCTGTCAGGCAGCCGTCAAAACCACTGGTAAAACACTTTATCCCTCTTCAGTGTTCCCACTTTTCGAGGATGACAGCCTAATGCTACTGACAAATTTTCCTTTAGTGCAAACGACAGGAGCCCTTGTTAAGTGTCCAGCCCTTAGGGTCTGTGTGGGCTGTAACATCAGGCTCTGAACTGGCACGTATCAGTTTGCAGGGCCAAAGGCTCCTTCCACACTGACATGGACAGGTCTCCTCTTCTCTATGGTGTGAGTGAAGCAGCAAGAGGAATTAACTTGTACGAGTTTCTTTTAGTGTCTGAGACATAGGCAAGGCTACAGCCAAGGAGAAATTTAGCTGTAACAACTTTTGATGGGAGAAAAGCTTTCTGACAAAAGGGAAAGATATAGATAGATTCTGCTTCAAAAAAATAATCGAAGTCCACTAAATAATTAATTAAAAGTCTTTGTTTACTGTTTCATCTTGAGAAAGGATAAACTAAAAAAAACAAGTGCTTTTTTTCTTCAATACTAAACAGACTATAGTAGAGGATTTAAAATATCGAAATATAAAAAAGCAATATTATAAATAAAAAGTGATATCTGAAACAAAAAATTGGAAACTCTACCTCTGGATTTTAAAAACTTGTAAATGAAACTTTTCTGAAATTCTTTGAAAAATCTACAAATATCTCTGAAAAAAAGTTTTAATCTTTAACTGGAATGTCATTGGAATGAATCTGAAATGTTTCACTCTGAAATGAAAACTCCACATTTTCTTCAAAAGTTTTTTTGGAGGATGAGACTARCTAAGGCACAATGCTTCATGGATTTATCCTAATATTAAAGCAATGTTTATACATGAATAAATGAAGCAGATTCCCTTGCTGGAAGATTGAACTATTTTCGTATATTGTATTGTATGTGAGATCTAGTAGATACTGTTATCAGAGTACAAGATTTGGTAAGCAAGGTGCTATGCTTCCAAATGTAGGTATAGGAAGAAGGCATTTTCTGGTTTTATATGATATTCAAACTACTAAAAAAGGCTTTTTTTCCCCATACTTTCTTTGTAAATTGCTTCTTATTAATTGTCCCAGTACAAACCTACTCATTTATAAAAGAAAATTTCATCAGCTTGCCTTTCTGGGATGGATCTTTTATATTTTACCCAATCAAGCAACCAGAGGTTTGAAGTAGATATATTGCAAATGTCTGTTGTATTTTTTATTTGTTTTTATATTTTCTGGTAAATATCTCATATATTGCCTTTCTTCTTATTACTGATGAGATTCACACTTTCTGTAAACTGAATGGTCTGTCTTTAGCATATTCTAACTTGTTAAGCGAAACAAAGTCAGCTGCCAGTATAGAAGGTTTATGCAGGAGGAAATGGCTTCAGAATGATGCTTTTTGCTATGTGCTCTTTCAGTATTTCCCTTTCATGTTGTCCTTCTTAGGTTGCTTTATCATGCAAACCTGAGCTGCAAAACATGCAGACGAAAACTTCATTCAAACAAATACCAACATCTTTGGAACTGTGTCTGTATCAGAATCTGCAACAGTGTTATGATATAAGCCGTAGCCAGGAAAACAATTTGAATTTTGGCATGCAAGTAAGACTACAAATGCATCCCATTCTGCCTTTGTAATTCCCACATTCAATGTGAACACAGAATGTGTCTTTTAAACTGAAGAGGATTCTCAYTCTCAGTGTATTGTCTCATAACTTCAGGGCAAATGTTACCAAAAAAAGATGAACAGTAGGAGCAAAACATGTGGTTTAACACTAGCTGTCTTTTGTCAGATTAGCTGAGACAAAAAAAAAAGCCTTATATCTGGCCTTATGCTTTTGTTTAGGATTTAGTTTATAAGAATGCATATAATTGCTTAAATTTCCTTATGAGTATTACTGAGGAAACAAAAAACAGTCAATACTGGAAAAGCGTAGAAATGTTTTTTTAACAAATTGTAATTAATGCTGTTATATAAGGACATCTGATACCTAAGACTAATTTGTTTCTGAAAGGCTGCAGGAGGGTGTTTTTGCTGCTTTGTTTTTCACTTTGTGAAAGGAAAGGGCACTTTTTTCCCTCACAAAAAGAGAGAAATTTTTTGAATTATTTCTGATCTTTTAAAATTATTTTTGCCTGGATGGAAATCTGTTTAGAGTGAGAACAGCAAAAATGAGCTCCAGAAAGCAGAGAAACAAAAAAAAAACCCCTGGATTCAGGGTTTGTGTGAAGCTGTTCAGGTCTGGTCAAGAGGAAATGCTAAGTACATTCCATAGATATCCAATAAATTATACAAATATTGCGTGGAGCTTATGTGTGCTCCTGACCTCTAAGTGACATGCATCTCACACAGAGGGCTGGTTTCAGGAAATGTGAGGGATATTGCAAGAGCACTCTCCTGGTGCTTTCAATTCTTCAGCAGAAAGGAGGAAACAAGCCTACTGAGCTCCCTTTGGATGGCAACACAACCCTCTGGTGTACCAGCCATTCCCCCCAGTATTGTGTCATCTGCAAACTTGCTGGGGGTACACTCTACTGCATCATCCAGATCATTAATGTAGATGTTAAATAGAACCAATTTTCAGCCCTGGATTACCCTGTTAGTTACTGGCGTCCAACTAGACTTCCTGCCACTGATCTCTGGGCCTGGCAGTTTAGCCAGTTTTCAATCCACCTCACTGTCTGCTCATCCAGCCCATGCTTCATCAGTTTCTCTATGAGAATCCTATGGGAGACAGTGCCAAAAGCCTTACTGATGTCAAAGTAGACAATATTCACTGCTCTCCCCCGGTCTGCCAAGCCAGTCATTTCATCATAGAAGGTTATCAGGTTGGTCAAGTATGACTTTCCCTTTGTGAATCTATGCTGACTATCCCTGATCAACTTCTTGTCCTTCAMGTGCCTGGCAATGGTTTCCAGGATTAGCTGCTCCATCACCTTCCCAGGCATCAAGGTGAGGTTGACTGGCCTGTAGTTCCCTGGGTCCTTCTTGCCCTTTTTGAAGACAGGAGCAACATTTGCTTTCTGCCAGTCCTCAGGCACCTCTCCCAGTTGCCATGATTGTTCAAAGGTTATTAATTTTGCTTTGAGGATCTAGTTTAACATTTAAAGAGCTAGAATGCGAATTACATACTGTTTGTTGTTAACTGTTCTCTTTAAGCCTATTGAATGGAAAAGGTAACAGATAACAGGTAAAAGACAACTAACTGACACAAGTCCCTGTAAGGGACTAGACACTAGAGAACAAGGACAATCCCAAAGCCATAAGACTGTTGGAATAGTTAAACACTGATTTTAGGTGCTGTTCCATTTCCACATATTCACATAAGGCAAAGATACCAGCAGAACTGAGTTGGCTGAGAACCAGCAGACAGGCTCACAGAAGTCCRATTACATCCCAGAATCAGATTTAACTTTCAAAGCATGCATATCGTATCCCCTACAGATACTATTATGGAGTCATCCACAACTCCTTTACCATCCCAGATAGATTGATTACTCTCTGTCTCATCCTTGGCAAAGGCAGTGAAGAGTTAAATACATCTGTATATGGCATAAATCATCAATTTATGTGAATCTGCATAGAATATTAGAATCAATGTATGAGAAATCTTCACTCTCAGGTTTGAATACTGCTTAACAGGTGGTTACAGTTTTTTGCCTTATGGTGGCTTACATTGGTTAACAGTCTTTATTTACTGTCTGGGCAGAAAGATTCACACTCAGCCATTTACATTTCCAAAGCATGAGAAAGCAGACACTGATGAAGTGACAATAAGATCCAAAATCTCTTCTGGCTGAGAGAAAGATTAAGAAATTGCTGGGAAAGAGAGGAGTTTTAAAGSTGAATAGATCACCAGAAGAACCTTCCATGCAAAGGGAAAAAAGGGGTCCTAAACCAGGGGTCCCTTTCTGTGACAAATCTGGATGGGGAAAGATTTTCATAAGAAACCGAGTCACCAGGACAAAGACTATTAAGCATCTGTCAGCTAATTAAATGAACCCTGTAGTAGAAGAGACACTATAAAAGCTCAGTGCTAGGTAAGTACCAACTTGTTCATTTACATCCTGCATATCTATGACTTTATAGATCCTTATGTCCTAAGCGGTCTATTTTGGAATTGTTTCTGTGCTCATTTAGCTGAACTAGKTCTTTAAGAAAACTGATGAATATGAGGGCACTTCATCCTTAGAGACATACTGGATCTTAAAAGTCAAGGTGCTGGGACACTGGAAAAGACTTTGCCTTCCAATGCACTGATCCAGAATTTCCAAAGGATGATAGGCTCTAGGTCCACTTAAGCAGCATGTCTGGTTTGGGAATTGGTAATTCAGGGGCTAAAGCGGAAAACCAATTTTCATTTCCTCCTTTAGCTATGTGCAGTCTGGTTGGGAACATATTTAAACTCCAAGGATGTCCAAGGACCTTGTGATAATTTTCATGAAAGCTTGTCCTGAGTTAATATCATTTAGTATCATTTTAAAAAAGACTACTGAGGTGTAGCTTTCTACCGTTCAAAGTGCCAAACTACCACTCAAGTGCCTACTCAAGCAATTAATGGGAGTTTTGTGTAAGGAATTATGGTGATCCAAACAAACAAACAAATGTATTTTTCATGATAGTCTTTTTTTAAATAACTCTTATAAGGAAAGGGGGTAGAAAATTCAGAGAGGAATGAGATTTACTAATCCTAAAGAATGTAAAGGTGTTCCTGTTTATGTGGTACAGCAGTTAAAGTCCCATTTCTACAAGGCTCATATAGCTGTTTTTAAGGCAAGTCACCAAATAAAATATTCATTAAAAAGCAATAGCTTTTAGCAATAACAGTTTGGTTATTAGGGAAAAATTACAGAGATTGTGTGAGGAAGCAACTGTTATTACTTGTGTTCCTTAGTTTGAATCAAATTTCTTCACTTAGAGCCTTTCATAATAGAATTAAACCATTCAACGAAGCACAAACATTCAGGCAATCATAGCATTAGAAACAACTAATTAGTAAGCAATTATAAGTAAGAGAAAGTATTAACAATTGCACTCATTTCTTTCTGACTGCTTCTCAGGAATGCGCATATTGTGTTTTGGTTCAGCAATCAAAACTGAACCACACAAGAACAAAGAAAACTTGTTCCAATGATTGGGGAGCTGAACTTTTTTTTCACTTACTAAAGGGCAAGAAAGAGAAGCAGGTATTTCCCCCCTTGCTCTGCTTCTTTCCCTATCAAACAATTTGGGCTCTTTCCCTTAACATTTCAGTAAAATTACAGTATGACAAACTGACCAGAGAAAGCACAGGGGCAGATGGGGAAGGGAAGTCTTGTGGAATCCTTGCTAAATATCACAAATTTTTTGCCTTCACACTTTCTAACGCAAGTATATAAGTCTTTGTGCTTAGCTGCACTGTGTAACTGACATTTAATTAAATCCCATTTCTCTGAATAGCAAAGCTGAATGTTGAGGCCCTATGCAGAAGACCAAATACTGTTTTCTTAAATTCGCAGTATGGTCCATGTTTASATATTGGCTATTCAAAACAACATGGTTTGCTTCAAAAATTAGATTTATCTTTTTTTGATGAATCCTTTTCAACTCCTTTCTTATTATTGAGCATGTTGTACAGCCACACTACTGCCATTCTCAGGAAGTACAATGCTTAATGGGAAGGAGGAGGGGGAAAAGAAGAGGAGAAAACTTTTATATGTCCATTACACATAAGCAAGAAATATCACTACCACTTTAAATCCATTCTATATATCTAAAAACATGCCCTTAAATTGACATTTTTCTAGCATTGTATAGACAATGTGTGGACAATAAAGGGAAAAAAAGAAATTGCCCCATGAGGATACTTCTTTTGCATCTTACTTTGTGTCTTGAATAAGGAAAGAAAATGAAGGATGGTCGGAAAGTAGCACTCAAAGCTACTTTCAAAGTGTCTGTGATATAATGCAATTAATTCTCATCTTTGCAAACACCATGCAAGTTTTCATATCCATTTCAGCAGGGGGTCTGTCAGATAATGTTATTTAATAAAAACTACTAAAGGTGTTTGAGTAGCAGAGTTAAATACTAGCAACAACATGGTTATTACAGCTATGAGAACTCAGATCACATGTTCTTAACGGCCCTTTTTCAAGCATTGTGGGACTGCAAGGTCTGGAGAAGTTAAAATAGTTATACTTTAAAAGAATAAATACACCTTCTCTCAAAAATAGTGCTCAACAGTGAGCAAAAAACACCCAGAAGATTGTTCCATTTCTTAAGTGTGTCTGTGGTCCCAACACTCTCAGGAGAATTGCTAAATACACAAAAGAAACCAGCCTTTATTGGTGTTTCAATTAGTGGGACAAAAATAGTATCAGTACAAAGTCAGTAGTACATGTCTTTAATAACAATTTCTTGGTATAAAATGTGTTGTAAATGTATCAAATCAATATATAAGATCCCAAGACCAGAACTGGTTAAAACCAGTTATGATTTTGTTACTTATGTTATGTTACTATTTTTATGTTACTTACCAAAGTCAGTGCTCTTTTTGAAACATAACAACAAAGCTCAATGAATGAGATAYTTATTTTAACAAAACTGATTTCTACAGTAAAAGGTGAAACTTATTTCTATCTTTTAACTTGAATGTGATAGATGACACCTAACAACTGTTTAAGGGAGCAAAAAATTCTGTATTTTGTTAACTGGCTCTTGCATTGTCTAGTAAGAAGGCTTAGTGGATAAATAAACTGTATGTTTAGAGAAAAGTGTTATATTCCGTGTTATGGTCACTGCACACAAACCACGTAACTCTCACATAAATGTRTGAATATCCCCAAAGCATGACATTCCCCCAAAATTCATTTAAAAATTCTTTTTGTTAGACAGTAAAACCATGTAACAGTAACCATGTWAAAGACGTAACAGTGTGACACATACGTGGTAATACAGACACTTCCAACAAAGCACAGCAATGACCAGAGTACACAGTCTTTATAATTTTGCTAGCATTGAGCTTTCAGAGGAGTCTGGTACTGGCATGATGTGTTTTATTAGTGAAACATAGGAGCAAATGAATGAATCATTCAAGGAATGGTATTTAAGAGGGACCAAAAATTAATGCAGGCCTGTCCAAAATCTATTAAAAACTGTTGGATTTTTTCACAGTCTGCAGTGGTAACTGTATCAGTCAACAGTGGTATTTGGTGGGCATCAATATAGAATTGGATTTTATTGCTATTGYTCAATCAACACTGACAGTGTCTTGATAGGATGTACTGTGTGCTGATCATGTACCTTAGGCATGTTGACGTGACATGGTCTCCGTAGACTCATTCCTATGGCCAGCATATTCAATTAATGTAATTACAACATATTGCATTAAAATAATTGTTTCTAAAGAACTATCAGTCACTAAAAGATTGGTTTAAACTTTACATATAAACACATTTATGCACACAAAAAACATATAAAACCAAAGAAGAAGGTAAAAACAATCAGGGATCTTGTTATGTTAAGAAGAATGGAATACTGGAAGTTAATACCAGATATTCATTCAACTGTGAAGGCATGGCATGGAGGGAGGAGGGGAGAAGAGGGGAGGAGAGAAGCGAGGAACAGTGAATGATAAGTCAGTCAAGCAACTAATGAAAGTGAAGCTGGTATTTGAATGATACAAGTGCTTCCTTCGTTTCAGTTATCATTCTAACTGAAATCTTTATCAAATRAAGGGTTTTTTTTGATGTGTGTAGTATGATGTATACACATTTATCTTCCTCAGTAAGAACTTTTCTGCTGGGAGCAACAGCACTTCTTTATGACAGTAAAAACTCAGGAAAGAGACACTGCTTGAATGATGCTACTGACAAACCCTGATAGGCCCAAATTCATCCTGCTTAACATCAGACACTAGAGGCACTACCTTCTGGATTTAGCTCTAGCCACATGACATAATGCTAGGAGGCAATTCAGATTTCTAAGGGATGAGTAACCSAGTGGAGAAGTTCCTCTCTCATAGACCATGGAACTTGTGCAAATATGCCCTTACTTAAGTGCTTATGATTAGGAGGATCAAATCTGTGCTTGGGTGCTACTTACAATGAAAAATATAGCTAAATTAGAATCTCTTCCTCACCCTGAATTTGCACAGTTCTAGAAACAAGGCAAAACAGAAAGAAACTGTAGGAGCTCAATAGGCTGGCTTCTTTAAAATACTTCACAACACCTGCTGTAAGTTCTGGTCTCACTAATTAAGAATTGYATCACATAATTATGATTTGTCCACTGAATTTGACTATACTGATGATAGCCTGGAAACATGAACTCACTCCAACATCAGGATGCCTGTTTTTCAGCTGATAAATGTTTAAAAACAATATCTATGCTGGTAAAAAAGAAAGAAAGTTGCTCTGTCCCCTAAGCAATGTCCCCATTAGAAGAGAAGGAATATGACATTGGAGGAATTACTTTCCTAAAGTTCAAGAGGGATTTGAAGAAACGGCTATTTGTCTGGRACAAAGATAAATAATCTCTGACTCRGAAAACTGTTGAAGAATTAGATTAGATAGAATTAGATACAACTACCTGAAAGGAGGCTGTAGAGAGACGGGTGCTGGTCTCTTCTCCCATGTAACAAGTGACAGGACGAGAGGAAATGGCCTCAAGTTGCGCCAGGGGAGGTTTAGATTGGATATTAGGAAAAATTTTTTCACTGAAAGGGTAGTCAGGCATTGGAACAGGCTGCCCAGGGAAGTGGTGGTGGAGGTGTTCAAAAAACGTGTGGATGAGGTGCTTCGGGACATGGTTTAGTGGGCATGGGTACTGGGTTGATGGTTGGACTCGGCGATCTTAGAGGTCTTTTCCAACCTTAATGATTCTATGATTCTATGATTCTATGATTTTGTAAAGAACTTTGCTTCCTTGAGCTATGTCATGGAAATACATAGTATGTACTTTTGTTACCTTTTCTTGCAGTGCGATTTAAGAATATATACCAGTCAAACTAAAGGGCAAAATCAATTTCGCAATAAGAAGCATTAAGATACTAGTTATTGATATTTTATTTGTGGCAAAATAATTCAGAGATTTATACTGAGATATATTTCTTTTTTTTTTTTTCATTTGACTTGGCACAAATTTAGTACATATTTATAAATGCTTSGAGCAAAATGTTTTGTCCCAATTAAGAGGAAGGGAATGAAATCATTGTCCAACAGGCAGAAATAATATTACTAATTGGATTCATTTTGCAAAGTTAGGCAAATCAGATTCTCACTACTGGATCTAAACCAGCATGTTAAAAAGTAATACTTTTTTTTTTATAGTCTTTTTTTCCATAGGCAGTGACCCTCATATGTTGTTTAGTTACACCAATTTATCCCTACATTTATAGTAAATATGGGTGTGTCTCCAATAATTTGCTAGGCAAATAATTTTTAGGCTTAGCCYGAGAAGTAATCAATTAATGAACTAATTGTAAAAACCCCAACTTTTGACTACCTTGTCCRTTTTCAACTTCTGCTCATCCTCCAACTCATTTTTTCACCAAAGATCCCTCTTTATTTTTGGGATCTCTACAGGGGCTCTGAGTTTTCCCTTAGTGTATTCCCTGGTAGAATTTTGCTCATTTCCTTTTGATGTAAGCAATCATTCGAAGCTCAGAGGGCACATTATCAAGTGTAATGGAAGAAGTCCAACAATGTTTGTGGACCAAGACTTAAAGTGGACTTAGTCACCTTGAACATGATTTAGGTTGAATGGCAGCAYCTACATTTGAAGTCATGTTCACAAACCAGGTCTCCAATGACAACAGAAAATATCCCTCCATTATGGACTGCAAAGCTACCCAGGTATTAATGCTGTACATGTGCATGAGCCACAAGGGCTAGCTAAATACATTACTAGATGTGCCTGATAGTACAAGAATTAGACCAGAATTATCTTTAAATTTTACTAAGTGACCATTTTGAAGTATTTTACCTAAMGAAGTCTCTGAAGCAGAAACAGACCTTTATATCAAATAGATAAAAGTGGAAGGTATAAAGYTGAGTCTCTCCAGGTAAAGAGGGCTCTGAAAGAGTGTCAGCTAAATCCCTTGGAGAGTACACAATGATTATAGTAAATGGGGTTACATCAGGYTGGCAGTCAGTTACCAGTGGGGTTCCCCAGGGCTCAGTTTTAGGGCCGGTTCTCTTCAATGTTTTTATAAATGRTCTGGATGCAGGAATCAAATGTRCATTAATTAGGTTTKTCAATGATACTAAATTAGGAGGAGCTGTGGACTCTGTCAGGGGTAGAGAGGCCTTTACAGAGAGATCTGGATAGACTAGAGAGCTGGGCAATCACCAACCACATGAAATTTAACAAGAGCAAGTGCTAGATTCTGCACCTGCGATGGGGTAATCCTGATTGTACATATAAATTAGGGGATGAGAGGCTGGAGAGCAGCCCTGCGGAAAGACATCTGGGAGTTTGGGTTGATGACAAATTGAATATGAGTCAACAGTGTGCTCTGGCAGCCAAAAGGGCCAACCATGTCCTGGGGTACATCTAGCACAGCATAGCTAGCCGGTTGAGGGAGGTGATTGTCCCACTCTACACTGCACTGGTGCAGCCCCAGCACAAGTACTGTGTGTGGTTTTGGGCATCTCAATATAAGAAGGACATCAAACTATTAGAGTGTGTCCAGAGGAGGGTGACCAAGATAGTGAAAGGTCTCAAGGGCAAGACTTATGAGGCACATCTGAGGTCGCTTAGTTTGTTCAGCTTAGAGAAGGCTGAAGGGTGACCTCATCGCAGCCTACAACTTCCTCAAGGAGTGCAGTGGAGGGGGACATGCTRATCTCCTCTCTYTGGTGACCAGCGATAGGACACGTGGAAATGGTAAGAAGCTGTGTCAGGGGAAGTTTAGATTGGGAAAAGGTTCTTCACTGAGAGGCTGGTCTGTCAGTGGAGCAGGCTCCCCAGGGAAGTGGTCACGGAAACAAGCCTGTCAGAGTTCAAGGAGCATCTGGACAGTGTTCTTAGTCATATGGTTTACTTTTAGATAGTCCTGCGAGGAGCAGGGAGTTGGACTCAGTGATCCTTATGGGTCYCTTCCAAGTTGAGACATTCTATGATTCTGTGATTCTATGATACACAAGGATAGAGAAAGTATCACTGTCACTACCATTTTAGAAGCACAGTAATTACAGCTGCATTTTGTCAAGGGCTTGATGTTGCTGATGCCTTAGTTGTACTCAAAGCATGTCTGGCAGGCAGGAATTGTTAGGAAGTCTCTGGGTCCTAATGAAGTTTTTGTAGGAACTGGACACTAGGCCAGCAGTGTTCCCTCTTTCAAAAACAGGGATGTTATGGCCAAAAAATTCTGTGCTTGCATGGGAAGGTGCTTTATGACTGTAAAAACCTTAGGCTTTATGTCTATTTGACAGATTATTTGGGATGTTAAAATCCTCTAAAATAATATCTTGGGTATGACCTATATTTTTAACAGCGGTTTTTACTGTTGATTGGCAAGGACCCTCTCTGCTCATTAATCTTCGGGATTTATCTCTTATGGATTTTAGATTAGAGTCTATCAATGTGGTCTATAAAGCACATTCACGGTTGTGGCACAGCTAAAGCTTGCATAACAATAAGAAAATGTTCTCAGTATTGGAAGACTGAGTTAGTGAAATTCAAATGCTCTTAACATGCAGCTAACATTTAGGTGCTCCATAGAAATTGAAGTGAATCAACCCTTCTTTTGCCACTGTGTTGATTWTTGTGAAAACTTATGATTGTTTATCGGGGAGGTGGACTTTAAACTGAGTCCAGGTAACTCTCGTCATAATGCAAAGCTGACTGAGAATCTCTCTCAGTAATTCCTAATTGTAGACAAATCTTAACAGCAAATAAACTCAAGGTAAGGTGATGGAATTACCAAATATAGCCAAAGATAAAAAAGGAGATTAGTTTAGAGCTAGGGATAGATGTCCTCCTGTAGAAGACACAGCGTGAATGCAGAGATTCTCCCTATGAAGTTCTTTGTTTCAAAAGATAAAACTTACCCTTTGGGCATTTAAATAGAATGTCTGTAATTCATAATTTAGATTACAATGTCACTATGCTGGCAGGTTATTTATAAGCTTATAATTAACATAAAACCTGATGTATCGTTCTGATTTGTGGTGTGTATTTACAGATTTTRAGTTTCAAAACTTATTACAATCTATAAGAAGTTTTCCAGTGACATTTAATCAGCTTCATACCAGGCCATAAAGCTTTTATTTTACCTAGCTACCACAATATGTCTGATATTTCCCCCTTATATGGCTTTTCTGTGTAGAAACAATCAGGAAGATTAATTCAAGTGAACTTTAAAAATTGATTAATTAGGCCATATGAAAGTGTTGTGTGGGCACTCATTCAGAATTAAAGCAACCTCAGTGAAATTTTCATCAATTCAGTTTCAAAATAGGTTAAACTAAATTAAATCAAGGTCACCTTAGTTCTTAATAAGTGACCGCYCAAGCATTTAGCAGTGTTTAACTGAGCTCTTTTAACATACACCTCTTGTTAATGCACAGTATGCCTCTGGTTAGACAAGCCTGCCAAGATTTAGTCTCCAAGTATTTCTTTAAAAGTCAACTTCAGAATAGTGGAATGACTAACACCAAGTTGTTGGAAAGCTTGCATATGCAGCCTTGGTCCTCACAATTCTAACAAACATGAAATGTTGAGACATTCCTGGATATCCGCAGAACAGAGGCTGTTCTACACAGACTCTCTTGCAAGCAGCCTTAGTGAGAGGCTCATTCTGCTCTCACGCTGAGCGCTTGTACTGCAGAGTAAGGAGCACCCTGGAAAATCTTACTGAATGAGAACATCCTTCATAGACACAGGTCTTGTAAATGAATGAGCACAGACCTTATACAAAAAAATCTGAAACTTCTTAGAGTGCCAGTTCCTTCTATTATTTTCCAGCCAATGGCACACTTTCTTCTGTTCGGAAAATACAACATTAATATTAGTGATTTATTGCTGAATTCTGGTGAGAAAAAAATGATGACTCTCTAATATAAATTACTTCAAGCATGCTATTACTGTTTTCATTATTACTTTCAGAGACACAGCTGTTACAGTTAATGGTCCCTTCCTTGATCTATATTTCTATTTCGAGAAAGGACATCATATCTTTTCTTCTCAACATTTTTGTTCAGCTGCTTTGATCTAGTTGCATTCAAATAGTCAGCTTCAGGAGTATGAGTTTATGCAACTGAAGTTCTGGAAGAAACTGCTGACAGAATACCAGAACCATCATACAACTGAGACACACAGACTGTCTGGGTGGCAAGGAGACTAGAAAATATCTGACATTCATCACCTATCTATAGATGAAAGCTACCTGTCCTGCAGTGATAAAGTTCTTGGCTTCTCTTTTGAATATTATACATTATTTTGAAAATAGTTCAATGCTTCTATTTTATAGAACAGTACCAATATGGTTGTGCTTAATGAAATGGACAAAAACTGCAACTTCAGAATAATGAAAAGATCATATTTTCCTCCAAAGTCTTCAAATCCTTCAGAACCAMGGAAAAATAAAGGAAAGTGGTCTCATTCTCTTTCAAAATAATGATCCATGGAAAAAATCTTACACATTGCACTGCTGACAAGTTTATGTTCCCTCAGCATTGAGGAAACATCCTTGATGGTCTCTCAAATGGCTCTCATATCAAATCTCGCATTAAATAGAACTTTCTGCATTTGCAGATTTGGAAATTGTCTTTGCATTAGAAAATATATTACAGGAAAACAGAAAGTGCAAAGCAATAAAACAACCTTACAGTAATAAACCAATCACCACATGCTAATACAGACATGTAATGAATTCATTCACTGGAGTTGCTGAGGTTTTCATGTGGTGATCACTATGTGCCATTGAATATCTTTTGCTGATAATATGACTAAATTATTCCTCTTTATACTAGAAAACATTTGAGAAACTGTATTGCTCTCTATCACTGCAGAAGCAGAGGAAAAACCTAGCTGAGAAATTTTTTTTTATAAAAGTGCTAGCATGGTATGTTCATATAAACGGTGTTCCAAGTCTGCTTAATGATAATTTTAGTTTTCCCTAGGTACAAATTCTTTGACTAGATAGTAATTATAGAAGTTCTCATGTCCAAGAAAGTTTTAAACCTCTAAAATGTATGAGGGTAGACGCATGAATTATGTAAGTCTATTTACAACACATCTATTTACATGGAAGTTAGCATGACTAGTTTGATTTCTCTTGACCTTGAGAATAATCCACACATTTCTATAGTTTAACAAAGAAATTTATATAGGACTAGTATCAATCTCATTATTTCTCACTTTTCATGCTCTTCCATCACAGCCTCTCTTTATTTCTGCCACACTTGTATATCTGTGGGTTTAGATAGCACAGTAAAAACATCAACCTCTTCAACTAACTGTATGACAAATGCAACACACATTGTTTCCTTAGTTTTCAGCCATGAGGACAGTTACAAGGTAATTTCAAGAAACATAATTGGCTTTTGATTAATTTAGATTTTCATACTCTGGTATAAGCCTTGAAACAAACTAGGATTTATATAAAAGTATACAGCTGTTCATATAAAGAGTATGATAGCTAGTCCTCACCACAAGACAACAAAGTTGCACTGGGAAGATCCATATTAATGTTTAGTTCATATTTTCTGTGTAAACCAATTACACCTCACAGGTGAGATTAAAGACTTCGATCCTTGTCTGTCATGAATCAGTGCAGTTCCACTGAAGTCATGGGGATTAATTTATACTAGTCAAGAATCTGGAACATATTTTTTTTACCCTAAACTAGGAAAAACATGAGCTAGCTGATTACACAATGCAGAGAGATTTCCTCCTAAGATGCCCTACCTTTATTCACCTTCTTTGTGGGGGGGGGTTGGGGTGGGGAGCACACGGTGATGGGAGACAATATTCATTAATGTGAGAGAAAGTAAATTGAACATGCTTCTCCTTCTGTGGTTTTGTTATGGAACAGATTTTCTATGAGGAGCATATGTTTGTTTTAAATAATGTACTGCTAAATTAATTACAGGCCACATATATGTTTAAAAGTTAAGGAAGTTGGTAAAGCAATACCAGTTGAGCAAATCATTCTCCACAGGAACAATATTTATGGATTTGATTTACCTGGCTTGCCTCACATCTTGTCCCCTAGACTTGAATGAGAAGTGTGAAAAGATTGCAAGAGTGATCTCCTTTACAAAAAAAACAAAACAAAACARAAACCCACAAAGAAAAACCAAAATCAAAAAGGAAAATTTTGGAAAGCAAAAGGAAGTTCCTTTACAATAAAGGAGAATCATATACCTGATGTCAGGTTGTGATGTCGTGGAGCTTCTTTTACTGGCGGGACTCCTAAAGAACAAAACAGATAACAAATTAATCTTCAGTTTCAGCCCCAAAAATTTAAATAAATTTCAATAAGAAACATGCTAGTTTCTTGGAATCAACTCACAGATAGGAATCTGTATAAAACAGATGGGCTTTTTAAACGTGACTTTCCTAGTAAATTATTTAAACATAGAAATTTTATGTCTAGTAAAACCACAGAAGCAAACTGCTTCTAGATACTAGTTTAGCAAACTTTCACYGGTACAACTAACCAACTGTTACCCTTTGAGGGTCCAGGACTTTCAATATGCAATGYTTATATGCAAGTCACTGTCTTTAACCAATGTAGAGGAGACATTTGTGTCTTAGACCACTAATTTAATAAATTAGTGTAACTTACTACTAATAATAATCTTCAGAGGTATAGCAGAAACCATTTTTCTGTCTGCATATTACTGTGGGGAAACAATCAAGACAGTGCTGTGTCCGACAGGTTAGTCAGAATATAGGTGATCATGAAGCCTATCTTCTGTGTAAAAAAYGCTTCTTGTTATCAATGTAGTTATKCTACAATACGCAGTTGGTGATGTAAAGCATCACACAAGCGATGGAGATGAACTTCGCACTGCCTCACTARGGACCGTAACAGCGGGCTAAGTGGGGACTACCAGTCCGCTCGTGTGTGGGTGCGGTGCTGGAGGGCTCTGCAGACAGGCGAATGCGCTACCAGCCAGGCAGGGTCGCAGGCAGGGCACCGCTGAGCTAATCCTTGATACTCACGTGCAAAGGAGCCGTGAGACATTCTATTAGTGGGGATTTATGCACAATATCATCACTTTGTCTTACTTGCACATATTTAGAAAGACTAACAAAGCTCCTCTTTCCAATCCCATGAAAAAAGCTGTTTGCAGGTTTTTTTTCATTGCTGTTTGCAGAGATTTTCATCCCTTTATTACCTTTGTTTTTTTCGTCTTTCAGATGTTTCTTCACAATTGGTTTTTCTAGCAAGGAAAAAATAGYACAGTTCAAGGTTGGTAAATTGACTGCTGAATAGATTATTACCTAGAGTTTTCAAGTAAAATTCTTTGAAAATTAGCACAGATCTTTTAGGGGTTGTTTCAAATAGCAATACGTGCAAAATTGTAATCTCATACTATTTTTATTGTGATTTCTACATATATATGCACACACAGAGTAAATTCCTACCTTCTTTTTCCTTAGCTGTCTTTGYTTTTTTTGCGGCTAGAAAGATTTGCAAGGGAACAACATTAAGTGACAGGCATCAGAAATATGGAGCTCTTACAATAAGTACATTGCACAAAGCTGATCTCCCTGGTAATTTCCCTGGAATAATAACTGTGCTAAATGTGCCTCATGGCATGCATACAATGTATCTAATATTACAACAGTGGCTGCTACCCTTAGCGGCAGTAGCAGTTCTGGGCTTTCTGAACAGTCATTGGAAATTGTTTGAATATTGCTGGTTGCAGAGTAGTTTGGAAACTCTTGAGAACGGCTTTAGGCACTAGAGTTCTGTAATTCCCTAACTACTGCCAGAATTCCCTAATTATTGGTTCCCAAAATGCATCAGGGAAGGATCCTTCTGCCTATTGCCTGCTTTTTACCCTCTTTCCCAGAGCAATCATCTCAATTGTCTGAAACAAAAAMCAAAACAAAATAAAACAACCTCCCAAGATATGGAGCTAGATGGACCTTTAGAACCACCAAATGTGACCATTCTGAAGTCCTGAAGCACTAGATTCTGGTTTATTTTATTTAGTTTATTTTTCTTTAATTGTACATTAACTTAGAACATGTGCTTTTTTCTTTTCAGYATCCTTTTCCCCAGCCCGCAAACACAGATATTTGGTCTGTGACTCCATTCAACAAGGCAGACTGAAGTTAAATAAGGTGTATTGCTTCAGGCATCTGAGCCCATTTCTATATTCCCTGTTGACTATGGCAGAAAACTGGCAGGCTGCCTTTGAATTGTTCATTTTCACTTCATATCACCCAACCAGTTGTAATAACACTTTTTTCAAAGTCTTCTGGTGCATGTGTTATCTGATTAACATGAGTTTGCTCAGTGCTGATCACCTGTGTCTAGCTTACCAAAACATGCTGCAGAAGATGAACAGTGGAAATAATCAGCCGATCAAGAACAGTCTTTGGTAGAGAGCTGCGTAGCTGCAATGCTGTCAGTTTACAAATGCTGGTTTACATCAGCATTGCTCATTGTTGATGAACAATATGTATTAAACAGCACTGATATGTCCATTAATTCTTTCCATAAGACATACCAGAGAAATGTAATATTTATCTGCTATTGGGATTTCACTTGTTGGCTCTCCAGCAAAATAATCAGAAATGAAGAGGAAGGAGGGAAGGAAAAGAATATGAGGTTCRGTACCATGTGTTTTCAAAACAAGTAATCATTTAAATATGTCTCTTTCATCTGCAACTTTTCTGCAGGATATTAATTTGCAAAGAAATTTGCCTTAACAATGGACRTGTACACAGAATTTCACACTGAAAGCTAAGAGTCCCACTCTTTGAAGTACTATAATCCACCATGTGATGGTTCCYGCAAATGCAAACACTGTGCCAATCAAAACTTTCTGGCAAGCAAATATTTAAATAGAGTTGTTTTTAAATGTGCATTCAAAGTTACAGGTGACTATGCTATTTTCCAAAAAATGTATTCATTTTAATTGTTACCTCTCTTTTCTTATCATCCACGCATCCCAATCAAAGACYGTCACTGGCCTTGAATAGCTGGCATTCACCCCGTATAACTGTTTCTCCTGCATTATCCTTTTGTCTTGCCTTTTAAGAGTAAAAGCTCTTGAGAGCTGGAAAAAATTTGACTACAACTTTGCACAGCACCTAGCACAAAAGCAACATATATTCCTGTGCTATTATAAYACCCATAATAATAAATGAAAATTGATCAATGTGATGAGATAGAAATTCCCTGGTATAAACCATCATTTCTCTTTTTAAATCAAAGAAATSAATTAAATTGTGATTTGGAATCCAATAATTTTTTACATATTGCTACTTCATCAGTCCTAGTTTTATTTTAGAATCCAATTTTAAGGAAAGTGAATAACCTCACTAGCCAGGCAAAACCTTTATTCTTTGAACCTAGAGCTGGATAAAAAAGGAATATGCTCACAAAACATTTCAAGGTCTCTTTTCATTGAATTATCTCGGTATTTTTTTCATGCCGAGTTTTGACTTCAGATGAACATGAGGTTCTACAGCTCACACCAAGGTGAAAATGTTTCATCAATGCATTTTCAACAGGAAGACTGAGCAATTAAGCATGGTTTTCACTAACACATTCCAGGAAACTTTCATTCAGGTCTTCATTCATAAGGAGACTCATAAATGTCAGTGCTCAATACTTAGGCACCACAGACATTCAGCAATGGCCAGTTTTGCTGCTATTAAATGCTAGCATGCTTAAGTCCATTAATATTTACATTTCTGCTTATGATCATGCTCATACTTGCTGAAAGCTGATACATTACTGCATTGTGACCCATGGATTAATATTTCTTCTCATTTTCACAAGAAAAAAAAATTTGTCTGAGGCRCCAAATCTAGGAAAGGGGTTCATGCCCTCACTCCTTAACTAYGGAGTTCTTCCTCTTGATTGCAAAACACTGTTTGGTATTACTTCTTGCATGAGTAAGAAATGCCACCAGTTTTGTCCTCTGTTCAAGGTAACCTTTCACAATTTGAGAGTCTTTAGTCAGTACGCATCTGAGTTTCATTACACATTCAGATTTGATATAGGATCAATTGCTGTCAAAGACCCTCCTGCGTGCTAAAATAGAAATAGTGAAAAATCAGATAGTTTACTAATTAATTCTATAATTGCATGATAATTCACTTAGCAGGTTACTATAAAAAATGTATTGTTAATTTGAGGACTTTTCAAACTCAAACTTGTATTTCTGTTTATAACCTGGCATTCATTTAACAATACAACCTCTCTACTGATTTAAATCCCATTTACTTTTATAGTAAGACTGGACAGGATGCAATGTGTGAATAAATTTGGCCCAAGAAAAGTGTATAGATTTATTTTACATTTCTACTAGACCTGAACCCCAAAATCAGTGAGTATWTTGTGTCCATGGCTATGTCTCATGCTGAATTACATGATAGCTATGTTGATGTTATGGCAAGCATACTGTACACCTGGCTGGGAAATATATGAAGCAAAGCTATATAAAGCTCTAGAAATAAAGGCGGCAGTGATCCCACTAAGTGTTCCTTTTTGAGTGGAAAAAAAGTAATTTAAAATAGATAGCTCTGGTGCTTAAAATCTTGAACTAGATATATTCAAGGGTGGTTAGCTCAAAATAGGCACTGTAAATAGAATTACTTTTGTATATGATCATGGGTCTGCTTGTTACTGTCTTTTCTCTTTTTCTTTTTTTTTTTCCCTTTTCTTTTTCTAAAGGCACTGTTAACCTTTATAATGATTTCAAGCAGCAGGATATAAACTCACAATATGCCAGGATAATATAGCTCTTGATAAAAAAGCGTTGTAGACAGTGATTTTGAGTTCAAATGATCCTTATTGCAGAAAGCATGAGGAATTAGTCACTTAAATCTCTGATGGTTCTCTAATAAAAGAGAGTGCCGTCAGTGGTTCTCAGATAAATCAGTGCAGAAGACAYAAAATGTCAGCGAACAGATCCAGTGAACGTAAGACTGAACAATTCCGAATAATGGAATCAAATAGAGGAAAATTTACTTAAAATACTGGCAAAAAAATGGAAATAAACCCACCAATAGCTTCACAGGAAGTAATAATTTTGCAATGATGACTTGAAAACGGAACACTGCAATTCAGGATTGCAGGATATCCTTCRGTGTTGGCACATTTCAGGTGCTTTGTGTTCCCCCTTTCCCTTTGGAGCTGGGGTTCAGAATAGCACTGTGTCTTCTGACAGGTGTTTAAGAGCAAGTATTCATCTTGTCTAACTTCAAGCACCTAACATAGGAGACTAATTTAGGAAACTTAATGGAATCATTTGCCTTGCCTTGTCAGCTTCTGACCTGGAGCAGGAAGAGGTCTGTGTCCCATGGGGCTTGGCCTTGGTTTTAGATACTCTTTGTAGATTACTTTGCAACAGAATTACACATGGTTTAGTCTCGATGTGCCAGGCACAGTACAAAAAAAGAAAACAAAGATCCTGTGCTAAAGAGGCTACAACTAATCCATCTGTGAAGGTCCATACTTCAACATTTTCACAATTCAAAGCATGCCGTGTAAACACTGTCCTGATTGTTGTCTGATCATGATTTGCAGTATGTAACATGCAATTAGTTGCCACAATAAGCATAGATCCCAGTCTTTATCTATTCTGAAGTCTTAGTGACCTTAACAAGGACATTATCCAATGACTTCAGTGGAAGTCTTTGTTATGCAAGAAATTCCCCTTGAATCCTCCTTAAAACTTAACTAAAATGGAAATATTCCTTTCTCTTTTTTAATTTAATTTAGTTTTTGATTAAAGTAAGGAAAAAAAAGCATATTGAAACAAGGYCAAGAACGTGCTTAGTGAATTCATGAAATAAGTCATTTTCAAATGGTAAAAGAAGTAACGAAAATGTTGTCTAATTCAGTTACGTTACATGACATTTTGTTATTTTAAATAAACAATATATTTGCATAAAGTTAAATTATGTGTCTACACTCATCTAAAATCACCAGAGCACCAATTATGCTACTAGCATAATTTACTTTGCTTTTATAAAAACTAAAAATTGCAAACAGAGTTTGAGTGTTGCAGCTTCACAATATTAAATTATAAATGTACTTAGTTTTGGTGTGTTCAGCTGTTACTAAGCAGACTGAATACAAGGKTATCTGTAGTATAAGCAGGAAAATAGCATCATCTAACATGACAAAAAAGCAAAAATGCAAATTGAGACAACATGCATCTGAAAAGAAGGTTTATATTCCATAGGAAACAAGACATGACATTTACTTGCAGTGTTTTTCAGTTTGACTGGGAAGTGAAAAGAGGAAAGAAAAATGGTCAGAACAGTCAGATGCAGCATAATACTGTTATGGTGGAGAATGGCTTTATTTGTTCTATGTATTTACTGCATATCAAAATGTAATTTTTAGTAATCTGACAGTAATTAATAACAATCTAGTGATGGATAATAAAAGTAGGGATGTTCTCATCTACACATGATAATTGCTGTGCTAGAGTTAAGGATGAATAATACTAACAATAAGAGTTTTAATTCTTCACTAATTTCCTTTCACTGAGAAGCATGGAGAAGACTTTTTAAACCCATGGTGATTGCTTCACAGTGAAACTGAACAGTGCTKCTTCCTATGCCTGCAGTAATTTTGCTCTATCTTGTACAAGTGAGGCTGCATAGGAGTTATGATATGCAGAGACATTTATCATAGACGATGGATAGTGCCAGGTCATGATCTGAAYAGTATGTTGTATAATACCTGCTATGGAGGAAAATTAAACTGTTGCTGGTCCTGCGAAGTTGACTCATACAGTAAGGCTGTGAAGTCCAAATAAATGGCAGATACCCACAAATAATTAGCAAAATGAAGCTATTTAAAGCAAGCGCTTTCGGAAACCTTTCAGATTCTTTGCTGGCATAACTTCTTTGACATCGGTGGAATTACAGAAGCAGAAATTTGACCTTTGATATATATCTCCAGAAAATGACAACAGGCATTGCAAATATGTACTCTGCTACCTTAGCTATGGTATGACACATCAAGGCCATTCTATACAGCAAAACAGATCAAAGGGCCATGATTTTGACTTTTGTCATATGCAGTTGTATTTTGCAATTTTTTAAAATAACAGTTTCAAAAGTAACGAATACATAAAATGCAGGAGTGCCTACCTGGTTTTGTAGGTGGAACATCTTTTACATGTCTGACTGCTTCATGCTCTAGATAAAAGAAACAGCATAACAAAATTGCTTCTAAGTTACATTTTGTATGTCTTTTTTTTTTAACTAAGAAGGATTGCATGTATATTTTTCAGCAATAAGCATTCATTTTCTCTTGCTTCGTGCTGTTATTTTGGAAAAAAAGCCACATGACTAGTTACTAACAGATTACCCACTGAGGGATCTGCCACAAAATAGTGAAGTTCAGTAGTACTGCACATAGCTCCACACATATAGATACTATTAATGCTACTAAGAGTTATACATGTATCTTAAAGTCAGCTAATAGGGACTTCCCTCAATTTCTGAAATGTAATTTGTATCTACTCTCCATTTTTGTTATTTGAAAGGAGAGTACAGAGCAAACTCAGCAACCATTCACTCAACCTTCATGTTGTTGAGTCAGACATACTTGAGCTGAATTCCCAAAGTCTTGAACACATCCTATTCCATATGAATAAGTTATATCTTAACTGTGGAAAATTAGAGAACTAGCACTGCTTGGTAGGCAATGCAAAATTCTTTTTTTCGCCTGCTCTCTTTTCTATTCCATAATTATTACTGGAAAAAGATAAGAATTTATGTTAGGTGCCTGGAAATAGAAAAGACAAAGAGGCTTTGTTTTAAAAACAAGGTCCAAAACTATATAATTTATACAAAAGTCACACCCGCTTAAAAGAAATTGGAAAAACTCACACCACAGATCTCATAGCATAGTAGCAGCTATGCCAAATGTATGCAAATAGGGGGCACAATACATTTTAGAGCTGAGGAATCAGTGGACAGCTATGCTGGCCTTGTTTCCAGGTGATGTTTCCCACAGCTAAAAATCTGTGCATCATGTTCTTTTTAAGCAAGAAGAAGGACACAAAGGTGGGCTGTAAAGTGGAAAATGTTCAAAATGTGAGTAGCCCCTGAAAAAAGGGCAATATGCCTCAGCCCTTCAGCTACTTAGATGAATAATTGAACTCCTAGCAACTGTGATTTCAGGTGAAGGTATATGCTGGGAAATGTTGAGATGAAGACATGATAGGGAATTTCAAATAGGAAACAGTTTTATGAAGTGTGAATTAAAAATTATGTGAGTGAAGAGTGATATTTTTCCCACATCTGGGCTTTTTTTGAGCTTGGCAGTATTTGGGGACTTTTAACTGAATATTTTTTTTTTTCACTTTTGCGGTTTACTTTACATCCTGAAGGCATGAAAGGTATACAAATTTAACAAGCAGGCTGCATGTTAAGTTAAGGTATGGACTCTCTTCCGTTCTTTTTGACTGAGAAAAATTCTAGATGCAGTTATACTAAAATAAATTATTAGGAATAAAATGTGATGGTGTATTTCTTTTTCTCTTTTTAATTCAGCAGGAGCATTTATTCAACCCAACTGTTAACAGTGATTTTTAAAAAGCTTGTCACTCCTGTATTAATTTTTTTTGTTGATACTTGTGATATGGGAAGCATAGAATGAGTTGACTCCTGTACTGAAGCAATTGGTTATGACAAATGGACTTTTAAACAGCAATGGCAAGACAATATGTTAAATGAAAGCAATGGAAGGCATGGTGATAAAGACACTATAGTTTTAAGCAAAACTAGAAATTGCTAAGGAACAGTTTACACATGTTAAAGTCAAAAAAGCCACACATATCCAGCTATATTACAGGAATTTTTCTGATCAAGGTAGGTACCACGTACTTGCTGGCTTTGCCTGGACTACTGAAGACAAAAGAAGGTAAATTGTGATATTTAGATACAAAGAGAAAAGAGATTCTACTTTTTTTTTTTTTTTTAATATTCAAATATTTTTATGGCAGTCAGTTCTCACTTGTTCTTAGCTTCCTTTACTCATGTAAAGATGCACAGCGTTTAGGCCCCAAAATGCAGGTGGGGTCTAACATGTTTAGACCTTTGCAAGTCCCACTAGCTATCAGCTCCTGCTGAAATAATGCAGTATCCTGTCATTTAGCACAGTGATACATTTATGTATTCCAGGACCATTTCTCCCTGTGTAACAGTGTAAATCAGAAGTAGCCCCAGACCAGTCAACAGGTGGTTGGAAATTTTGGGTGGGATTCGACTGAGTTTCAACATCAAGAAAACATTCATCTTCACTTTTAGTCAGGAGAGTGTTAGTCATCTCCGGTGGATAATTCATATAATTATAAAATGGTTGTTAAAGAAAGATGGGAAAGATGGTTATTTTTGTAATGGCTGATGATAAGACGGCCAACCTGAAATACTGCATTTTCAGTTTGGTTCCAACAAAAAGGAAAAAGACTTGGTAAGGACCTGATTCAAACAAATATTACAAAAGGTAGTCAAGTCCTGATATTTCTAGCAGTTTTGTTTCCAACCACTGCTAAACCACAGTTTGAGCCTTCTGATTTTGCTCAGAGACTGAGAGTGAAGCTTAGCTGAACCTAAAAAAATAATTGTGAATTTAGGTGTGAAAATCTTCTAAATCCAAAGATGTCATTTCTTCGTTCTCCAGACTTGTTTGCCTATCAGTAATTGCTAACTCATTAAACGTTCAGGTTAGAAATATATTGAAGTATTTTGCAGTAATTTCTCCAATTCTATTAACAGAATCATAATTTATATGATTTTGAACAGGCTACAGCAGTTTATGATTAGATAAAAACTATCAAAATAATATTTTTATTGGATAAACAGAGTGCTGTAAAACATCAATTCATGGTAAAATAATAGATTATCATGAGAGTTCTTATAGAAAGCAATACAAACTCACAGATGCTATGAATGTTCACAATTAGAGACAGAACCATACTATTCTGTACAACATCTATTGCGCTACTGAAGAGAAGAAAACATATATGAAATAAGAATAGAAATGAGGTAGTAAACAGCACCATTCAGTTTAAATAGCATTTTTTTTATTGAAAATACCAATCATCATCATCATCATCACCATCATCATCATGTCAAATGAAAATCCGTTGTTGGCATCATTGTCTAAGATTTGGCAATCCTTCATTTTATGTTTGGATCAAGGCTAATCCCAGCAGAAATCAAGAGGTAGTTATCTAGAAAAAGCCTTCAAAACAGCTCTGTGTAGACTGTCAATGATGGTGAGAATGTTCTAATTCCATGGGTGACCCTTCAGGGCTTCTATAACAGTCAATACTACTTGAATCTTTTCTGTCAGCATTATTATTACAAAACCTACAAGGTATAAATCATAGAAAAAACCCAGAGACTTAGAGGTTAGTCACAAAAACATTTTCCCCATGAGAAAGCCAGTTTAAGACCAATCCAAGTCTCTAATCCAACTGTTGATTCACCCTCCTGCATCACTCCCTACTTGGGCACTGGTCTTTGTGCTGTAAATTCAGTTACTTGAAAGACCTGAGTTTAAAAACAAAAAACAAAAAACAAACAAACAACAACAACAACAAAAAAACCCAAAACCAACAAAAAAAAAACCCACAAAAAACCAGCAATGCATTACAAGGATATTTGGGATCATTTCAGAGATCTGATTTACAGCTCAACCCCATTTCATTAGCCCAGCTCTGTCAGAGAGGCTGGAACAAGCAGCTCAAGAGCTGAAATGTCTTGACCTGGCTTTGTCATTGGAAAGGCTGTTCTTAGAATGGTATCTGCTGTTGCCACTCTGATGGATTTGCTCTAAGAAAGCTTTTTCAGTCACAGATTTCAAAATACCATAAAAGAATGATTGCAGTGTAAATGTACTACATTAGAAGAGTCCTGAATAGTGTTTAATACCCCCTTTGCCCCCCCATAAATCAGGAGAGAATGACTTGTTCCTACCTGACTTCTCAGTGGGAGTTGTCTTTTGTTGTTTAATTTTCTCCTCTGTATTAAGAAGGCAGCATTAAAGTTAGAAATTCACACTGTGTTAGCAAAGGTGCATATAACTGGAAAAATATTTCTATATGTTATACATATAGTTCACAATGACAAAATAAATTAATAAAATAAATCACTATCCCATTGCAGCACTGTAAAAGAGCACGTATGCATTATGAGTTCTGACTGCATGGTGAGATCATATCCATGGAAAAAATAAATTCCAATAAAAATAATGTCTCAGTCACCAGAAAACAGCCACATACCTGGTAGTGTCTTTCAGGTAGAGACTCAGGTGGAATCTGTATTCTAATAATACAACTATTATAACTTTGTGGACATCACCTTTCTAAGTGTCTAAATTCAACAGTTTGGTATTATACAACTCTCAGAACTTCTGCTCAGACACTGCCTAACCACAATTATGTACGGGCGTATCCATGTGTGTCTACACTCTGAAGATGAGAATGGTAAGGAGACCCCCAAGCAMATGCTAACTCGCAGAGCCATAGCCACATGGGACAGTGCCAGTCTGAATGCCAGTTCATACCACCTGCTACTGGACAGACCAGCTGGATATCTATCTGTCACAAAACCTTAGAGCAGCCACGAGCTTCTGCTAATTTCATGGGAAAAGCTGCCCAAGTTCACATGCTCTTGAGCTACCTGTGGCTTTGCTCAGCACAAATCTCAGATGATGTGGACCCATGTCGACATCAGCCACCAAACCTGAGCTGCCTCTCCTCCAAGCAAGCTGGTGGATGAATCTCCAGGCAGAGGTGCAGGCAAGACTACACTTTCTGATCAGGTGGGG
Source organism: Oceanodroma leucorhoa (assembly GCA_030449065.1). NCBI lineage: Eukaryota > Metazoa > Chordata > Aves > Procellariiformes > Oceanodroma > Oceanodroma leucorhoa. Next base: position 8,504,276 of record JASVER010000029.1, on the reverse strand, counting down.
TTTGTCTTTGCCTAAAGGCCCAGTCAGATGGGAATTGGGATGTTTGTTTTTGGATCTCTACTCAGCCCAGTTTGGTTGACTTGAACTTGAAGGGGAAACCCTTCCTGATCCTTCCATAGCTCTGCTCACATTTTCTCACTTTTCCCATATCTGAATTCAAACCCCTCTTCCAACCCCTACCTTTCAACATTCACATGCATCACTACTTTTCTTTTTAAATATGTTTAAGACACATTCAGAACATATTTCCCCTTCCTCTCCCTGATGGAAGCAGTTTACAGTCACATGCCTCTGGCCCCTTCCTTTTCTCTGAGACCTCTGCGAGGCATCAGATTCAAGCTGACAATGGCTGGGTGGAGGTCAGGTCGTGCAGGGATGTCTTGTCCCCTGAAGCCATTCAACTCATGTGAGTACTAGTTGGCTAGAAAGCCTCCGGGGTAGTCTGTCTGTGCATGCACAAAGCTGCTTGGCTCCTGACTAAGAGCAATGTTTCCAGCCTGGCAGTCAAACTTGTTTTTAAACGAGATGATGGAGGGAGGTACTGGGAAGGTGGTGAGTGGTTAGAACCACCTGTGAATTATCAGATCCCTGGTTTACCCGTCACTGTACCTATGTACCCTCAAACAGTCAACCTCAAGAAACAGTCAACCTCAAGAACTGCTGATTTTTTTGTGGGGGCTTTTCCTCTGGAACCCGAATGTCCAAGTTTGGATGCTAAATCCTAATCTGCACTCTGACTAAATATGYGGATAGTACAGTATTTAGAAGAGCAGACTGTTAAGTGATCTCAACATACATGACATTTCCTTTGAATTTAGCATGTAACTTCCAGAGAATTTTTTTTTCTGAGGGCAGAGAGCAGGTTTATCTTCTTCTCTGTGCTGATTTCTTTTTAACTTAGCTCTCTGAGGTTCCCAGAGGTATACACTTGCCAAAGAGGCCTAAAAAGACATTTATCATATGTCAATAGGTGGAAAAACAGCCTCATTTTTGTACAGTCCATGTTTCTCATCCATAACACAGCAGTGTCCCTCAAAGCTACAGTGCGAGTATGGAAATAAAACATACAGCAATTGTGGTTTGGGTTTTGTTTGCTTGGTTTGGTATTTTTTGATTTGTTTCTGGAAGGAAATCACTACTGATGGGGGAAAATACAGGGAGGGATAAAGCTTCATGGTTACTGATCTTTTCTATTCTTTGGAAATAAAATATAGTCCTGCATTGCTATGCTTTTCAGTTGTCATCTGGTAGGTGGTAATTTAATTTCTTTTCACTTGTATTAAGTTTAGGGCTTTTTTTCCCCCTTACTCAGCTATTGTTATTGTTAGCTTCTCATGAAAGCAGTGAATTAAAAAATCTCATCTCCATTTCATGGCAGGCTGCGAAGTTAGAAAGGTTTTTATAGCACAACCAGCAGCTTGAAGATGCAACTTGTTGACATAAAGTATCCTCTTTCTGCTCTTAGATGAGCTTTAGCATATAACAGCACATTTCACTAGTTTAGATTGGGGTATTAAGTTTTCCATGTACCAATACACAAAAAAACCCCAGCATGCTGACTTTAAACRTAGGCCCTGTACCATCCACTGGATTAATGAAAAATAAAGCTCAGAAGGTTTGGAGCTTCTCTTTCTTTGGCTATTCTCCCTGCTCTTTTGAACACTAAATAGGATATTTTTTCTAATTCTGGTGAGAATTTACAGTGATGTTTGCTCTGTAACTCTAGGAGTCAATCAAATAAGTCTGTGAGTGGATGGCATGTCTGATCCATTTAAAAGCATGGGAGGAATTTTTTTTTCMAAATGAATTCATTCCTGAAAACAGAGTGTCTTGGACAAGCCTGTGGACTTKCATTCATCTGGGAATAAATACAGTAAAATTCCTTGGTATTCATTCACCTACCTATTCTGCAACCTAACCATACAGCAACTATTGATCTGCTGATTCCACTGGGGAACACCCTGACTTGTTTCCTGGCAGATCTCCAGGAGGTGACTCTATGGCTTTTTTCTCTGAGTTTCTAGCCACTGGTTGTAACCAGGAGGAAAACTGAAGAAGCAGATTATCAAAACTTAAGGAGAACACTTTCTACCAGGGAACACACTTCAAGACATCAGGAAGCTTCACAAAATCATTTCTGTTCACCAAAATTCAGTATGAAGAAAAGCAGTGAAAAAAAGTCTGATGAGGATAATACATAGTATTTTGGCAAGAACAGAAGAAATATTTCCAATTTCTCACGTACTTTTTCACGAGGAGTCTGGCAAAAGACAAAAAGAAATTTTGATGACCTCATAGAGCTACTAAAAGTCCAAAATAATTTTTTGTGAATATTTCAGAAAAAAATCAGATTTTGTCCCGATTTTGAATAAGCGCAAAGTTTAGGGTTCTGAAGTCTTTCAGTGGAGAGAATTTATTTCCTCTGCAGAGGTCTAGTTTTGCAGCACTACAAGCATTAATAGTCATTTTTCCCCTGATGTATCTAATTTAAATGAAAAATATAAAGCTGTAAACATTTCTCTGTGTATTTCAGGCAGTTTCAGAAGAATTATATCAGGAATGAATCTCTTGCTTAACTTGCTCTTACACATATACACAAAACACTCTTTAATTTAAATATTTCCCTACAGGATCAATATATTTTCTGAAATTCTCTAGTTTCTCAGTCATGTGATATTTCCAAATCTGATGGTGGGAGGCATAGGAATAATAGTTTGAAGCTGCTCTGAATCAAGGTGAAAAAGAAGGTTACCGCTTTGTACAGAATGAGGCTTTTATAGTTCAGTCTGCTGACTCAAGAGCACTCATTGGCACACAGCAGGCAGAGGCACTATTACCACCAGTGCTTGCAGATTAATACTTCCAGTCATCAACTGAAACTCAAAACAGCAACTGCTCTCCAAAGCAACCATTAATCACCTGAGAAGAGATCTTTTATGCTAAAGGAAATTTAGCAAGTCTTTTTTCTTTCTTTTTTTTTTTTTTCCTTCAAGCATTTAAATTCCAAGAGCTTTAGTCTGCAATGTACTGTACTATACTAGAGTAAGCTCCTAATCAGTCCATTGTACTGGTTTGTGACACGATACTCCAATGTTTGCAAACGCCTCACCAGGGAAATTTATTTTTATGCTGCTATCTGGATGAGATCAGGCTGATTATGCAGCAGGACTGATTTAATTCTGCAGGGAAGGTGAGTGGTCGTGCCACCTGCCCAGGCAAGCCACCATTTGGCCGCCACTGACCCTTCTCAGGTTGCACTGAGCTGGACGKGGTGGCTTCCTCGCTAGGACGTTCCTGCCTTGGCTGAGCCCATCTGCAACCACCTGCTGGCTGAAGCACTCTGCTAGCTGTTAATACACGAAAAGTGGTCAACGAGGCAAAAAAAAAAAAGCTTGGCCTCTGTGTCTTTGAAGGCTGGAGTGAGAAACATTGCTTTTTTTCCCCCGTTGACTCAAAACCAGCAACACAACTCCACTGAATCAGCTACTCAAGGCTTGCAGGAAACCTCAAAATGTCTATGGAAATACTTAACTTACAAGTAGAATATTGTATTATAAAAACCAATGAGAAAGATAGTAAATGCATAGGAGAAATTGTTTTCTTTAAAAAAAAATGCAGGAAAAGAAGCATAATAAAAAAAAAGGCTGCCTRTTTATCATTGAACACATAAGGTTTTAAGTGGTTTATCCAATCAYTTATTCATGAGCACTTCATTTTTATGTGAAGTTCAAACAGCAGCACTGCCAGCAAAGGTCGATGGGACKCTGATACTTGCTTTTCAGTGCCCACTGCATTTGGTTAGACCACTCAGGAGAGATGTAAGCAGAGCACCAATAGCTGAGTTTTCTATGAGGATATCCTCTTAGTCTTTTTCTTCACACCAGACCCAACTGTGGATCCCTGAGTTTCTTCCTTCTCAAAAAGCGTGATGAGGCACAAAGCCCTGGTTTGAAAGGGGGACCCCTGTCCTGCTCACCACAGTCAGTTGTCACTGGTTATTACTTACAGTTTACCTGAGCGCATAGTCAGCCCAAGATTTTTTTTTTTTTTTAATTGTTCAGCTTCTGTTCTTCTGAGATTCAGAAATTGGAGGCTGTCTCTGTGCAGGTTATCATGTACCAGGTGAGACAGTAGCTCCTCCTTTTTGGGGACCAGACTCACTTCATGTAACAACTGATTTACAGAAAAGGCTGAGATGGCATAACTCCCAATATTCCTCTTTGATGTACTGAAGGCCAGTTTTCCCCAAACTCTGGAAAATGGGTTTTGCTAATGCTTTATAAGCTGTACTGCACCAATAAGAGTCACAGGAACTATGAAAAACTGTGAAAGCTGAATCCCTTTAGTTAAATTTCACCCTCATTTTTGCTCCCCTCCCAATTCTGAAAAAGCCAATGACACAAAGCAAAAAAAAAAGAGTCCCTAGCTCAAGAAACTTTCCCAGTTTTACAAACCACACAAATCCTTACTGAATGGAGCCTGGAGTAACTGGAAATTAAATTACCAAACCTACCTGGCTTAGTCTGAGAGAGAGTTTTTTCCTGTTTAACATGTTTGTGCTCTGCAAATAAGAAGAACCCGTACGTTAGAGGGCTTTTTTAATTTTAGATTTTAAAAATAAAAGATTCCCTTTATGATTGTAAAAGATGACTTTGCACTACATATTCACACCAGACTTGAGAAGAATTTTTTGTTAAATATCTTTATTCAGAAAAGGTATTTAATTCATTTTTTTTCCAAAAAAAATAAAAATAGTGCCAAAGAAAAATAAATTTTTACTTTTTAATGTTGCTTAATAAATCACAAAATTCCATTTTGTGTTTTTTAGAAATATCACAGAATTGCTAAAATTGTGAAATGCTTCCACTACTAATTTTGATTGCTATCACCTATCTTCTATATAGAAAATTTCTCCTTGATGTTTAATATAGAAATCTTGAAAGTATTTTATTACAACAGAAGTAGGGATGTCTCCTATAGAATGGCAAATAAAAGTTCAGTATATTGCACAAAGAAAAAACAGCTTTCCATATTTCTCTGTTAGCCTGAATCCCATACATATATTGTGACGCAGTAACAATAATAAATATTATACTGTATTAAAATATAAACTGTATGCGATTTTGTACTATTTAAAAACAGTGTGATATCCAAAAACCAACATTATGAGGCAGAAAAAAGCAAGCTATGGAATTTCAGAGGAATGTTAAAAATACATTTCATTCTGATTTATAGCAGCTATGTCTAAATTGTGTAGCAGGTGAGGGCTGCAGCATACCAAGAGATAAATCTCTCTRTTGCCTGGATCAAGTCCTAGCCAGATAATTGCAATGACCCTTCCTCGTATGTATCTCCCTTGCTTTTTTGCCAATGTGAAGCTGCCATGGAGGCAGAGGGCACAGGCGGGTCTTACCCCAGCCTGAATTGAAAAACAGTTTCCATGCACACTGGGACCTGTGAAACACACCTGGTCCTGCATTATAGAGTCATTGAAAACCATTTTGATAAGTCAAAATTTCCTGTGAGCTTGTGTTGATGAATCTCAAGCTGCTAAAACTTTGGCAACATAAAGGAATACCTTCCTCCTAAAAGCTGAAGTAACAATATTCTTTATCATCAACTTCATACTTACTGTGTTCATGAGGCTTCTCTGAGGTAGCTAGAATTAAACAAAAAAAAGGTGTATTTTAATATTTTTGTGACTGTAGTGCAGGATTTAATGCATTTATTAATGATATTTGTAGACAGGTAAAACAAATCCTCAGTGAAATTTATATTAAAATGTGCAACAGTTAGCAYTGCTTCACTTATGCTGTCCACCCCAGCTGGGACACTTAGTTAAGGAACACAGGCACCCTAAATTCCTCATTTAGCCAATGTTTGATACAAATACCCCTGGAAGGCTCTGCGCCTCCTCGGTGGGCTGAGTCACCCTCACTAAATGGTGACCATATATCAAACCTAGGGCAACTACCTTGCTAAGTGAGGTGCTCAGTTCAGAGCCCACTAAGAGACAGGACAAGTTCAGACCATGAGGTGTCCAATACTGGACAAAGCCAGACAAATAGTTTTAGACTGAGTAAGGAAATGACACCTAGGGCAGTCTAAATGTAAGAGTAAGAGTCCCTGACAATTGCACCTGCTCTAGTGAGGTCAATGAATTTCAGATGGATTCACTGATACTCCAAGGAGCAGAAGGACATATTTGAAAATGTAATTAATATAATTAGGGCACATCTAAACAAAAGGACTCAGCATTTCAGTGCCGCAGCTCCTAAACTTTGTGCTATTTAATTTTCCGCTTTTTTCCAGAAAAAACAGGTGAGGCAAAACTGAAAACTGAGCTAATACTTTCCATGGACCTCAAGAGAACCTTTCTGAGGTAAAGCGAGAGCTCAGGCAGCTGTACCCAATGCCACTATTGGTGCTACAGAAGGAAATGAAATGCCAAGGCCTAGCCCACCAGCTGGATTTTTCTTYTTGACTTTTGCAAGGCAGCTGTTGTTTTYAAGAGAATAAAGGCTTTACCACCTSCACGTAGCAGAGYGCTGTGTGTGAAGGAGCGTAATCCCACAGAGAGATGCAGCAGTGCTGGGAATGAGCTGCCTTTGCAGGTTCGGCACCACAAGCAATAATTCTGCTGCTGTGAGCTCCTGGGCTGTGATTCACTGAGCTCCCGAGATCCCACTTGGGGCAAAAAGTAAGTRCCTGCTGTGCAAGTGGGTTTTTGTTTGCTTGTTCTCCCTGCAATATAAAACTGCTCCTATTTTATATCCAGTCTCTATTTAATCCAAGTTGTTGTTGTRCATTTAAGGAGACAGCAGCTGGAGATGGTATGCAGAGCAAAGCAAAAATAACAGCACATTTTTGGGGGTAATAGAGACTAARGATACAAATTAAGTGTATATACTTGCTCCTAAGTGAGGAATCAGAAATAAGAAACTGCAGCAAAACAGGGATCCTATGACAAAGCCACATTTGTTATCTTTATGTGCGTAAGAAAACCTTCTTGTAAATTTAGGCTCCATTGTTTTGCCTAAAAAGACTGAAATCCACAAACAATAGTTCCGTAAACATCATAAGCTTAGGTGAATTCTATTGTAATTAAGTATCCATGAAATATGTCTGAAATTTCTAGAGGAAATTAATTTCGTATTGTTTCAAAAGACGTACCRAGATATGCTCATCTAGCTATGAATTTCAGTTTGCAAAAGGAAATTCATGGTGCATATTAAAAAGAAATCTGAACTTCAGGGGCTGGTATAATGACTTACATAACTATCACAGAATATTGTGTCACATAACACTTTCAGTAACCACCAACAATGATCAGAGCTAGGCCACGTATGAACAGTATTAATTTAAAGACTCTTTACTGACACTGCTTAATGAATTTTACAAACAAACTTTTATCGCATCCTTATCTCAGATCTGCAATTTGTTTTAAAACACTAAAATCAAAACAAAACCATCACGTCTTAACTTTCTAGTGAGGCCMGTGCAGTTATTTCCCTTTTTCTGATGGTGAATATGAGTCACAGAGAATGTTTAAAGCAATAGGAACTCAGCCCAGGTCTGGTCCCTCAAGTTTAGGAAGGTATCTGTGTTGCTCTTGTCCATATTTTCTGTGGAGGTATTAATTAACCAAACTTATATAGTGTCAGTATCCAGCCAGAGCTTGAACACTAAGATTATTGCTATCGGAGCCTTCCTTTTTCTGGTGTAACACTCAGAGATATTTCTACCGCATATTTTGATGAAATGATGATGATCTTCTAAAATAAAAAGTTTTTACAGGATGTGTTGGCTATTCTAAAACATATCTATATTTTGTTGGAAAAAAACCCAAAGTGAAATTTTGAGATGGTCTTTAGGCCATAAAGATAAACATTTACGTTTTGCCAAATCTAGTAACTATGTTTTCAGTCCATTCAATATTAATCTTATCCTTCTTATGTGTCATATTATCTCATCAAAGATGTAATTCTAATGACTTATAGAGTAGGCAGAAAGCCAAAAAATGAAATCCCAAGACCCTTTACAGTATCATAATTGTCTATAACACAGATACCCTGATTCTTAGTCTACTTAGTGAAAATGGTAAGAAGATAAAAGCTAAATGTCAATGAGCTAGTCAGACTTTCCAGGATATTTAATGATATATTACATGGTATTTAACCTAAAGAGTGAGAAATAAAAGGCTGTATTCTGCTGCTCTCGCTCATTTCATGTAGTATCTTGCACTGAAAGTAAAGCAGCTTTATTCAAATTTTGTGTTTAAATAATATTTCTTTATACAGTGCCTAGATACGCTGTGAAACTCCATGCTGCAAAATGTACAGATGTTGACAATTTTCACGATTTCAAAAAGTGACTGGGCAAATTAGAGAAAAATCCAGRAACCAGGTAGTTTCTGGCTTAGGAAGCTCCTGAGCTGATGTTGCGGGAGCTCACAAGGTGATCTCTCTGTGGCTGTTTTGTTACTGTACTCTTCCCTAGGCCTTTGCTGGTTTGGCCATTGCTGGAGAGAGGCTGTTGGGTTAGGTGGACTCTTGGTATCACTTCAARCAGCTGTTCTGGTGTTATTAACTGACAGGACTACCTGTTGGGTAAATAACTGCTTGTTGTTCACAATGTTAGAAAATTCACTCCTAAGTAAGCACTTTATCTTCATTTGTTTAACACTTAAACTATATTAGAGGAGGAAAAGAGTCAAATTCGGATCTAATGAAAACAGATGGATCTTTGATGAAATACTTGAAGCTAAATAAGACCTGAACTGGATCAATGAAATTATCTGGTTCTACCCTCAGCAAAAATATTTTTGAAATTTCTTTTGTGTCATTCTAAATTAAACTTGGTAACCAGACTTGGTAGTTATTTTGCTGTTTTTCACGTTCACTTCAAATCTTCTTTGACTCTTGCCTGCTATTCTGAATGCCAGAAAGGTATTAATTATATACGACATATTTTTGTAAATTAGCTTCTGATATGGGTTCAGAAAAGATATCCTCTGGTTTATTGAACCATAAATTGGTGATGCTAAAAGCAGAACGTGTTTTTTGATTATAATGTCTATTTTCCATCTGGATAACAGTCRTTTGCTGTTCAGACAGCAAATATATTTGTGAGTGTGCACACTCTGTAAGAAAAGAGTATGTCATGCAGGAAATGAAAGCAATGCCAGAACTATTTGTTTTAGTGAAGAATAAGAAATAATAATGCATGTTGTAGCTGAGAAAATTATTTCTAATTGGATAGTTACATGTGTATTATAAATAGGAAAGTTACTTTCCATTAGGCTAAGTAAGAGCCTGGTTCATCTCTCATTAAAGAGAGCACAAAGACTCTTTAACAGGATTTGGACTGGGCATTAGACRAACACACCCATGACTTTAATCTGTAACAACATTACAGGCCAAAAGAGGAATCAAGATCAACAGGAGTCTTTTAATGGAATTCTCAAGATTTGTGCCTTTACCTTCCAGTTTAGACATCATGA